>JAPYKE020000180.1:0-392500 GCA_028554795.2 Sinohyriopsis cumingii
TGAAATTTGAAATAATACGTTCAGTCTAGTACATGCTTTCGAATTGTTGTGTTATTTGGAATAATTGAATTTTCTTGTTATTTTAATTTCGAATCAAAAAGTAATTATACAGAGGGATTTCAAATAATATTTTATGTATTTCTGGTATGGCGTATTTACGCCTAAATATTAACAATGAAAGAATATTTCCCACCATATTGGGTCATAGTGTTCGGTTGTATTTTGTGTGCATAACAGAAGTGATTTATTCTAAAGAATGTTTAAGTTAGATCCTCTTAGAAAGACATCGCTTTTATTCATATTTATTTCTTGCTGTTAAAGTTATGAGTTAGCCGATAATTTGGATGGTAAGTGTATATACAGATTCCAATCCTATGATACAACTGTATGTTAGCAATCATGCATTTGATAAATATTTTTATACTTGCAGGTATGTATGTGTAAATATATGACAACAACGATATCTTTAATATCACATAATCCATTGTCAAACCTAGAAAATCACTTTCCCCTTGTGTCAAAAATTATGCGGTGAATGAATACATTGTATCTCAACCTCCTTTTTGCAACTTAAAGAAAACGTGACAAACCGTCTTACAACATCATTTAAATTCAAAGGGAAATACTTAATAAAATTTTGCCATTTGTGTATATGCACACATCCTTCACGTGAGTGGTTTTTCACAAAGATGTGTCTTGAGGTCTGCCCCTTTTAAGTAAAACGAAATTACAATCTTTTGTTATTTTCTGAAAATGACTTATCAATAATGTCGACAATGGCATGCGAGATACAACGCGAACGAATGAGAAATGTCGTTATTTGCCAACGTCATAGGCAAATAATATTAGGTTCCGTTTTATTGTTATCTAATACATTTGGACTTCAATCATTGGTTCAACCGATATCTCTCTTGTAAACAATTCAGCATAAATGAATTAGGGGATCCTTGATCACGTTTGATCTTGATGTCTAATAATAGCATCAACTCCTAGGGAATTTCCGTTACTTTCAGTTCTAAAAATATATCCTCTTTCCAGAAGGTTCGTCACTGGATATAGTCTCTAAGCATGCACCACTGAAAGTACAACGAGTCAAGTATGAAATCCAATCTAATTGATTTACTACTGAAATCCTAGGTAATATGAAGACATGAGACCAATTGAAGGATATAGGAAACGATGTACAATATAAAGTATGGAGAAATAAAATAACAAGTATAATTAAAAAGGCTTAAAAAATATAACAATCACTGCTTGAAAACAAAAACGAGCAAGATGAATTATATTTGGAAAGTCTTCAGTGAACCGATTGAGGTAAAACACAAAGATTAGACAAATAAAATTCACTCACGTTTGGTAAATGACACCAAAGTCACTAATGACACTGACATTGCAAATGTTTTCAGTGAATTTTTCATCAACATTACCCATAAGTTAAAAGAACTAGCGATAGAAAACAACTTTAATGACCTGAGAAAGTTCTGCAGCAGCAAATTTTCTAAGGAAGTATGTTTATCTGTCCCTCAAGTATCAAAAATACTTTTTTTAAAAAATGTCTCAGTAAACTTCATATTAAGAAAAGCTACAGGACTTTATCAGATTGGTCCAAAACTCGTTAAAACTTCTGCCTCAGCTATTTCAGATATCATAACAGTCATAATCAATTTAATTATTGCAACCTCATCTGTCCCCAAAATATGGAAAACTGCAAAATTAAGGCCTATGTACAAATTTGGTTCTAAGAATGATGCTGATAACTACCAGCCAATTTCAATACTACCAAATGTGTTACAATTGATTGAAAAAACATGTCCATGAGTCGTTCATATCATATTTAACGAAACACTTTCTATTAAACCCTAATCAATCAAGCTTTAGACAGAAACATTCATGTGAGACTGCATTGATCTCTCTGAGTGGTAATGGCAACAAGCACTGGATCTAGGCTGAATAATAAGATGTGTATTTGTAGATTTCAGAAAAGATTTTGACATGGTGGATCATGAAATCCTTTTGAAAAAACTGAAAATTTACCAATGTGATGAAAAAACAATTAGATGGTTCACATCATACTTAAGTGAGAGAACACAACATGTTTATATAAATAATGTTTTGTCTGAACCTGAACAATTAGATATGGAGTACCACAAGGTTCAATTTTAGGTCTATTACTGTTAATATTATTTGTTATGCGCTACCACGTTTTAATAAGCTACTCAATTTCATCTACAGATCTCTATACCGACGACACAACATTGTCAGACATCCAAAACACCAAGCATGAACTAGAAATTTCTTTATAGTGTGCCCTAAGCAAACTGGACAACTGGTGCACAATCAATGGCATGGTGGTAAATACTGGTAAAACTAAAATATTACTTATCTCAACACGGCAAAAAAGAACAATTCTTGGTAGTAACTGTGTCTGACATGGAACGATGATAATTTGCAAATGGTCTGTCATGATAGACTACTTGGTGTTTTCGTAGATAATAGCCTATCATGGACTGCACATCTCAAACATATTAGTAGAAAAGTTAATTCAAGTTTATGGCTTCTCGATAGGGTAAGATATTTTCTCCCTGAAAGGTGCAGAAAACTATTTTTATAACAGTTACATACAACCCTATTTAGACTACTATAATGCAGTGTCGGGTAATTGAAATGATAAAAATAGAGCAAAGCTAGCATATCTTGAAATAATAGTTTTCAGGCTAATATCAATCCAAAAAGAAATCAATGAAAATTTAGCTGGTAAGTTAAAAATATTACCTATTAAAGATCGAATTCGGTTGAGCAAAGCCAAATTAATGTACAGGATATTTAATAATAGTGCTCCTGAATATTTACAATCACTATTCCAGTATAGGCTACCTGGTAATACTCCTACGATCCATGTCTACAAAACAGTATAAAATTCCCAAACCAAATACGGAATTATTTAAAAAAGTTGCCAATACTCTGGAACTTTGTTCTGGAATAGTATTCCAGTTGTCATTAGAAATGCCAAATGTATTTCCTTCCTCCTAACCCAATATATAGTGGCTTCAGAGATGCAGTTCAAATAGGTAAATTCCTTTGTATGAGGGCCACAAGGTAGAATAGTTCGTAAACTAATTGTCCCTCTTTAAATAAAGTCATTATTCTTAGTATTATTTATTTTGCCTTCGTCAGTCACTGTGCCAAATGGTGTAAGGCTTTTCTTTTAGGAGTTCAAGCAACCGTATGTAACAACATGCATAGAGTGACGTAAATAAATGCTTGTGGTACAATTTTAAATTCCTGTGGCAATCAAAATATAAATTAGCTAAAATCATTTCATATATATGAAGAAGTAATCTGTAGTAGTGGCCTACAAGTATTTAATATTGTTAAGGTCGACTTGCTCTTTTTCTATTTTAAGTAATACATTTATTATTTTTATTTTTTAAAAAATACAAAATGTTAGCAAAAGTCCATGAGATCTTACTTTAGAGTCCAGTGACTAGTCCTGACTATATTGAAGTTTTAAAAAAAAAATAGACATGTACGAAATTAATATATACATTTAAGTCTTGTAATATAAATACTACATTTGTATTCTTCTCTTTTAAATATAATGTATGCCTTGAGGTATATTTCTAAAGCCCCAAAATATGTAAGATAATACTATATATCCACTATCTTGATAAACATAAGGTCTTAATAATACCAAAATATTTTATTTGTCCAGAATTTACACTGACGTGAAGGTTTGCAAGAAACATTTTTTCTCGTATTTGATTAAAAATTTTGGGTAAGAATTGTAATTGCCCAGTCTGCTTGGCATTCAGTTTTTCCATTTTTGACCTGGTGATTACTGCAAATGAATTATGTGATAAAAATTGTACTTGATGCAATGGCAATTTTGAAACTTCTTTCAGTTACCTTTATGTATTCTTTGAGCATGTTATTGACAAAGCTTACAATCTGTATGTACCAAATTGTAAATCAGAATTATTTCTTCACTAAAATAAATAATATATAAACGTTTTACAAGATAACGTCCTAAAGAATTCTTTTTTATTATTTAAATGGACAGTTACATATAATTTTCAAAATATTATCTTATAACGAAATACACTAAAGATGAAAGTCGTGTTGTAACAGAACAATGACTACTGTCGCAGTTCCAAACGTTTCTTGGTATCATTCTCATTACTATTAGAATACGCGAATTGTTGGATATTAACATGGGAAAATTTGCTTTCATTGTTCATTGCAGAAATGCAAGTAGTTTGCAAGCTATATGTGTATATGAATAGTTCATATATTTTCGATAATAGGTGGAAGCAAGAGTTAAAAAATAACACATTTAATAATAGTTTCATATTCGAGTCAATATAGTATAATTCTGTAAATTTAAAACTTCCAAACAAAACGTTCACTGCATCTTCTGCATTCCTAGAATACTTGCATGCATTTCTAATACTGTTTCTTCATAGAATTACGATACAGTCGACTACTAATATGATTTATCCAAATATTGGCCCTGATTTTAACACACAATAGATGCAAAAGATTCAGAGCATTAGATTACAAACGTCATGAAAACTCATTACATTTTCCTTTGTAATGTCTTCATACACGAAACATGTTAAAGAGTTGAAATGTTAAAATACATAATGATAGCAACGCCTCTGCATTTATTATGGAAAATTCGTCTGAAATGCTATTCCACTTATTTAGCTAAAGATTTTGACCGTCTATCTATTTTTAGATAAAACGTTCATAATTTTGCCTAAATATTGGTACTCAATGCAATCAGAGTTTACCAAGGTCGATAACTTGCGAAATTTGAAATAATACGTTCAGTCTAGTACATGCTTTCGAATTGTTGTGTTATTTGGAATAATTGAATTTTCTTGTTATTTTAATTTCGAATCAAAAAGTAATTATACAGAGGGATTTCAAATAATATTTTATGTATTTCTGGTATGGCGTATTTACGCCTAAATATTAACAATGAAAGAATATTTCCCACCATATTGGGTCATAGTGTTCGGTTGTATTTTGTGTGCATAACAGAAGTGATTTATTCTAAAGAATGTTTAAGTTAGATCCTCTTAGAAAGACATCGCTTTTATTCATATTTATTTCTTGCTGTTAAAGTTATGAGTTAGCCGATAATTTGGATGGTAAGTGTATATACAGATTCCAATCCTATGATACAACTGTATGTTAGCAATCATGCATTTGATAAATATTTTTATACTTGCAGGTATGTATGTGTAAATATATGACAACAACGATATCTTTAATATCACATAATCCATTGTCAAACCTAGAAAATCACTTTCCCCTTGTGTCAAAAATTATGCGGTGAATGAATACATTGTATCTCAACCTCCTTTTTGCAACTTAAAGAAAACGTGACAAACCGTCTTACAACATCATTTAAATTCAAAGGGAAATACTTAATAAAATTTTGCCATTTGTGTATATGCACACATCCTTCACGTGAGTGGTTTTTCACAAAGATGTGTCTTGAGGTCTGCCCCTTTTAAGTAAAACGAAATTACAATCTTTTGTTATTTTCTGAAAATGACTTATCAATAATGTCGACAATGGCATGCGAGGTACAACGCGAACGAATGAGAAATGTCGTTATTTGCCAACGTCATAGGCAAATAATATTAGGTTCCGTTTTATTGTTATCTAATACATTTGGACTTCAATCATTGGTTCAACCGATATCTCTCTTGTAAACAATTCAGCATAAATGAATTAGGGGATCCTTGATCACGTTTGATCTTGATGTCTAATAATAGCATCAACTCCTAGGGAATTTCCGTTACTTTCAGTTCTAAAAATATATCCTCTTTCCAGAAGGTTCGTCACTGGATATAGTCTCTAAGCATGCACCACTGAAAGTACAACGAGTCAAGTATGAAATCCAATCTAATTGATTTACTACTGAAATCCTAGGTAATATGAAGACATGAGACCAATTGAAGGATATAGGAAACGATGTACAATATAAAGTATGGAGAAATAAAATAACAAGTATAATTAAAAAGGCTTAAAAAATATAACAATCACTGCTTGAAAACAAAACAAGCAAGATGAATTATATTTGGAAAGTCTTCAGTGAACCGATTGAGGTAAAACACAAAGATTAGACAAATAAAATTCACTCACGTTTGGTAAATGACACCAAAGTCACTAATGACACTGACATTGCAAATGTTTTCAGTGAATTTTTCATCAACATTACCCATAAGTTAAAAGAACTAGCGATAGAAAACAACTTTAATGACCTGAGAAAGTTCTGCAGCAGCAAATTTTCTAAGGAAGTATGTTTATCTGTCCCTCAAGTATCAAAAATACTTTTTTTTAAAAAATGTCTCAGTAAACTTCATATTAAGAAAAGCTACAGGACTTTATCAGATTGGTCCAAAACTCGTTAAAACTTCTGCCTCAGCTATTTCAGATATCATAACAGTCATAATCAATTTAATTATTGCAACCTCATCTGTCCCCAAAATATGGAAAACTGCAAAATTAAGGCCTATGTACAAATTTGGTTCTAAGAATGATGCTGATAACTACCAGCCAATTTCAATACTACCAAATGTGTTACAATTGATTGAAAAACATGTCCATGAGTCGTTCATATCATATTTAACGAAACACTTTCTATTAAACCCTAATCAATCAAGCTTTAGACAGAAACATTCATGTGAGACTGCATTGATCTCTCTGAGTGGTAATGGCAACAAGCACTGGATCTAGGCTGAATAATAAGATGTGTATTTGTAGATTTCAGAAAAGATTTTGACATGGTGGATCATGAAATCCTTTTGAAAAAACTGAAAATTTACCAATGTGATGAAAAAACAATTAGATGGTTCACATCATACTTAAGTGAGAGAACACAACATGTTTATATAAATAATGTTTTGTCTGAACCTGAACAATTAGATATGGAGTACCACAAGGTTCAATTTTAGGTCTATTACTGTTAATATTATTTGTTATGCGCTACCACGTTTTAATAAGCTACTCAATTTCATCTACAGATCTCTATACCGACGACACAACATTGTCAGACATCCAAAACACCAAGCATGAACTAGAAATTTCTTTATAGTGTGCCCTAAGCAAACTGGACAACTGGTGCACAATCAATGGCATGGTGGTAAATACTGGTAAAACTAAAATATTACTTATCTCAACACGGCAAAAAAGAACAATTCTTGGTAGTAACTGTGTCTGACATGGAACGATGATAATTTGCAAATGGTCTGTCATGATAGACTACTTGGTGTTTTCGTAGATAATAGCCTATCATGGACTGCACATCTCAAACATATTAGTAGAAAAGTTAATTCAAGTTTATGGCTTCTCGATAGGGTAAGATATTTTCTCCCTGAAAGGTGCAGAAAACTATTTTTATAACAGTTACATACAACCCTATTTAGACTACTATAATGCAGTGTCGGGTAATTGAAATGATAAAAATAGAACAAAGCTAGCATATCTTGAAATAATAGTTTTCAGGCTAATATCAATCCAAAAAGAAATCAATGAAAATTTAGCTGGTAAGTTAAAAATATTACCTATTAAAGATCGAATTCGGTTGAGCAAAGCAAAATTAATGTACAGGATATTTAATAATAGTGCTCCTGAATATTTACAATCACTATTCCAGTATAGGCTACCTGGTAATACTCCTACGATCCATGTCTACAAAACAGTATAAAATTCCCAAACCAAATACGGAATTATTTAAAAAAGTTGCCAATACTCTGGAACTTTGTTCTGGAATAGTATTCCAGTTGTCATTAGAAATGCCAAATGTATTTCCTTCCTCCTAACCCAATATATAGTGGCTTCAGAGATGCAGTTCAAATAGGTAAATTCCTTTGTATGAGGGCCACAAGGTAGAATAGTTCGTAAACTAATTGTCCCTCTTTAAATAAAGTCATTATTCTTAGTATTATTTATTTTGCCTTCGTCAGTCACTGTGCCAAATGGTGTAAGGCTTTTCTTTTAGGAGTTCAAGCAACCGTATGTAACAACATGCATAGAGTGACGTAAATAAATGCTTGTGGTACAATTTTAAATTCCTGTGGCAATCAAAATATAAATTAGCTAAAATCATTTCATATATATGAAGAAGTAATCTGTAGTAGTGGCCTACAAGTATTTAATATTGTTAAGGTCGACTTGCTCTTTTTCTATTTTAAGTAATACATTTATTATTTTTATTTTTTAAAAAATACAAAATGTTAGCAAAAGTCCATGAGATCTTACTTTAGAGTCCAGTGACTAGTCCTGACTATATTGAAGTTTTAAAAAAAAAATAGACATGTACGAAATTAATATATACATTTAAGTCTTGTAATATAAATACTACATTTGTATTCTTCTCTTTTAAATATAATGTATGCCTTGAGGTATATTTCTAAAGCCCCAAAATATGTAAGATAATACTATATATCCACTATCTTGATAAACATAAGGTCTTAATAATACCAAAATATTTTATTTGTCCAGAATTTACACTGACGTGAAGGTTTGCAAGAAACATTTTTTCTCGTATTTGATTAAAAATTTTGGGTAAGAATTGTAATTGCCCAGTCTGCTTGGCATTCAGTTTTTCCATTTTTGACCTGGTGATTACTGCAAATGAATTATGTGATAAAAATTGTACTTGATGCAATGGCAATTTTGAAACTTCTTTCAGTTACCTTTATGTATTCTTTGAGCATGTTATTGACAAAGCTTACAATCTGTATGTACCAAATTGTAAATCAGAATTATTTCTTCACTAAAATAAATAATATATAAACGTTTTACAAGATAACGTCCTAAAGAATTCTTTTTTATTATTTAAATGGACAGTTACATATAATTTTCAAAATATTATCTTATAACGAAATACACTAAAGATGAAAGTCGTGTTGTAACAGAACAATGACTACTGTCGCAGTTCCAAACGTTTCTTGGTATCATTCTCATTACTATTAGAATACGCGGATTTTTGGATATTAACATGGGAAAATTTGCTTTCATTGTTCATTGCAGAAATGCAAGTAGTTTGCAAGCTATATGTGTATATGAATAGTTCATATATTTTCGATAATAAGTGGAAGCAAGAGTTAAAAAATAACACATTTAATAATAGTTTCATATTCGAGTCAATATAGTATAATTCTGTAAATTTAAAACTTCCAAACAAAACGTTCACTGCATCAGCTGCATTCCTAGAATACTTGCATGCATTTCTGATACTGTTTCTTCATAGAATTACGATACAGTCGACTACTAATATGATTTATCCAAATATTGGCCCTGATTTTAACACACAATAGAGGCAAAAGATTCAGAGTATTAGATTACAAACGTCATGAAAACTCATTACATTTTCCTTTGTAATGTCTTCATACACGAAACCTGTTAAAGAGTAGAAATGTTAAAATACATAATGATAGCAACGCCTCTGCATTTATTATGGAAAATTCGTCTGAAATGCTATTCCACTTATTTAGCTAAAGATTTTGACCGTCTATCTATTTTTAGATAAAACGTTCATAATTTTGCCTAAATATTGGTACTCAATGCAATCAGAGTTTACCAAGGTCGATAACTTGCGAAATTTGAAATAATACGTTCAGTCTAGTACATGCTTTCGAATTGTTGTGTTATTTGGAATAATTGAATTTTCTTGTTATTTTAATTTCGAATCAAAAAGTAATTATACAGAGGGATTTTAAATAATATTGTATGTATTTCTGGTATGGCGTATTTACGCCTAAATATTAACAATGAAAGAATATTTCCCACCATATTGGGTCATAGTGTTCGGTTGTATTTTGTGTGCATAACAGAAGTGATTTATTCTAAAGAATGTTTAAGTTAGATCCTCTTAGAAAGACATCGCTTTTATTCATATTTATTTCTTGCTGTTAAAGTTATGAGTTAGCCGATAATTTGGATGGTAAGTGTATATACAGATTCCAATCCTATGATACAACTGTATGTTAGCAATCATGCATTTGATAAATATTTTTATACTTGCAGGTATGTATGTGTAAATATATGACAACAACGATATCTTTAATATCACATAATCCATTGTCAAACCTAGAAAATCACTTTCCCCTTGTGTCAAAAATTATGCGGTGAATGAATACATTGTATCTCAACCTCCTTTTTGCAACTTAAAGAAAACGTGACAAACCGTCTTACAACATCATTTAAATTCAAAGGGAAATACTTAATAAAATTTTGCCATTTGTGTATATGCACACATCCTTCACGTGAGTGGTTTTTCACAAAGATGTGTCTTGAGGTCTGCCCCTTTTAAGTAAAACGAAATTACAATCTTTTGTTATTTTCTGAAAATGACTTATCAATAATGTCGACAATGGCATGCGAGGTACAACGCGAACGAATGAGAAATGTCGTTATTTGCCAACGTCATAGGCAAATAATATTAGGTTCCGTTTTATTGTTATCTAATACATTTGGACTTCAATCGTTGGTTCAACCGATATCTCTCTTGTAAACAATTCAGCATAAATGAATTAGGGGATCCTTGATCACGTTTGATCTTGATGTCTAATAATAGCATCAACTCCTAGGGAATTTCCGTTACTTTCAGTTCTAAAAATATATCCTCTTTCCAGAAGGTTCGTCACTGGATATAGTCTCTAAGCATGCACCACTGAAAGTACAACGAGTCAAGTATGAAATCCAATCTAATTGATTTACTACTGAAATCCTAGGTAATATGAAGACATGAGACCAATTGAAGGATATAGGAAACGATGTACAATATAAAGTATGGAGAAATAAAAAAACAAGTATAATTAAAAAGGCTTAAAAAATATAACAATCACTGCTTGAAAACAAAACGAGCAAGATGAATTATATTTGGAAAGTCTTCAGTGATCCGATTGAGGTAAAACACAAAGATCAGACAAATAAAATTCACTCACTTTTGGTAAATGACACCAAAGTCACTAATGACACTGACATTGCAAATGTTTTCAGTGAATTTTTCATCAACATTACCCATAAGTTAAAAGAACTAGCGATAGAAAACAACTTTAATGAACTGAGAAAGTTCTGCAGCAGCAAATTTTCTAAGGAAATATGTTTATCTGTCCCTCAAGTATCAAAAATACTTTTATTTTAAAAATGTCTCAGTAAACTTCATATTAAGAAAAGCTACATGACTTTATCAGATTGGTCCAAAACTCGTTAAAACTTCTGCCTCAGCTATTTCAGATATCATAACAGTCATAATCAATTTAATTATTGCAACCTCATCTGTCCCCAAAATATGGAAAACTGCAAAATTAAGGCCTATGTACAAATTTGGTTCTAAGAATGATGCTGATAACTACCAGCCAATTTCAATACTACCAAATGTGTTACAATTGATTGAAAAACATGTCCATGAGTCGTTCATATCATATTTAACGAAACACTTTCTATTAAACCCTAATCAATCAAGCTTTAGACAGAAACATTCATGTGAGACTGCATTGATCTCTCTGAGTGGTAATGGCAACAAGCACTGGATCTAGGCTGAATAATAAGATGTGTATTTGTAGATTTCAGAAAAGATTTTGACATGGTGGATCATGAAATCCTTTTGAAAAAACTGAAAATTTACCAATGTGATGAAAAAACAATTAGATGGTTCACATCATACTTAAGTGAGAGAACACAACATGTTTATATAAATAATGTTTTGTCTGAACCTGAACAATTAGATATGGAGTACCACAAGGTTCAATTTTAGGTCTATTACTGTTAATATTATTTGTTATGCGCTACCACGTTTTAATAAGCTACTCAATTTCATCTACAGATCTCTATACCGACGACACAACATTGTCAGACATCCAAAACACCAAGCATGAACTAGAAATTTCTTTATAGTGTGCCCTAAGCAAACTGGACAACTGGTGCACAATCAATGGCATGGTGGTAAATACTGGTAAAACTAAAATATTACTTATCTCAACACGGCAAAAAAGAACAATTCTTGGTAGTAACTGTGTCTGACATGGAACGATGATAATTTGCAAATGGTCTGTCATGATAGACTACTTGGTGTTTTCGTAGATAATAGCCTATCATGGACTGCACATCTCAAACATATTAGTAGAAAAGTTAATTCAAGTTTATGGCTTCTCGATAGGGTAAGATATTTTCTCCCTGAAAGGTGCAGAAAACTATTTTTATAACAGTTACATACAACCCTATTTAGACTACTATAATGCAGTGTCGGGTAATTGAAATGATAAAAATAGAACAAAGCTAGCATATCTTGAAATAATAGTTTTCAGGCTAATATCAATCCAAAAAGAAATCAATGAAAATTTAGCTGGTAAGTTAAAAATATTACCTATTAAAGATCGAATTCGGTTGAGCAAAGCAAAATTAATGTACAGGATATTTAATAATAGTGCTCCTGAATATTTACAATCACTATTCCAGTATAGGCTACCTGGTAATACTCCTACGATCCATGTCTACAAAACAGTATAAAATTCCCAAACCAAATACGGAATTATTTAAAAAAGTTGCCAATACTCTGGAACTTTGTTCTGGAATAGTATTCCAGTTGTCATTAGAAATGCCAAATGTATTTCCTTCCTCCTAACCCAATATATAGTGGCTTCAGAGATGCAGTTCAAATAGGTAAATTCCTTTGTATGAGGGCCACAAGGTAGAATAGTTCGTAAACTAATTGTCCCTCTTTAAATAAAGTCATTATTCTTAGTATTATTTATTTTGCCTTCGTCAGTCACTGTGCCAAATGGTGTAAGGCTTTTCTTTTAGGAGTTCAAGCAACCGTATGTAACAACATGCATAGAGTGACGTAAATAAATGCTTGTGGTACAATTTTAAATTCCTGTGGCAATCAAAATATAAATTAGCTAAAATCATTTCATATATATGAAGAAGTAATCTGTAGTAGTGGCCTACAAGTATTTAATATTGTTAAGGTCGACTTGCTCTTTTTCTATTTTAAGTAATACATTTATTATTTTTATTTTTTAAAAAATACAAAATGTTAGCAAAAGTCCATGAGATCTTACTTTAGAGTCCAGTGACTAGTCCTGACTATATTGAAGTTTTAAAAAAAAAATAGACATGTACGAAATTAATATATACATTTAAGTCTTGTAATATAAATACTACATTTGTATTCTTCTCTTTTAAATATAATGTATGCCTTGAGGTATATTTCTAAAGCCCCAAAATATGTAAGATAATACTATATATCCACTATCTTGATAAACATAAGGTCTTAATAATACCAAAATATTTTATTTGTCCAGAATTTACACTGACGTGAAGGTTTGCAAGAAACATTTTTTCTCGTATTTGATTAAAAATTTTGGGTAAGAATTGTAATTGCCCAGTCTGCTTGGCATTCAGTTTTTCCATTTTTGACCTGGTGATTACTGCAAATGAATTATGTGATAAAAATTGTACTTGATGCAATGGCAATTTTGAAACTTCTTTCAGTTACCTTTATGTATTCTTTGAGCATGTTATTGACAAAGCTTACAATCTGTATGTACCAAATTGTAAATCAGAATTATTTCTTCACTAAAATAAATAATATATAAACGTTTTACAAGATAACGTCCTAAAGAATTCTTTTTTATTATTTAAATGGACAGTTACATATAATTTTCAAAATATTATCTTATAACGAAATACACTAAAGATGAAAGTCGTGTTGTAACAGAACAATGACTACTGTCGCAGTTCCAAACGTTTCTTGGTATCATTCTCATTACTATTAGAATACGCGGATTTTTGGATATTAACATGGGAAAATTTGCTTTCATTGTTCATTGCAGAAATGCAAGTAGTTTGCAAGCTATATGTGTATATGAATAGTTCATATATTTTCGATAATAAGTGGAAGCAAGAGTTAAAAAATAACACATTTAATAATAGTTTCATATTCGAGTCAATATAGTATAATTCTGTAAATTTAAAACTTCCAAACAAAACGTTCACTGCATCAGCTGCATTCCTAGAATACTTGCATGCATTTCTGATACTGTTTCTTCATAGAATTACGATACAGTCGACTACTAATATGATTTATCCAAATATTGGCCCTGATTTTAACACACAATAGAGGCAAAAGATTCAGAGTATTAGATTACAAACGTCATGAAAACTCATTACATTTTCCTTTGTAATGTCTTCATACACGAAACCTGTTAAAGAGTAGAAATGTTAAAATACATAATGATAGCAACGCCTCTGCATTTATTATGGAAAATTCGTCTGAAATGCTATTCCACTTATTTAGCTAAAGATTTTGACCGTCTATCTATTTTTAGATAAAACGTTCATAATTTTGCCTAAATATTGGTACTCAATGCAATCAGAGTTTACCAAGGTCGATAACTTGCGAAATTTGAAATAATACGTTCAGTCTAGTACATGCTTTCGAATTGTTGTGTTATTTGGAATAATTGAATTTTCTTGTTATTTTAATTTCGAATCAAAAAGTAATTATACAGAGGGATTTTAAATAATATTGTATGTATTTCTGGTATGGCGTATTTACGCCTAAATATTAACAATGAAAGAATATTTCCCACCATATTGGGTCATAGTGTTCGGTTGTATTTTGTGTGCATAACAGAAGTGATTTATTCTAAAGAATGTTTAAGTTAGATCCTCTTAGAAAGACATCGCTTTTATTCATATTTATTTCTTGCTGTTAAAGTTATGAGTTAGCCGATAATTTGGATGGTAAGTGTATATACAGATTCCAATCCTATGATACAACTGTATGTTAGCAATCATGCATTTGATAAATATTTTTATACTTGCAGGTATGTATGTGTAAATATATGACAACAACGATATCTTTAATATCACATAATCCATTGTCAAACCTAGAAAATCACTTTCCCCTTGTGTCAAAAATTATGCGGTGAATGAATACATTGTATCTCAACCTCCTTTTTGCAACTTAAAGAAAACGTGACAAACCGTCTTACAACATCATTTAAATTCAAAGGGAAATACTTAATAAAATTTTGCCATTTGTGTATATGCACACATCCTTCACGTGAGTGGTTTTTCACAAAGATGTGTCTTGAGGTCTGCCCCTTTTAAGTAAAACGAAATTACAATCTTTTGTTATTTTCTGAAAATGACTTATCAATAATGTCGACAATGGCATGCGAGGTACAACGCGAACGAATGAGAAATGTCGTTATTTGCCAACGTCATAGGCAAATAATATTAGGTTCCGTTTTATTGTTATCTAATACATTTGGACTTCAATCGTTGGTTCAACCGATATCTCTCTTGTAAACAATTCAGCATAAATGAATTAGGGGATCCTTGATCACGTTTGATCTTGATGTCTAATAATAGCATCAACTCCTAGGGAATTTCCGTTACTTTCAGTTCTAAAAATATATCCTCTTTCCAGAAGGTTCGTCACTGGATATAGTCTCTAAGCATGCACCACTGAAAGTACAACGAGTCAAGTATGAAATCCAATCTAATTGATTTACTACTGAAATCCTAGGTAATATGAAGACATGAGACCAATTGAAGGATATAGGAAACGATGTACAATATAAAGTATGGAGAAATAAAAAAACAAGTATAATTAAAAAGGCTTAAAAAATATAACAATCACTGCTTGAAAACAAAACGAGCAAGATGAATTATATTTGGAAAGTCTTCAGTGATCCGATTGAGGTAAAACACAAAGATCAGACAAATAAAATTCACTCACTTTTGGTAAATGACACCAAAGTCACTAATGACACTGACATTGCAAATGTTTTCAGTGAATTTTTCATCAACATTACCCATAAGTTAAAAGAACTAGCGATAGAAAACAACTTTAATGAACTGAGAAAGTTCTGCAGCAGCAAATTTTCTAAGGAAATATGTTTATCTGTCCCTCAAGTATCAAAAATACTTTTATTTTAAAAATGTCTCAGTAAACTTCATATTAAGAAAAGCTACATGACTTTATCAGATTGGTCCAAAACTCGTTAAAACTTCTGCCTCAGCTATTTCAGATATCATAACAGTCATAATCAATTTAATTATTGCAACCTCATCTGTCCCCAAAATATGGAAAACTGCAAAATTAAGGCCTATGTACAAATTTGGTTCTAAGAATGATGCTGATAACTACCAGCCAATTTCAATACTACCAAATGTGTTACAATTGATTGAAAAACATGTCCATGAGTCGTTCATATCATATTTAACGAAACACTTTCTATTAAACCCTAATCAATCAAGCTTTAGACAGAAACATTCATGTGAGACTGCATTGATCTCTCTGAGTGGTAATGGCAACAAGCACTGGATCTAGGCTGAATAATAAGATGTGTATTTGTAGATTTCAGAAAAGATTTTGACATGGTGGATCATGAAATCCTTTTGAAAAAACTGAAAATTTACCAATGTGATGAAAAAACAATTAGATGGTTCACATCATACTTAAGTGAGAGAACACAACATGTTTATATAAATAATGTTTTGTCTGAACCTGAACAATTAGATATGGAGTACCACAAGGTTCAATTTTAGGTCTATTACTGTTAATATTATTTGTTATGCGCTACCACGTTTTAATAAGCTACTCAATTTCATCTACAGATCTCTATACCGACGACACAACATTGTCAGACATCCAAAACACCAAGCATGAACTAGAAATTTCTTTATAGTGTGCCCTAAGCAAACTGGACAACTGGTGCACAATCAATGGCATGGTGGTAAATACTGGTAAAACTAAAATATTACTTATCTCAACACGGCAAAAAAGAACAATTCTTGGTAGTAACTGTGTCTGACATGGAACGATGATAATTTGCAAATGGTCTGTCATGATAGACTACTTGGTGTTTTCGTAGATAATAGCCTATCATGGACTGCACATCTCAAACATATCAGTAGAAAAGTTAATTCAAGTTTATGGCTTCTCAATCAGAGATGCAGTTAAAATAGAACAATTCCTTTGTATGAGTGCCTCAAGCTAGATTAGTTTTTAAGCTAATTGTGTTACCCTCTTTAAATAAAGTCATTATTATTATTATTATTTATTTTACCTTCGTCAGTCCCTGTACCTAATGGTATAGGGCTGTTGATTTAGGAGTTCAAGCAACCATATGTAACAAAATACATAGAGTGATGTAAATAAATGCTTGTGGTACAATTTTAAATTCCTGTGGCAATCAAAATATAAATTAGCTAAAATCATTTCATATATATGAAGAAGTGATCTGCACTAGTGGCCTACAAGTATTTAATATTGTTAAGGTCGACTTGCTCTTTTTCTATTTTAAGTAATACATTTATTATTTTTATTTTTAAAAAAACAAACAAAATATTAACAAAAAGTCTATGCGATCTTAGTTTGGAGTCCGGTCATTAGACCTGGGTATGTTGCAGTTTAAAAAAAAACATTGTAAATGTTGAAATTTATAAGGTTTCATGATTTTAGCTTTCCAGCTTTTTGTACCACATACATGCAGGGATTCAGTATGCTTATTTGTTAAACATATTCCATGAGGTCATAAACGTGGAGCCAGACCGGCTGAGGGAACTAATCATACAGATTCTGCAGTTCCACCCCCGCCTTGTCTTTCATGTATTGGAGCCAGGTTCATGTCAGTGTGGTGGTAATCACCCAACCCCCAACACAAGACTACCAGAATAGTGTGTGGAAAATGTAGGGAGATGCCCACAGACATAGAATAGGTGATGTGAGAGACAGCTCAACATATCACTATCGCCGGTAAGAATATATCAACTTTTGTTTAGAATGCATACTGCCACTAATGCATTATGCTTAATATCCTTTATAGTGTTTATTTAACATAATGAGTTTCAAGACTTTTAGCAAGACTGCTTGCCAAATGAGACATATGGTTAGATTATTTCTTTGCAACCACTGTGAATAAATTTTAAAATTATAAGCCGTCCAAAAACAGACAGGCATACATATGCAAATGATAAGGACTTTTTCTACAATTGATGCTCATCGAGTAGATTAATTTCATTACCTGGTTTGACTGTGGGTACCTCACTATGCTAAACAAATCTAAGCTGATGATGATACAAGGATACAATTCTTGTGTAAATACTATCTTCATCTGCAATCAGCTATTTTTATTTGATCCCAATGCAGGAGTCTCTGACCTCTCAAAATTCTCCCCAAAATCTTTGAGCTGTCTATCTTAACATCAACTGCACATAATATCAGTTCTAGTTGTGCACTCTCAGTGCTCATGTCAAAATAAAAACCGTGTGCAGTTTTGATCCATGTGTTATAGCATATTACAAATTCGAATAATCTTTCAGGATTTTCAAGTTCTAATCCTTGATGAGGCTGTATTTGCCTTGGCCAGGATGTACAGACGGGATGTTCTTGTCCTCAATGATAAAGTTGACTTGCTGAGCGCCAACAGACATGCTGGCTATAGGCAGTTCATACTACAGCAACATGGAAGGCTGGGGTCTGGACAGAGACATGTAATTCCCTCTTGCTGTTTCATGCAGGTACGTGACAAATATCTTGATTGGACAATACACTAGCTTCATCCCCTCTAGGCTTGCATGAACTTAAACACTTTCTTGCATGTACGAATTTGTATATAAATGAATGCATTTTTCATCATTCTTTCTTTTGTTGTAACTGCACATAATATTATATCAAACAGTTATGCTTTCATTCATATTTTTTAACACCCGTCTATTTCTGTCTATATACAAACGTGGGCATCAAGGTCACAAAGAATTAATATAAACATTTTCAGCAATTGCCGATACAGCATTATACATTGTTTTCGACTACAGATATTTTCAGAATATTATATAAAATGTAACCTGCCTTAGTTGACACCTCCATATATCAAACACCGTTTCATATTTTACAGAACTAAAACAAGAGATCTTCTCCTTCACCAAAACTAGAGTTGATGGTGATTCTTGAGGCGCCATGATTCTACAACTTCTCCTGTGATGATCTTCCGTTTGTTCTCTTCTCCTCCTCATACCCTGCTTGCTCTCAAGTCGACAGATGAAAGCTTGCTGTTTGAGCTCCCTGGTGGGGGGATGTGTTTTCTTTTCCTTGCCAGGGTAGACGGACCACCTGCCGTTTTTTGTTGTAACATCAAATAAACCTCTTTTAAATAAAAAAATTATTTTCTTAATTTGTGTGACAAGCATTCCCATGCTAAGCCATATTAACGTTTTCACCCAATGTTAGAGCCTAATGGGCAGTTCCCAAAAAGTTGTCGAGGGGTTGTTTTTGTTCTTATTTGTTCTATCCACAAAGTACTATGTGAAACAGGATGCATTTTTGCCCATTCTTTCAGAAGGCAACATATGTTCATGAACAGGTATTAACTAGTAATCATCCATCATGACAACATATTCCCCATACCTCCTGGGGAAATTCCATGAACCCATATGTCCTTAATAAAGTGTATCAGTCTCCTGGGAAAGTGTAACACATATCAGTGGATCTAATTAATAGACTTGCGTTGCTCAAATCAAAATAAATATCCACTAGAATGATAACAATACTAATTACAAGATGTGTATGCATGAAAATATCAAGATTCCTTACCAAAAATGTTAAAAAAATGTGTACCGATTGTTCCAAAATGACTTGTATCTAATACAAAGTTCTCGTGACTTGTATATGTGAATACTATTCCATTGGCTTGATGTCCAAGCAGGGATCATGATGTACAATCAGTATATAAAATTATTTTAGATTTCTTGTAGTGAAACAAACTTACACTATCTCCCCTTCTTTGTTTCTCATTACACCTCTGCCACTATGGATATTGTGATCTAAAGCATTTAGCTCATTCCTAATCCTGTACACAGGAGGGATGTATGAAAACCACTTGGCACAGTACATCAGGATCTGCTGATGACAAACTTCAAGCCCAGCAGTGCTTCTGCAGTTCTTGTAACATGTGTCATTTGTAATCTGCTAACAAATTAATACAGTTATTAAATAATCATTACTGTTGGTAAATTTTGCATACATAAAATCTTTGCAGACGTATGTATTGATAGAATGTCATGGAATTGTTTATACCTGATGTGCATGTATTATGCCCGAACTTAACAACGACTTGAGAAGGAGAGTCACTGTATATGTATCTTGTGCACAGATCGTATGAATGCTAACTTATTCAGATCTTCAAATGGTAAATATAAACATTACATTATGTTTAAGTTGAGAAAAAAAATATTTAAAGCAGTCTTAACATTTTTCTACTAAATACCATGCAATTGTTGCAATCCTGAAATGACATACCTGAAATTTAAGTAATACCCCACTCTATTTAGGAACCTTTGTTCTATAATATACATCTAGGCATATATTTCATTTTTCATGAAACTTCTTTTTGTTTTCAAGTACTCTTTATCTTTCTATTTTCCCATCTCTTGGATCAAGTAGTGAATTTCTGTAAGGAGATTTCCTATACATTTAAAATTTATCCTTGTCATTGATTATCAATTGATGTTTTGTATGTCTGAAATTTTATTTCGATGTTTCCTTAGAACCGATTTACTCTGTTTAATGGATTTTAATTTATTGTCAACTTCTTTTATTTCCGTTTTGAGAGTTTTTGTAATTATTGACATCCACGTTCTTACGTATTTGATCATGAACACGTTTTTAATAATTTTTAATAATAATCAGCTTCCTCCAAAACATACTCTTTGTAACTGTGATACAGATTCTAGTGCTGTTTGTCAAAAAACAATTAATTAAGTTTTATCCTTCGATCAGTTTTGTTATTCTTTTCCGACTAAGCCAACAAAATTTATCGCAGTCCGTATATTTTTCCAAAGCATTTCTAGTATTGGTTTTATGCCTGTTAGATATATGTCTAATTCAAAGAGTTTTACAGCACGTTTTTGTACATTGGTTCATTGTTCATTACTCCAGAAAGGAAGGTAGAGATAAAAAGAAGACATAGATAAGGAAAATCAAAGTGCTTCAATGAAAATGTATTTAATACGAGAAGTAAATTTTGCACAGGAATTTACACCTCACGATAGTCACTGGATATTGTGATGCCAGAAGTGAGACAAATGATAGCATGTAAGGAGGCAGTGTTATTTGTGGTATAACAATTTAACACGTTAACACAGAACTAGAATAGCATGGCCATGAGTTTAGAAGAAGATGTTGATAATGTGACAAACCGTCTTGGTAAAATATTTATTACAAGACGAATTAAGCATCGTTGAAATTAAGACGAAAATAATTAATCCATAACATCTGCGAAATAAAAGGTTTTTACAATTCAAACATTGAAAAAATTAAAAAACGATAAGATGGAAACTTCTACTGGTCAAAGGTCTAAGACTTGTTCCAACAAATAGTTGTAACAAAATAAAAATAAATCATAGTTGCTCTCAGAGACAGAAATTTCAACAAATGTGAGTGCTCAATTAACTCACGATCAGAACCAACGTTTAGAATTTCGTAAATTTCATAAGTATATCCGACATAATACTACCGTTGTTGCCTTGAAAAAGCAAACTTTCTCGTGGAGTGACATCTTCAACATTCTCCATCTTTTCTACATAATTTTTGTCTACTTTGTCTACTTATTTGTTATCCACAATTTTGATTCGTACTGTTGTATTGTGTATAAGTCTTTGCAATCGATCTCTTTTTTAACTCGATTTGGATGTTAGTGTTTAAGCCAGTTTAAAGGAGTTATCAGATTCTGAACAAAATACTGTTGTATCTGACTATACTACCATTTTAACTGCCATATCAATCAGTACAACAAAATACCGTTGTCACCAATATCACAGTCTAATATAACTATGGAGTCAGATATGCATTGTTTTAATTTGAAAATTATGTTTCCATCTGTAGTTACCTTGCTGTCTTAAATCTTAATTAGCTTTCTAACAGTTTGAAACAAAACATACAATACATTTTCTGCTTTTTACATGTGCATCTGATACGCAGATTACATATTATCTGATTCTCTGATTCAACGTAAAAGCACCTTTATTTTTCAGCCTATCGATATCTTGAAGAAAGGAGGACGCCCGGCCTATTGGTTCGTATTTGAATACCACTGAATTGGTTTCATCAACAATGTTCACTAGGATTCAAAAGGTATCAGCTCTATAATTATTATTAAGATTCTAAGCAGCTAGAAAAAACAGCAGTTGTTGGTTCTCAAGCCTCTGATGTAAAGCGTTTTATTTTCTTATACCAATTATATACCTGCTAATCGTTTGTGTGATATCATCACTAAATATAATCAGCAAATCTTCGTCTGTCTACAGCATTGTGAGGTATCATTTTAGATGTCTGTAATATACACATAAATATCATTATCCGCTTATATGTGACTTTGTAACACAACTTAATTTGACCCAGCTTTTATGCCATTCAAAAGTGCGAAAAATGTATGTTATTCCCGAGATTGCTGTTTCATATGTTAAACTCAAGAAACAGTTATATCATTCTACTACAGTTAAATCTATCGCAATATAGCTTCTTTGCAACGTTATATATGATGATACAACATTTTAATGTTATTGTTCGCTCTGCTGAGCGTTCAGTGAAAACATACAATATATTCTAGCGACTATAGTGTGCTAACCGTTTACTAGTCTGCTTGTTGTGTTTTGGAAAATCACAAGTATGTTGTTTGTGTTTTGGAACTGTGACATATTCTTTGTTTTCGGTTTTTAGTGATTCGATCACTTGGGACATCATCGTTGCATGTAATATTAGTTAGCATCGTCTCTTGTACCCTACGCGATAGTGTAATACAAATCTTAGAAATAGTACTATGCGTGATCGTAATATTCTTGTACCACTACACAAAATGGTAATACTTATTTTAGAAAGTAGCACATGGTATGCTCGATATATTATTGAACCCCTACATGGGATGGGCATATGAAATATAGTCAATAGTGTAAGGTGTGCTCGGTGTATTCTTATTGTGAAAAAAAAATATTGAACTTCTGTTTCAATAACTGCCAGACTGCATCTTTTTATACATCGAGACAAACATTGCTGATAATTTGACAAAAGCCCAATTTAGCTGCACATTCGGAACAAATATGTACTTACTGTGCATAGTTGATGCATTTAAAATACAACTCACTTTTTAAACGTAAAATGCTTTTAGATTTCCTTTCATCAACTCGTACTTTAAGTGACAGGTACGATTTTAGGAAAGCTTAAGTTTCCGCAATTATCATGTCTTCATTATCCATATGCCATTCTTTATCAGTGATATAAAATCTCTCTCTCTCTCTCTCTGTGTCTCTCTTTCTCTTTGTCTCTCTGTCTCTGTCTGTCTTTCTCTCTCTCTCCAAACCTTTTCAAGAGTTTCTCGTCCAAGGAAAGAACTTTGATCTAAGTTTCAGGGCATGTTATATTTCCAGATTATCGAATATTACCTGTGTCAAGTCATATCGGCTGGGTCAATTAAAAGTTCATCCCTCGTAAAAGACTGTTTTGTGATTGTAAACACTGTTACGGCGTGTGTTATTAGTTCTGCTTTATTTGGATTTATATTGTATGGAAAATATCATCAGAACTAACGTTGGTGTAAAGAGAACTGCCAGACTGCGTTGACGACTGTCCCAATAAAGATCCGTACGAACATCCATCCACACTTACATCCATCCATCCATACATACATACATACATACATACATACATACATACATACATACATACATACATACACACATACATGCATACTCAAACATGTCACGATATTGGGAATGTGGGGTGCATATGTATGTTTCTTTTTGTATATTGGCTTTCAATGTAACAGCAAACACATATGGGTAACTGTTAATACTGTTTCACTTTGACAAATAAGTTCAAAATTTAGATAAGCTAAAGTGGTATAACATGCACAATAACATTCTTAAAAATATGAAATGCTACTACAAAACCTAGACCTAATGAGCATTGTGATCCTCCCATTCGCACCATTGCGTTCTATATCTCAAAGCAATTCATATTTATCTTGTTATGGACGCAGTCAACACTGCATTTTCTGTATCATGTACGAAGAGCTTGGAGGAAGAAGAGTACTGTTTACTTTCTCATCAACGTGAATCCAAGAGGTTTCTGTTTAATTGTATGCCTTTGTATAGTCTCTGACGCAATAATATTTGGAACCTTTCTATACACGAAAAATAAAACGTGTGATCCTTGCTTCTGTTTGTTTACTGATTGTATAAGTATTATGTGAATGATTTTGATATCCAGGAAAACTAGCATACGAAAAGTAATTATTGTGTCCAATTCAAAGACGTGATCACCATAATTTAATTGGCTTGGGAAACTGATGTATCTTCTTGTGACACTGTTATTTAATTAAGCGACGGACCAAGCTTGTGACATTTTCTATTAAGAAAATATACCTCTTTTAAGAGAAAACAATAAATTAAGAGGCATTGTCACTCAGATAATCAAGAAAAAGGCTTAGTTAACAGACCACATAGCTAAAAGGTATTTTTGTTTCTTACAAATATCGGTTGTATGTCATGAATGTACTACAATCGCACAATAGTTTCTAATGGCATATTTCCAATAAATATAACGAGAGAGAGAGAGAGGGAGAGGGAGAGAAATAGAGAACAGACGATGATCACTTTTTGTCCCGAGTTGGGAACTACGTTATCGGATCTATTTTGGAAGATAAGTTTTTATGCCGAACCATGTCACTATCATTGATATTTCGAAATACCACGCGGAAGGCAATTGAAACTGTTATTCCGCGATTTAAGCTCAGCTTATCTTATATAATCTATTTTATATCTGAATCTGCAGGAGTCATTAAAATTCCAGATGGAAATACATGCTGTTTCCTCATGCAGCAAAGTTAAATTGCGACAAGATAATCCTGATGTGATATTTTCTTGTATATTTTTGCGGTCGTGTATTATAATGCAAATAGGTATTAAACCAAAACTCGCAAACTATGACAGTTTCTGTCTAATCTGAATCATTCATTGCTTCGTCACACAAAGTTATACTGTATTTCGGATTCTATAGTTTATATCACATATGTTTACGTAGTATATTCATCTTCCAAACATCAACATGGCTATACGTCAAACACAATTATTGTTATTATATGCTTGTTTTGTTTTCCATTATCTTTAAATTGTCAGAATTGTGCAGTATTATATCATACTACACGGCTATATGCTGCACGACACGTGTGCATAGAACTGGTGTCGTGTATTAGGAATTATTTTGTAAACAAACTATGTACACTCATATAGTAAGGTCTTAGCTTTTGGTTGATTAGATGTGTTTTAGAGTGAACTAAACAAGCTGTTTATTCCACTTGAAAGTAAAGATTGTAAGGTTAACGACCTGAATGAGTTCACTGAGCCAAACAACGAAGCTTTTAAACAATAGTAATGTTAAAATTCAAATCTTTGAGACAGTTATTTAGAAGAAATACTCCTAACTTTTTGAAAATAAAATGCTTCAGACTGTGTCCAGTGCTCTCTTGAGTCATGTACAAATAGCTTAAAATGTATAACGAAGCCATGGTCTATCGCATATCTATCAGAGACATGCCATTTTACAAGTCGATCAAAACACTAAATTCGAGAAAAATAATGCAGCTGAAGGTTTTCGTAGGAAACTAAGGGAGTAAGAGCCAATAAGCCAATACAATGAAATGTATTATTTCTGCTAGCGAAATCGGTTGTTTTGAAATTTTCCCCGTTAACCTATTTTGATACAATTTCACGCTAGTGATAGAAGTCATACATCTCATAGGCCTAAGCAGGGGTCCCACCAACACCGAGAACGTAAGTGACACGGCATAAAGATATGCAATCTTTAGCTTGAAATGAGTATGGCAATAAAAATAAATACATTTATGCATCTTGAATTGTCTCAAAATGTACTTTCGTAGTTAGGTTTGCAAAGCTGAATGACATGACCCATACCATTTTTTCCAAACACTTCACACACACCGCGAAATTGTACTTCAACTACATTTCCAAATTAAATCACTATTCTCCTCACTGCACTTATAACGAAATGAATGTGATCTTCCGCAGCCTCGTTTTGATAATATCAACTGAAAAAGTTAATATGTTCGAATATTAGATTCCGAATAATCAATGACAGAACCGAAACATAGATGCGATTGATTCGACGCCGGTCCACTGCTCAAATCACCGGTGCATTCTACGGAATTGCTATAAAAAATCAAAAACAATCATGAGCATAAAATAAATACTGTACTGGACCAACAGCGAAACAAAATCTATCAATTCTATACCAACGTAAAAAGTTGTTTCAATGCGTCTTCATTCACAATATAACTAAAAATTTCAGTCTTAAGTAGACGAACTATTTTTCGACTAATGTCGACCGATCGACGACGTTAAAAGTCCATGGGCGGTGCTTTGTCCTCATTAATGTTACTCTGTAATAATAAGTCTACGGATATGTATTTATTTTGGAATACAGCATACATTAAATTGACTTTCTTCTTGTAGTGTACTGATTTTATTGATAATCATTAACTAGAAAAAGAAAATGTGTATATAATAAAAATATGGTCGCATTTGTATTTATAGATTACTGCATTTGTAGGGGAAAATATAAACGAGTTTTTCGGATGTAATACTGCACGACCTTGGGAGTGCAGCATATCCATCCAATAAAACGAGTTCATATTTTCCCATACAAACGCAGTAACCTTTGTATTATATGCTCATTTTCTTATTCTACCTAAGGCTTAATTATATAAACAAAATACACTACAAGAAAGAAAGTAAATTAATGTATGCCGTATTCCAAAACTAAATACACAAGCGCAGATTCATCATTACACAACAGCAACATTATTAATAACTCCGCCCAGATAAATTTTAACTTAGTTGCGCGCTAGACATCAGTTTGTAAAGAAAATGGCGTTTCTGTCTACTTAAAATTGAAATTTGGAGTCATATTGTGAATGAATGCGCATTGCAACAAGTTTTCCATTTGAACTGGAATGAATGGATTTTGGTCTTTGTGTGGATTCTAGTCCAGGTTTCTTTTGCTCGACAAAAGCATTTGCTATGGTCCTAAACGGTACGTAATAAACTGTTCAGTAAATCTGAACATGCATTTTACTTCATTCAATTATAAGATGATCACAAGGTGTCGTGCGAGAGTCGTGTAAAAATACTTTGAACATGTATCCAATACAATATTTGCAGTTTGACCCTAATTAAAACCTCTGAAATTCTACTTGAAATGTACCACTGATAGCATGCCTCGTATAAGAAGACATTGCAAAGTAAAACGAGAGAGTTTCCATTAACTATGCTCTGTCTAATGCTCCGACTGAATGTTTCTACTATATTGTGTTACAATCAGGTCACATATTTGAATAAAGAATATTAGTAGTCGTCTGTAACGTAAGTCTATAACCAAACGCCACTGGAAACACATGCAAATGTTCGAGAAACGCAGTCAATGTTTTGTTTATAATTTATTAATATGCAAAATTATAATATATTGAAATTAATTAAAAATTATCATTCAATGTGGGATTTCTATATCTCTTCCATTACAGAAATAAACAATGAAAGGAAATTACCCTTGCTAATATCCAGCAATCGGAGTATTCAATCATTCCTAAGAAATATACCAAGAAACTTTGAACAGCAACATTAGTCATGGTGCTATTACAAGATGACGCTCATCTTCGATTATCGAGTTATAAGACATCATTTGAATATGACATGGAACTGTCTATTCAAATAGCGACGAAAAGATTTTCCGAGCTTGTTTTAACCTCTCTATGTAGTGTTGTGTGGACTCCATGTTCATGATTTTCGTAATACGGTGCAAAATGCTATGCTAACTTGGAGAACGCTTATTTGTTTTAATCAAAAGCAAACTTCGGATGAGACTTGTCAACATGGGTATAAGTCAGAAATATTGTATCATATCAGCAACCATTTTTTTTATGCATATCGGTGATAATCCTAATATTCATTCTAAGGAACGTGTGTGTGATGAGATGTACATTTGTATTAGTTCGATGTAAGTGAAAAACCTTCTGGGGAAATAAAGATGTATATTTAGCAATGAAAATAACGGAAATTATATAGATGCTGACACTAATGTTATAAATAGGGACTATATAAAATGATTGATAACCTGTTTTAATGCTGATGAAACATTTTCTAGCGATATATCGACTGAACCAATCCTTATTGTATACGTGGTTTTAAGAAGAGTATCAGAAAACCTAACATTCGGTGACTATGACGCTGGCATATGGCCAGATTGCCCATTCACACTATCAGACAATATTAATGAATCATTTGTCAAATAAGGAAATAATTATGCTTAAACCTATTCTTTGTGAAAAACATTAATGTGCATAACCCTTTTATAGACACAATCTAGTTAGAGCACTCAAATCATATTAAGTTATTCTTCTAAATAATCTTTTTCAGTCGCCATTCCGTTAAAAGTAACTTCGCGAAATTACAAGGAATGTTAGTATTACATGGCCAAGTAATATTATGGTTTCCTAGATAATTACAAGAATCTTCCATTAAAGGTCAATGGTTACTATATACTGTAACAGAAAATGTATATGCAGTCACTGTTTCCAATAAATTTTAAAACATCTGAGCAATGTAGAAAATATAATTAAATGTCTCTAAGTTACGCTAAGGATTTTATATACAGACATCTGGATTTTATTTAACTTAAACAAAAGATGGCGTAGAATCAATACTTATGGTATTGATAAAGTTGCTCAGAAATAACAATAATAAATTGGGGTACTTCATAAGTTCTACCGCATATTATGTACTATTCGGCAATCATCTTTTATTTTTGTATAAATATTTCTGCCACCTCGAGATTTATCATAATTCTTTTTTTTCTCCCTTTATTAGTTTGTCTGTCTGATTTCTGGAGATTTATTCTAATAATTCAATCTTGCGTTTCTCCATCTTTTTGGGTCCTACATACGTAGCAGACAATGCATTCATATTTAAAAGTCTTTCTCTGTTAGGGATTGTAGAAAATCTAACTCCATCGTCTTAAATACGATAGTTTAAGCACATAATAATAAGTAATGTATAACAGAGTATATAATGTATTTATTTAGAAAATGAGTTGTAGAATATGTCGAATGAGGAATATAACCTTCACATTTGAAGGTTACGCCTGACACAGAGGCTTTAAAGACACCGCAACTTAGGTTTAAAATCAAAAGCGCTGCATAGGGTGCCGTTTAATGAAATTTGTATAACCTTCACATTTGAACGTCAATGTATAAACGGGCGCATTCGTCATCGTTGGATTTTAGAGGCAGATATTCTCAGCAATTAAAGTGGGATTCATTGAGATTGTTGATTTTCAGAGTTCACGTCTTCAATGCGCTTCTCCCTCACAAATGCTGGTACGATTAAGAGCAATGCCTGTGTAAATTTCCACGAACCAGGCCAAAAAGCTATGCCAGTCATAAAAGTGGCTAAGCTGAACCAAATTATATTTTTCCTTTTCTTTTTTTTAATCGTGGATTCAAGATGTTCCCGCTCTTTAATCTTCTGATCCAGTTGAGTGCTTGCCCTGATTAATGAAGGTAAAAGTGTTCATTATTTCAAAAACAGTGAAATGTAAATTCCTTATATTGATCTTATTGCTCCTATTGAGGTAGGTACGTAACGATCAATGGGACCATTGTTATCACGAGGTATTGAATCAGATATATGGTGGAAATATTGTGATATAGAGATTTATTCTTCCACCATTGTATATATATATATATATATATATATATATATATATATATATATATATATATATATATATATGCAATGAATCAATAAATTGTTGATGATGCACTTTATTGTAAAATAATACGAGCTAAACTCATACAAAACGTACGTGAATTTACTTTAAAATTCTTGTCTCTGGAAGACTCTTTACGTTCAAAGATTTATCTTAAGAATGTTTCCTTACGAATTGCATCTAAATTTCGTGCAAGCGTTGGAATTAAACTTATAAACGAAGTAATTTATAAAACTTAAAATGATGTATCAGATTATAGTCCTTAAACTTTTATCTATTTCGTTTACCAAGTAGTCGATGTTTCAGATAACAAATGCATTGACTAAAATCGATTCATGTTGTATTACTCATCATACCATTTACGACCTCTATTGACTCACTTGCATTCGATTCAGTACGTACGAATACACAAACATTTCCATTGATGACTAGATAATTAATATGAAGCAAGTTTAAGTACTTACATGACTGTGGACTCCGAATAGTCCGGTAATTCCTATTAGAAGAAGAAGCTCTTCAGTTTCTAGGTCAAAAGTAAGTATCATGATAAAAATATACAAAAGAAATGTACTTTGAAATGTACTATTGCCAACATTTACAGTAATAGAGTAGATATATTTCTCTGTTGTTGAATTGCTGACAATTGTAAAAGACACTATTACAGACTAAAATGACCTTTAAAATGTTTAATTTCGAATGTAATCCGACATGAATCGGCATGAAGATTACACCTAATGTTTCTTTAACATAAATTTTTATGAAAGGTTTATAAGTTTTCAGATGAAGAGTTGTCGATCTCCATCACTTGCTATGGATTGTGTTGTTGTTTAAACAACATATTAATTTGTTAATCCTTCCACCAGGGTGGACTATTCATATATTATAATTTGAACGTACATTGCAGTCTGTGCCTGTGTTCCTTTTGTCGATTCATGTTGGTATTGGATATATCTGACAAGACGAATCGATGCTAACGAGATAGACTTTCAATATTTAGTGTCACCCAAACCCAAGACAATATTCTCAACAATTTATATTGTTAGTTGACTATATTAGCTGTTTTATAATCAATTAATGCGAGGTCAATGTGTTTGACGGTTTGTTTATTCACAGGACTTTGTTAAATTTTAAAATACCTTTTAATCAAAATTATTGTTACATATTTAACTATTCTTACAACTAATGTAAAACATCAGGACCCGATATATCGATGTAATTAAATTAGGGTTGGACCAATTTCTATGTTTAATTTCCTGTGCTTATTCATACACGTGCGACGCCTGCTTGTAGATTGTTTCCCGTTTTCCAGACCTTCATGTTTAAAATCATTAATTACAGGCTTGCCATGAATTCAGGATTCTACAACTGCTTTTCTGTATGAGAAACAAAAGTGACAAGTAAAATTCAGAAATATAATTTTGAAAGAACGACGCAGAAGGACATAACAATATCGACTCCGATAGTCTCATAACCTATTATTAAACAAATTGTTTGAGCGTTTTTAATAAAGAAACGATCACATACTTGTATATGTTTCCAAATGATTACTGCAAGTGTTCTCAGAATAATGGTATACTTTGTGATACTAGCCTTTAAATGTGTCTCGAATACAAATTAGCTTTTGAAATAATGTTTAGTAGTAACTCTCACTAATGAATACAATACTAGTTTACCCGGGAAATAGATAAGGCCTACCTTCCTAAGAACGCCAAGCATTTTATTTGGTTGTCATTAATAACAATGATGTCATTATGCGATGTTTGCTGACAGATTGAAACACACTTAATGGTACATAAGGTACCAATTGAACAACCCCATGAGGGAGGAGCTTAATGTGTATTGTTTTGCAAACTTTATGAAACTTCAAGAATCCGAAAATAATATCATGTTTACGGAAGGCTGCATTCTACATACCGCTCTTCCAGAGGACATGAACTATCCAATATGAAGAGCCTCCACATCTCAGTGGACAAATTTAAATCACTCTTAACGTCTTCACTACAGATATAAGCCTGTTCTTTTGGTTCGTGTGTTATCAAAACATTACTTTTGGATAATTTAATTGCATGCACCTTGCTACATCTTTTCTTGAACTAATAGCTTAGATAATATATTTGAAGGAAACACAAATACCACATATTATGTATATCATTCAGTTATCTCCTTTACACCGTATGAACATTTTAAGAGGTACATATTCCCATTTTCAGTACTTGTTTATGACAACAATGAGAATATTTCATGAAACGAAGTTGATATACAATGTCATTATTGCAGGGAAATTGCTTAAGGCTTTTCAAAATGTTTGGCTTATACGTAATCTCAATGCTGTATCAGAACGTGGGAAAATATGTTGTCAAGATTTTCCTTTAATTTAAACGGTGATGTATAATGCATGATGGGTAAAGGCAGATGCAAAATATATGGTATAAACAGTTGTTTACGAAATATTCTAGTAACGGTTGAAATTAGTGGTTTAGTTAGCTTAAAATCGACAGAGGTTGTATGCATATTTTTAATGATCAAAGTCGATGATACATTTCTTAAATCTCAATTAAGTTCTTATTGATGATTTCGTTTAATTTAAGCTTTCGGAAGAGTTTCTTACTAACCTAGAAAACAACACCAATTATATAATTTATTTGTTAAAGAGAAAAATAAAATTATTTGTTTCAACAAGCTATTACATGCTGATTTATAATATAAAAATATATTTTAAAGTATAATATTCCTACATATGTTTCTCTGTTTCGTATAATACATAATTGGCACGTTTAAGTAGATTATGCAAATTGTATATATATGTATAGTATACACTGAAAGAAGACTCAATTTGACTTAAAAATAATATACGAAAATGTTAAAAATCCCGTTGATAATAATGACTTTGCCATTAAACTCTATGTGAAAGTGTGATGTAGACAATCTCATCAGTTGAAGCAAGAACGTAAAATGGGATAAAAATAAATCTTTAGTTAATGACTTATGCCTGGATATGGGTAATACTCTGTGCTGTACATATTATAGATGCAGTTCGTTATCAGCATTGTTCTAAGTCAAATATGTGGATCAAAACCTTAATTAAATCATGTTAACGTCAATGGAATATCTGCAATCATTTAAGAAATAAAATCATACGTAAAAATTAGAAATAAACATTTTTTATGAACAACGCAAAAAGACATAACTACATCTGCTCTCTTGGTCTCATAACCTATCATTAAACATAATGTTTGAGAGCTTTTAATAAAGGAAAGATTACATACCTGTAGATGTTTTCAAATGATTACTGCAAGTTTTGTCCGAAAATGGTTATACTTTGTGATACTAGCCTATAAATGTGCCCCGAAATACAAATTAGTTTTCGATATAATGCTTAGTGCTAGCTCTCACTGATGAGTAAAATACTTGTATACCCAGCTCGGTACGTCTCTAAATATATAAAGCCTACCTTCTAAGCACACCAATCGCTATTTTCAATTGTCATTGAAAATACTGGTGTAATTATTCACTGTTTGCTTGCAACGCTACGTCAACGTAAAATGGTACCAATTGAGCAACCGCACGAGGGAGGAGCTTAAATTATATTGTCTCGTATATATGGCGTCACATCACAAGAATCTGAAATGGCATGGGATATAATATAATGTTTACGTGTTTAAGGAAGGCTGCATTCAACATGCCGCTATTAATGAATACATGAACTATCCGTTATGATGAGCCTTCACATCTGAGTGGACAAACTTAAATCACTTTAACATTTTCACTGCATACAGAAGTCTGAATTTTAGGATCATGCGTTAGCAATAAACGACTTTTGGATAATTTAATTGCATGCACGTTAATACATCTTTTCATGAACTAATGAATATTACTTAGATAATATATCGGAGGAAATAAAAATATGATACCTTATTTATATCATAAAGTTATACACCTTTCCATCTTAAGTCCATTTCAAGAATTAAAAACTCACATTTTCAGTAATAGTTTATGAAAGCAATGACAAGAATTAACCTAAAATTTAACTTATAAAATATTATATTAGCTGTCAATCTTGATGCAAATGTAAGTACAACTGATTTAGTAATTTTTCACAGTACAGCTTAAATAGTTTCAAATCTGAAAAAGATTTTGTTTGGTGCGTGTATGTATGTGTGCGTCTGTGTATGTGAGTGTTTGTGTGATTTGGATTTTTAACGGAGCTTTAAATAATTTTCAGCAATATCGCTATGATGTCTGCAGTGTGGCAGTTTATTGTGATATCTAGCACTGATAATCATGCCTCAGACATGTAGAATCATGTCCCATCCAGTCACATAATCCAGACACCAGACTGACCAATCCTAACACTAATCTCTTAATGCTGAGCGTCAAGCGGTGCAGCTGCTGGTACCATTATTATATGTCTTTGGTATGACTTGGCTGAGTTTCGAACCCGCAACCTATCGCATGCGAGGCGGACGCTCTTACCACTTAGGTCACAAGATCGGCCTTTTTGTTTGATTTGGGTATTTGTGAGCCTAACACAATGCCCATTATAGTTAATGTCATCTGCAGGACCATTTAAAATTATATGGCTCTATATGAACTAACTTTTTCCCTCTTTTCGCTCAGGCGGGAATGGACACTGCATCACCTGAAGGTTTGTTGCTTCTAAGGGATGTTATAGTACAGGTTCCTTGGGACTACCCCTGGATACATGGGGCACTGTCTCCACAATTATACACAGCAAGGAGTTCAAACTTCTGCTTGTCCTTTTCCATATGTTTCGCTTTGTCTCTTTTATTCCTTTTTTATAGACTACATTTCCATTTTATATGCATTATTTCATTGTTTCAAGATTTTTTAACTACATTTGATTCGTTATACTTGTTTGTCCATGTCATTTTGCTGTATTGTATTCTCCAAATTTTACACCAGTTCAACGTAACTGTTAAAAGATGTGATCTATTCAGTCTAGCTTATTGTATAAATTGTATCACTAGACAGAGGCGGCAAGCTTCTTATTGGTGTTACAAAGAGGATGGGTAGGTACCTTTGCGCAAAGACTGGGGATTAGTGACCTCGTGTATCTGCAATCAATGTAAGGTGCTGAAAACGTATACTTAATAATAATATTGTGTCTTGTCCACCTCTCCATGATGTTATATTCTTCCGTGTCTACTAAACAAATATGAAGCCCTTTATTTTACAAGCGTTATACTTTCTGAAGATGCTAATGAGTAGATTGACCTTTCACTTCATTATTATTAATGTCAACGTGAGAAAATATTTTAATTATATCTAGACCATATTTAATATTTTTTTTATGACTTTTCGAACATCTGTTACACATAATCAAACTGCATATCCTGTACCACTGTTTAGTTCCATAAGAGTTATCTCTCTTACAAGCAATGAAGTAATTGATTTTGTTCTTGTAAAATTTACAGTCTAACATTATTGAATACGACAGTATGTGACGTGCATGCTGTAGTAGGATATAATGTATATTTATTTCACCAAACGTTAACATTGAGGTCGATGGAAAAACAATTTGTATCGAGATGTGTATAAGAATCAACATCCTAGCGGTGTACCCATAAAAACGCATACATCTGGGCCCCATTTATAAAACAAAAATCTGTACTAGTTTGATGTAGTAAACCAAATGCACACTGAACATCTATGGTTACCTATTGGCATTATGTTAACAATAAAATGTATGAAATCTTCAGACAATAAGACATTTTATCTTTGGATGGGGTGGCCTTTGCAAAATTTAGCTATAGCTTAGAGTTGTATATCCTGCTTGCTGTATGACAGTGAAGATATCTAAGAGATTGGCATATATACAACATGATAAGTTATGTAGACACTACAACAAGTGCATTTGTGGACACTATTACATAGGTCAATAAGGAAGTCAAAGAAAACGTCAGAAACATTTGCAAGATGACAGAAGAGCGAGCCATTGAAAAATGACTCCAAAATCATCCAACACTATCAACATACGAGTCAGTTATGAAAATACCAAAATAACATTATGATGAATACAGTGTCAGGTAGATCTTTGAAAATCCCATCAGTGTTTTTCTTTTAGGCATACCCCGGGTTGAAATATTTAGTGATCAAACAACCGGCTCGGAATATTAAACTATGCATGGACCAAGGAGGTATACAGTTAACATACTGGATTTGAAGATTTAAAAAAGCCTCTGGTGAGCTGTTTCATTGTTATAAGAAAATGTGTACTGGATCTCGAGCTAAAAAATTGAACTGATGAAAGGTTTTATAAAACAATTACGCATGATGAAAGAAAGTCCTAGTTCAGAAGCATCTTAACAAGCCACTGAAACACGTACAGAAGTAACATCTACACACGGACCTGGATATACAGACATGTAAGCATAAAAAGCATATGCAGAACAACAACAATATTTATATAACATAACAACGTGCATATGAGTTAATACAATTCCTAAAAGGAAAAGGTGGCGAAAGCAAGACCAAACAAAGGAAACGGTATTGGTGAACTAAGTGAGCCTAACAACTTTGCTGATCGATTGGAACCAGTTATTCAGTCAGCTCATGCCGGTTCAGCGCAACAAGTATCATCAATTTGGTCGTATCGATTTGTCAGCGATTAGTCACCAATGCTATCTTGGACAGAAAAACATTCAGACACGGATTATGATTTCTGAGGCAACTGAAATGCTTCGCTTGGAAAGGCTTCGTGTTTTGCATGAAATATGTGCATACAATCCAAAGCATGTCCTCGATGTGCTCAATCTCATGAACAACAAACCCCCGAGTTAAATTGACTTTTCCTACACCTGTTACCCTGGTGAATCGCGCATATTTGAGATCTCATAATCGTGACTTAGAGTTGATTACGATTTTCTTAATATCCGACTACAACCATTTGGCGGTCTTGGTGCAAATAACTGTTATAATCAGACATAGGTGAGACATGCAAACGATCCATAAACAAATTCTACGAAGGAGTATCAAATTGTTGACAGAAAGAAGCCTAAGCTTTATATACCTGCCAATGAGCCACGTTCAGCTCTTTTATTTCAATGGATTCAGCACCATATGACATTAAAGGCTCGTCAGTAATATCAGTTTTAGGTTGGTCAGACAACTGTACAGAGAGCAAAGGATTTTTACGCATGGGATATCATATAGCGCCCGACATTGTCAGAATTACCTCAACGATGCTCAGTGGCAGTTAGGAAAAAGGGTCTTAAACAACAGACGTTGCTGTTCAGGATTGCATACTGGTTCAGTTTTCACCAACTTTGGAAACATATTATTTATATCGATTACTTCCGCGTCGCCGGAGTATATTGCCTGTTTTAGTAATCGGCTGATATATATTCAGTTTACCACTTTGGATCAGGTCGGACACATTGTAGGTCTTTGTGGTGACCCTTAACGCTACAACGATATATTAGAGATCGCCATGATATTTAATAAAATGACAGGTGATATCAGTGCGTGTTGTAAACGCGATGTCACCATGTTTTGCGAATTTTTTCGGAACTGGCTTTGACGATGTTCGTAGAATATCAGGGAGCATCAAATGTACTTGCGACCTTATCATCACACATTGCATCGATCGCTAAACAGGGCACAATACGAGTTGCTGATAGCATCAAAAATGTTGATGTGGATCGATCAAAAAGGTATGAGATTGTAAGCAGCTTAGTCTATTCAATATTGACTACGACGATTAGTGACTCGCACGCCATCAAAACCGATTACTCTACCATCGATAGAAACAATGGCGGCCGATGAATGTAAAATTATTATGCAAGCCGCTTTACAAGACTGTATGATTGAGAAGCCGCTACGTAATGAAAAGCGGGAACTGCTATTGGAAATTTGTGTATGGGAAGTGTCTCTGGATGCAGAGCACTCTAAGTATGTAAGAGAAAACCTATAATGTATGAACAATGGATCAATTCTATTATACATTAGGTCTCGCTTTTTATGTGGCGTCTCAGTGTGTGGCTGAATTGATGCAAAATATATTTTTGGTATTAATCATACACAGCTAGGGTCCCTGACCAACAAAAATGAGAATTACAAGTACAAGACACGTCTAGGTTATTATGATCCAAGCGAGGCCTTCTTAGAAATTGAGGGAAACTTGTACAAAACCATAATACCGATTATCCATTTATTGCCCATTTTGGACCCGTTAACATCAGAATCATAGTGGTGATAAAGTTATTCCGCCGAAAGAAAGGAAGTCGAATTCATTTTAGACACCGGTGACGTTGCAACGACAATTCTTGGCCACGCTAGATTGATAAATAGAGCGATGATTATGCGAGATCAACCGGTCCAACTATGGTGTTTTTCAAGGCTGCTTCTCACTATGCAGATCATAGCACGTACAAAACAACCACCGTAGTCCCTAGGGCAGTTGCCTATTATAACCATTGATTTAGACAGCATTTATTACAACTAATTGAAGTATTCGTTTGTAATTAATCCCAGTCACATATGTGGGTTTTGAAGAGATGTTCGCAATGTTACTTTTAGAGCAAAACACCCAGTCACATTATCTTCCGGTTTAAAGGTCATCAGGAAACAGTGAAGAAAGTTTGCTTAATTATGCGGAGAATCAAACAGCTCGAACATATCACAATAAGCAAGTTTGTATGGACAGACATCGAAAACTCCACTCGGTTTAAAAAAATTTCAGCAAGAGTCTCACACATTACACCCAATTTATTATTTTTGTATGGAACAGATGGGGTTGTTTAGGCAATCAGTTGTCGACATGTATTTTCTTTTATTTTTTGCTTGCCTGTTCTTGACAACAAAATCGGCACCTCTAAACCCGTCACAGGTGGCTACACGTATATTGCACTCATTCAATAGTGTCTATGGCGATTAAATGTATTGATTTAATTCTTTCTGACAAGACTCATTTGTTGGAGAGTAAGGAAAGACGAATGTAGGCTTTGAATCACCCGTTGGAGAACAATTGAAGCTGTTACGTATTTAAATAAAAATTTAAATCATGAACTAAAGGTCGCCTTAGTGCAAATCAGTTTGCAAAAATGATAAACGCGAGCAAAATAATCTGGAGGGTCACATTGAAACTTTCCTCAAAACGATTAAATGGAATTGGTTCAGTGTGGTTGGCCAGAACAGAATCAAACAATATTATGTATCCAAATGAAATAACAATTCTGTGACATTAAAATTGTTCAAGTCAGAGGTGATGCTCATGCAAATGTCCGGTGGAATATTTCCATTCCTTGCAAAAGGAATTTGATTATTACCAGAGACAAGTAGTCTAATTCAGTCCGGCAGAGGGCTTCAATGAAGTGGGAGGCTACACGTGCATTAACCAATTTAGAATTACTAGCGCTGGTAAAATCATTCGTACAATTTAGTAGGGTCTTCATGCGAACAAAACTTGAATTGATAGTGACACAAACACGTGCAACCGACATTGTTAACAGGGAATTAACAACACGACCTGGCAATCTGGTGACACCTAATTAAGTATAGTATTTGAAGTGATATCGACCTTCAGCACCACTTGAATGTGATTATCATTTAACCCGAGGAAGATCAAGTTGTCTGCTACTATTATCTTCAACTATACCGACGCAAACTCGCTTGAATGGATCCATATGTGGTCATTGTGTTATTAAAGAACAGCAAAGGAGGGAGCACCTTGGCATCCCATTTTTAAATTATCCATTGGGCTTGGTGGACAGCAGAAGCGAAGTGGTATGGGATGTGTAAAAATTTATATGCGAACATTCTCCCGGAGTTTGCTACTGCTGTCACACATGTACGCGTAGAAACAATATGATGGTTATATTAGCCCAGACGAACATCAACCCTTAAGTGTTATTCATTTCTCACTGTCACAGAATTAGGCAAAAAACGTTATCTAGGGTGAATAAGTGTTTTTCCAGGTAAGCGACTGTACTATCATGTACCTCGCCGGAAATTACTTGCAACGAAGGACATTAAAAGCATGATATGCACGGGTATATTACCCTGACTTTTATTCACTCTCCAATGGATTCAAGGAAGATCAATTTCTTACCGACACACTGGTCGTTTTGGATCTCGTCAAGGTGTGTACGCTCTCCATTGTGTTCTCCAGCCATAGGGGTAAGTGTAAAATTTGTATTTCATTTGATATGCGAAGCTTATTCAGTTTGTAATGTCATATCGTGTAATGATGCATTTATAACAACGCACATTTGAAACGTTGTGAACTTTGACTTACAAGTTGCTATTAAAGTTTAATGTAGTAGCATATATCTATAGATTTTTCAGAACTCATTATTATGACCAGTTTGGTTTTATTGTAGCTGACTATGACTAGAGCTGACAAGAGCAGACTAGAGCTGTCTAGAGCTGTCTAAAGCTGTTTAGAGCTGTCTGCAGTTTCCAGAGCATTTAGGGCTGCGTGCTGTCGATACGTATGTATGTGTATGTGTATGTATGTATGTCTGTACATGTGGTGGAGCCACGGACGTAGACGTAGCGAATTCAAGGGTGTTGTATGCTGTCTGTACGTGTGTATACGTATGATTGTACATGTGGTGAATGCGTGAAGGGTGCGAGCGGCCGATAAAGATGTGGGCCAACCCAAGGACTCGGTGAAACTGTGCGGTTCATCAGTTCATGAATCGTACGACTGTACAAGGGTCAAGAAGCATATGTGTGTACCAATTGTTGTTTCAACTGGGTACATTTTTATTTACATAAGATTATTTAAATCTTATTAGTAGTATTCCTTGAGATCATGTGAATCTCTCTCATAGTGCATAACATTATTTAAAACACATTTGAATACCTTGACCTTATTTTGAATCCTATTCGTAGTACCATACGTGAGATTATGTGAATCTCTCTCATAGTGCATACTATTATTTAAAACGTATCTGCAGTCCATGAGGTTTCTTGGATCTGTATTTCATATTGAATTCATATTTTATTTGGTTTATTTTCAATGTGTCAATTTTTGTTTAGAGTGATTGGGTCAATCGTATGTTGAGAGCGTGAGAGAATCGCTGTATTTATTCACCGTATATTTTTCTTTATTAATTCATTTCATAAATTTCCATCTCTCACACATTGTGTTTGTATTGTTCGTTTGGTCCAAAACCCACTCGGTTTCTATTCTGCAACACTCATCCACATTCATCATTCAGATGCCGTAAATAAAATGCATGGGTATTAGATCGGTCAGTCTGGTCTTGTACAGTTGAATCTTTCATTATCACTTTTATGTGTCTGTAATCTCAAGGAAGACCTCATGCCGAAAGACTGGACTTCTCTCGGCCATACTTAAGCCAGCTTGTCCCAATACGCAAAGAAATTCATTTTTCAGAGACTGACCACTTGATAATAGCAGTAATTATTACGATTGTTTGTTTGATTACAACAAATTGTTATTTGTTACACTCTGACGTCCTTATTGTATATTTTCTGAGCTGAAGCATGAGCTCAGCCAACTCACGACTCATTCATCTGCGGTCAGCATTGATTGGTAAATGGCTTTGGAACACAATTTTGTAATCCTACTCAAATTACTTTCGGCCGTCCCCAATGATACACTTCCATCGACGGCATTCTCACGTGAAATTTATATCAATCATCGATGTAATGTTAAAAATGCCAGTTGCTACATTTCATGATCTAGAGAAGTATCCTCGGTTTGTTCCCCAGTCGAACTGAGCAACTGCTATGAAACAGTTATTGTGATTTTTGAATATCGTCCTGTTATCGCGTTTATACGCCGTTGAAAATCAGCTTTGATTAGCTAGATCTTGTAAGCGCCGTAGAAGAAAGCTACTGTGTGCCATTCAGGAGGAGTTTTCCATGAAACAACTAGTGTGTTATTGGCTAGAGATCCGATATGCAGACTTTCCATAGTGATCCCGTATGCGGACTTTCTGTAATGATTCTATATGTTGACTTTACTTAATCCTTTTCCCAGGAATGACACATGCACCTGGATGAAAAATGAAGAAAGCCATCTTCAAACGTTAACATCTGTTGAGAAATAACCAATTTAGCAAATCTTCCAGAATAATATTATCTGTCAGTTCTGAGGAATAGAGCAACTAACACATGTCTGGCAGGTATTTATGTAAAATAAGACAGATTCTGAACTGTAGATTGAATTATTAAAAAATCAGAATACACACGGGTTATTGTGAAACAGATGAGATCGTAAGCATGGTTAAAATATACGAGCAGGCATACTCGAAGAGTAGAGTTTCTGTGGGTACGGACCGACCCCGACCCACAGAGTCGCGCCGTGTGGTTGAGGGAGAGCCGGCTGTCCGTAACCATCAGGCCGTCGGGAAGGACGGCGATGTCGCCACCGTGCAACAACTGCAAGCGCTCAAGGATATTTGCAAGGGACTGTCTCAAGGGCAGGCAGACCCAGGTGAATGCCATATCTATGAAGAAGTACGAGACGGAGGCAAGCTGTAAACCAGCAAACCTCGTGTCAACAACTTCAGCGGAGAAGGTGCCACCCTCTTGTACAACACTGGGTGTAGCGTTCCCGTCCTTGTTGACAAGAAATACGCGAAGCCCGAGGACTACGCAGGGGAGGTAATTGAGGTCCAATACGAGAACAGCGCGCGTGACTCGTTGCCAGTGAGATGTCGTGACGAGTGGCTGCAACCGAAGCCCAAAACATGCATACCGACACCGGTCAGTGCTGTGGAAACTAGGTCCAAGAGTCGTCAGACAAAACCAACACCGATGGAAGTTACGTCAACACCGTTCAGCAACGTACTTCCGGCCGAGTTGAGGAAGCTGCAGCAGGAAGACGCAACTCTAACGCAGTTGCATAAATGTACTTCAGCAGGAACGTAGAGTGAAACTCAGAATGGCGCGTTGAAATTCGTATACAAGAAAGGGATCTTTTATCACCACGCCAGGAAAGGACACGAACACTTCAAGCAAGTCGTCGTGCCCAAGGAGAAGCGAGGTGAAGTGTTGAAACTCACGCATGAAAGTCTCATGGGAGGACACATGTGAATTGCCAAGACGAATAATCGTCTTGTCAAGCTATTCTACTGGCGAGGGATACAATGAGATGTTAAGCGGTTCTGTCTCTCCTGCGACAAGTGTCAGAGAATGGTACCGGAAACGGATCATCGACCTGTCCCCTTGGGGAGTACATCCCTCATCGATGAATCATTTCGACTCGTCGCGATGGATTTGATCGAACCGATAAAATTCGCCTCGGCACAAGAAAATTGGTATATTTTAACGGTCGTAGGTTACACTACACGCTATCCGGAGCCTGTCGCGTTGTGTAACATGTATTCGGAAACCGTCGCTGAAGAGCTGCTCCGGATTTGGTCAAGAGTCGGAATGCCCCACGGGATTCGGACCGATCTTGGGACACAATTCATGGGTCGCGTGATGAGAGAAGTGAACCGACTGATGTACATTAAGCACCTTACGATTACACCGTATCACCACCAATGTAACGGACTGGTCGAGCTGTTTAACAGGACTCTGAAGAACACGCTTAAGAAGATATGCGAAAGCCGTCCCAAAGATTGCGATCGGTATATTCCTGCCATGCTTTTAGCATATCGGGAAGTAGCACAAGCCAGGTTAGGGTTTTCTTACTTTGAACTCTTGTATGAGAGGACCGTACTAGGTCCCATCGCGGTACTGAGACATCTGTGGACGGACGATCACGCTGTCGAAGAGGTACGTACTACCTATCAGTACGTGGCGGATTTGCGAAACAAACTGGAATAGGTTTGTACCCTCAAACAGGAGAACTTCAAGCGTCAGGCGAAGTATTATAACAAGAGCGCGAAACCACGCCAGTATGAAGCAGGGGACAATGTATTGTTGCTGTTGCCCCAAGATCACAACAAGCTGCAAGTTTCTTGGTGGTGGCCGCCGTCGTAACCGGGAAGGTCGGGGGTCAAACTTATTGGATACTGCTACTGACTAAGGAGAAGCTGTATCATACTAGTGACCTTAAGAGATACCAAGAAAGAGAGACCTGCAGCGATTTTGTCGTCGCCATGATCGTCACCGATGATACCGACGGAGGTATGTGGCCAATTTCAGTGCGATTGCGGAGCCGTTGTCTGACATTACCAGGCAACGGACCCGCAGTAAAGTTATTTGGACGGATGCGTGTGAGCACGCTTTCCTAACGCTGAAGGATATGTTGACATCAGACGCTGTTGTCCGTCTACTGGATATGTCTAAAGACTTCGTGCTCCGCACTGACGCGTGTGGCACGGACCTGGGAGCAGTAAAACTGCAATAGCACGAGGGGACGCTTTTTCAAGTCGCATACGGCAGTCGGAAACTGTCTTCTGCCGAGAAGAACTACTCCATATAAGAAAGGGAATGCTTCGAAATCGTGTTCAGGATATCACGGTTCGAGCGGTACTTATACGGGCGGGAGTTCACAATGGAGATCGACCACCAAACCGTCGTGTATCTCACGCAGGAGAAATTCTCGAATGGACGCTTGAGGCGATGATCGATCTTTTTACAGCAGTACCATATGCAGATCAAATGCGTGAAAGGAACCGAGAACGTAGGCGCTGATTTCATGAGCAGGAGCGCTGAAACGGCATAGATCGCTCATTAGATAACTGTATGTTGTGTGTATATTCGTGTCCGTAGTCAGCGTGTAGCGTCGTTATGATTTTGTTTCTTTTATTGCGTGTAGTAACGTACATTTGCATTTAGAGCAATTTTTGGGAACAATGTGTTTACTTATACGTTTTGCCTTCTTAGATTATTTAGTTACTTCTTTAGATTATTTTAATGTTTCGACATATATATTTTTAGTTTGAATCACAAGACTTTGAAGTCAACTAACCAAAACATGCCAAAATTAATTCCCCAGACCCAATTCACACACTTCTAAATTTAGTGACATAGAAAAAACCTCTGACGCCTGAAATCTAATTTATCTATCCAGAAAATCAGTCTTTGATAAGTTCGTATTATTTGGTATTTGCAACAATTAGATCCTATGCAGGTAAGGTTTGCTTTTAACATGGTATTCATTATTTGAGTGTTGGACAATGTACATTTGTTGTCAGATGGACTTAAAATTACTTCTTCACGTCATTATTTAATCAGAGTTTCCTCTGGCCATTCCCATCAGATTTATGATATTTCGACATTTAAGTTGGGGTGTAGGGTCAGAGTTATTTGCCTACCGAATAAATCGACACCTTGTGCAGTCGGCATAAGGTAGCCGTTTACCACCAGGCCTAGCAAACTTGAACGACCTTACATCTGACAATACATGGATAAAATATATATGAATTTTGGAGTGGGTAGGGTCAGAAGAAAATCGGATTAATCATTAATATTAAAATATCAGCAGAGAGGGCGAACATGCCAAGCAAAAATGGTTCCAAATGCTGAAATAAGCCTTCCTAAAAAAAAATTAAAATGACGTGAATGACCTTTAAATCAAAATAACTGACCACGTTGAGGATTCCATCGAAAAGGTTAGTTCATTTTATTTTGTTTGTTTTTTTCTCTGACTGAAAACTCATCAAGCGCGTGAATATATTACGAAACGAACCAAACTTGAGGTCGCGCCCTCTCTGCTGCTGTAATTAAATTATTATGTTATATCGTAATATGGTTCATCCTGAATCTCACACAGCTAGGTTAGCCCGAGAGCCACTAGAAGCAATTAAAAAATTTCTTCCTGTTATAGACTCATTAAGAAAAAACCTACAGGCGCGGCAAGAAGCTCAAGGCAGAGAACAGTTATTTAAACCCGTCATAATAGCTACTGAAAAAGTCGAAACAGCTATTAAGGAGGATTTTCTTCCAGTATCAAAACAGACTGCTGAACAAACTGAAAAAATAGCAAGAAGAACCAAGAAAACAAAAATGATTTTACGAGAACTTCCAACTGAAATAGCTGCAGCTCAACCTTCACCTGTCGATGAAGAAATGCTTGAAGGTATTGGCAAAATTCGTACTGAAGTCGCCGACGTGAAAAAAGAACTTGCACCTAAAGCTAAACCAATAAAAGAAAATATTGAATTAATTGAAACATTTTACGAAGAGGTTATCGAGGATATTAAAAGTACTAAAGAACGTGATTTGCCTGCAAAAATACTAATTGGTGTGTATGATAAATCTAAAATGTTAAAACCCGGCTATGAAACCATAAATTATGACAATTGTATTAAATGGGTATATCATGTATATTACAACCAAAAACAAATCAGACGTGATGATGTTAAATTCGATGCACTTGTTGAAGAAATAAGAAGACTTGATAGAGTGATTAATAAGCAACAATCTCCTCGACTGTAACAACAGATAGAACAACAACAATCTTTTTCACCGCAGTAAAAGTTGATGTCGGAATTTTAAAAGTCTGAAGAGCTACTAAAAAGAGCAATAGTGGAAAAATCACCCTTAAGACTCTTTGAGAAAAGGCGGAAACAACATGTGAGGAAGAAGGAGCAACCGGAAGTGGTTTTACTGAAAGTGGTTTTGTTGCTTGTCCTAACAATATCATCGATGACGTACAACGGTTAGAAGATCTCATAGGAGGAAAACGAGCTGGTAATAGCTCACCAGAAATAATTAATGAAGCAGCTGATATTTGTCGACGATTATTTCAAGGTGGTATCATGGATATTAAAGTTTACCGATAACTTATCGATGAACTTGTTGATGATTATCATAGTGACTATTTGTCACGGCGATTAGATAAATAAGATGATCGTACACAATAGTTATTATGGACCTGTAATGGTCAGAGCAATAAACTCGCGATTACCAACCTACACAGCGATTTACGGAGATGGACTTGGTGATGTTGTTCAGGGATTATTCAGAAGGTTAGCTCCAAAAGTAGCACCTGTTGCAAAACAATTATCAATGAACGCTATTGATGTTGTTCGTGAAAAAGCTCCTGGCGCAATCGTCAATGTTGCTGGTAAGGCGATCTCGGCAATCAAAGAAAGACTAGTACGATTAATACGACGAAAATCACAACCAGTGAAATTACCAAGCACTGTACTTATGCCTGCAAACGTCAGTAAAATAATAAATCAAGCAGCAAATCAGAAACTTTCATCGCTAGCAGATCAAGGATTCAGTGAAGCAGAAAATAATATTTCAAGTTTAATATCAGGAAGCGGGGTTTCCGGAGCGCGGTATCAACGTGTTAGACGAAAACGATTATAATAAAATGTTTAAGCGCATATCCCACACAGCATTTGACATGGAAGCACCGGTCCTTAGAGGTGAGTCTGTGCGTGATTATCAGTTTTATTCTTATGACGCACGATTACCAGATCAACGTGGAAGAACTGAACTGCAAGTCCATGATACAAGTAGATACTTTTTACCCGCTGAGGCTTTCATTGAGGTAGAAGGTAAAATTATAAAAACGGATAATATTGTATACGCAAATAAAGTACGGGTTGGTTTTGTCAACAATGGTATCATGGCACTGTTTGATAGAGCCACCTATATGATTGATGGAAAATATATCGAGACAATTCAGAAAGATGTCGACGTTGCTACAACAATAATAGGATTGGCAAGATACTCTGATGATTACACAAGATCAGCCGGTCCTACAGCGATGTTTTACAAAGTTAATAATGATTTCCCCAACGACAATCAGTATGAAAAAGAGAACCAAGAAACAATGCCAATAACGCTGACACTGAAGTGTGGCCGGTGGTTCATGGTGCTAATGAAGATTTCAACTTGGGATTTGCAACACGCCGAGCAATGTTGGAAGGGCCTCGTATAAATATTTCATGCACGATTCCACTATCGCATATCTTTGGAGTTTGCAGAAATGTTAGAAAAGTTATCTTTGGAGCTAAACATAACAGTTGCTCTTGTGAGAAAGGTTACCGACAACGATGCTATCTGGAGACCAGTTGGTGATCTTTGTAAAGTAATACTAACAAAATTGTCGCTGTGGATGCCGGTAATGACTCCAAAGATCGCAGAAGAACAAAAATTACTCTCTTTCATGGATACAGGTGGTAAGTCCCTGTTGTCATGGTTGACAACAACCACGGACAGTTTTCAAACTGATATTAACTGTCAATTTACATGACACATAGCATCACATCAAAGTGTTTCTGCACCGCGACACATAATTGTTGCTTTTCAGAATTATAATCGATTAAACTCACAAACTCACTCCCATATGATATTTGACAGACTGGGTGTTACCGAGGTTTCTTTACGAATAAAATGACAACAATAACCAACAGAAAACATACTACTAAATTATGAACAAAATCGTATAGCACGTGTGTAACATCGGTTAATGACGTTATGGGACGTGATCAAAATGTAGATACGGGTTTACAGATCTCACAACATCATTTCAAAACTCGGTATCCGATCTATTACTTTTCTCTGGAACATCTTGATTTATCCAAACAATCTGTCTTTAATATGCACTTCAGAGGCAACGTGGATACAGGTGGTGGTGTTGATTACAGAGCAATCGCAGTTATACTCAGTGATAAAGCGATGTTACTTAAAGGCGGTTGTGGTCGAATGAGGATCGTTGATGCACCAGTGGAAAATCTTTTATCGTGTTATTTAAAAACACAAGCATTATCATAAAATGTAATATCATCACGTTAGTGTTCCTGTGACTCCTGGTCAGATTAAAAAAACTTCAATCAAATTCAGCAAAAAACTGCGAAATGAAAATATTACTAAAGCGAGATCAGATCATGGGTGGTCAAAATAAATTATCATTATCAGAACGTCAACTTAAACATATCAACAGCGCTAAACAATCAAAAACAGGCGTCAAACTTAATCTCTCTGCGAGTACGATTAAAGGCTCAATTAAAACAGGTGGTATTTTTCCACTTCTTGCGGATATTCCAACATTAATTACCGCAGCCGCGCCTGCCGTAGCGAAAGTAGCCGAATAAGGTGCTGTTGGAACCGCTGCTAGAATGGCATTAAAGAAAGCAACAGGAAAAGGATTTTAAAAAAAAGAGTGCGGTCCACTCGTGGACTAGGTTTAAGATTACCAGGATCTCATTGAGAAAGAGGTCTGAGGCTTCCAGGAACACTTCGTTAATTATTCCAACATCACATTTTGATTTACTTAATGCTGCTAAATAACTAAAAGTAAAATAATGTAGAGGTGTTTTTATGCGAGATCAATTACCACAACGACCAAACAATATTGAAACGGGTATTATTAATCTTGATGATAATTCATGACCTGGTACTCATTGGGTATCATACGCAATTGATCCACGTGGAATCGTTTATGTCGATTCGTACGGCTTAGCTCCACTGCGTGAGTTTATTAAGTATGTAGCGCCACTTAACGCAAAAGTTTGGTATTCAACCCTACCAACACAAACAATGACAGATCCGCCAATATGCGGCCATGAACTAATTAATGTACTTAACGTTATATCAACGTCTTCCAATGCACCTCATAAAATCGTACATGATTACACAAGTAACACTTCGTTTTAAACAGATCTTAAATTATAATGGTTGATATTTACGGAATAGCTTCTCGGAATGTTTAGAAAAACTTCAACGACATTGATCTGTCCAAGTACGCGACTAAAGATGAACTTGCTGATATTATGAATCTTGCTGGAGTTGACCGAGATGAAGTTGTTGTTGGTCAGGATAAATACGGTGTTTTAAAAACGAACAACATCAAATGGAATGATATAGTTCGACGAGTACTCGGTGCGGTCACGGATAACATTCCAGTATTTACCGACGGTTGTAGAATCAGAGACTCAAGTATATCGTTTGCAACCGTTAGAAATGAAATTACAGGAAGCGTTGATAATTGTTTGAAAAACACTGGCGACACAATGACGGGCAAACTCAGCATGAACGGGAATAAGATAGTGATTTTGAGAGATCCAACATCCGACGAAGATGCCGCAAGAAAAAAATACGTTGACGTTAACTACGTCACCGTAGATGGTAAATTATCCACGTTGCGGGCCGAGTACGATGTTCATGTAAGTGCGTTCATAAATCTCCGTAGAATGTTTAGAAAACTTAATGTAATCGCAGATGAATTCTTTGGTGATCCGTTGACCGTTGATGCAAAACTCTCTGATATCAAGACGAATATTGACACGATTAAAAAAGCAGAAGAAGACATCGTCAGTGGGATTCCTGAGATCGTTAACAAAATTAATCTGATTAAAATTACACGCAAGCAGATTACCAACATAGTATATACACATTATCATCTGGATTCTCCACATGGTCACAGCAAAATAAAACTCTCAAGCATACCGCAGAGGTTACTGGTGTGTACAGGCTGTCTGTGTTTAGTGCTGCAATATTCGAGATATTTACAATGTATCCATGGCGTCATTCAACCGATACGTTTTCTGGAGTTGTGTGTATCATATTAAATAAAGGAAACGAAGAAATATTTAATTTGGAAGCAGCTGATAAGAAATTAACTACAACATCTTACTGGTGGTGTCTAGAATTTGTAGCTCAATTGGTTCCTGTATAAAATATAATAAGTACCTCAATCGACGTTCAAAAATTCAGGTACAATCAAGCACGTGAATGGCAAACAAAATTAAATGATACCGTCGAACAATACACGGTAAAAATAAAGAAATATCGTGGACGATTAGTTATCGTCGACGTATTGGTTTATTCATCATCCGCAGTTGTTGATGGAACCGGCGTGTTATTATCAACAATAACAATGATGGCGCCAGTAGCTGTAACACTCTGTATTTCAGCTACAACAACAATGGCCGGTGTTCTTAATATCATTGCAAAAAAATATGTACCTGCACGAATGAACAATTGAATGATTATATGATAAAGTTCCACACATTTTGAGTCTTCAGAAATAATTAAAATATATCACGATGGCACTGGTATTAAAGGTATAAATATATCCAATAATGACACCGCAAGAGCTACTTCAACAAACTGTAACGAAATTCGAGATTATTACAACGTATCCATAACTGAAAGAAAGAGACCCTTCCGGGGTCCCTAAATTTGCTCCGTACGCTTTAGATTAGGCTTAAAAACATTGAAAATATCCGTCTGAATCCTTCTTAAGATGTGTCAAAACAGGAGAGAGTGCATATGCTGTTTCCGATTATCCACTGAGGGAAATTGATTCTTGGCGAAGAATCTGGGTTATGTCATAAGGACTGCGGAGCCAATTGTTTAAAACTGATGATAGATAGGTCAACAGTGAGAGCATTTAACTCACTGATTAAGCCTGTCAAAACTAATGCTATCAGGCAACAGGTTTTGTATACCTTCAAACAAACCGGAATGCAAATCTTCTATAACTGTGACATTCACCGTAATGTCACACGGACTAGCAGGCATGCAATTGAATGAATTGTCTTAGATGCATACTTATGCATGCCAAATATCATGATATATCAAGGTTTTAGAAAATATATGGCATTGAAACAATTTTAACCAAACCTTAATCCAAATATTCTAACTGGGACCCTGACTCCAAGGTAAAATTAATGAATCGGCATGAATAGTTTTAGCTTCATACGGATTCATGCCAGGTATACTGAGAATATATCACGAGCATGTGAACCAAAACCTTAACAAAGTTAAAAATAATGCTACATGGAAAGTACTACTGTTTCTCTTCCTACTTATGTGGGACCGACCAAAGGTTGTCAATGCAGTGCACATTGTAAGAAGCAGCTTATAATTCAACTATCATGCATACTTAATTATAAGTCTGGTTTAACTGCAGACAACACAGTCCCTGATCTGTCAATGCATAATGCAGCATCAGATTAGGGTCTATATTGTTTGTTTTTCTGTGCACTCCTAGCAAGCAGCATAGACCAAGATCTTTTGGCACATAATGCAGTGTCAAATATGGGCCTATGTCGTTTGCAGTCGGGTCTGACGATTACTTAAGATGAAACAGGATTGGACACATGTGCAAATTAAATATCCTTGTAAGGTAATTTCAACTGATTAAGGTCAAATTTTCATCAAAAAGTACATGTAAACTTTAAAAAGAACATCTTCAATAATGTAAAAGATTGTAGTTAATGGGTCAATTAATTAACAGTGGATTAAAAAGTTTAGTACACTACTTACCTCATCTCTAGGAAACCTGTAGGAAACAGGAATTCAACACCTGAATGCAAATTTTCTATAACTGTGACATTCACTGTAATGTCACGGGAACTAGCAGGCATGTTATTGAATGGATTGCTTTCGTTACATCATTATGCATACCAAATACCATGATGTACAAAGTTTTTAGTAAATATATGCATATAAACAATTTTAACCAAACATTAGTCCAAATTTTCTGACTGTGACCCTGACTCCAAGGTAAATTTGATGCGAGGTTATTCTCAAGGAGCATGCCATAGGTACTTATCGTAGCGATTTGACAGTATTCCAAGCAGTGAGAGAGCACAGAACTCTCGAAGAGATCGCTAGCATGGTTAAAAGATACGAGCAGGCATAATCGAAGAGTAGAATTTCCGTGAGTACGGACCGACTCCGACCCACAGAGTCGCGCCGTGTGGTTGAGGAAGAGCCGGCTGTCCGTAACCATCAGGGCGTAGGGAAGGTCGGAGGGGATATCCTGGTAAGGATGCCACCCGTAGGCCCGCACATGCCTCACCAACGAAAATGCGTCTTGCAGGCCGGCGATGGCTGCCACCGTGATACAACTGCAAGCGCCCGGGTAAATTTGCAAAGGACTGTCTCAAGGCCAGGCAGACCAAGGTGAATGCCATCTCTAGGAAGTAGTACGAGACGCAGGCAAGCTGTAAACCAGCCAAACTGGCGTCAGCAACTTGCAGCGGAGACGGTGCCACCCTCTTGTACAACACTGGGCGTAGCGTTCGCGTCCTTCTTGACAAGAAATACGTAATGCCTGAGGACTACAAAGGGGAGGTAATTGAGGTCCAGTACACGAATACTGCGCGTGACTCGTTGCCAGTGGGATATGGTTGTGTGTGGCCGCAACCGAACCCCAAAACATGCAAACCAACACCGGTAAGTGCTGTTGAGACCAGGTCCAAGAGTCGTCAGACAAAACCAACACCGATGGAAGTTACGTCAACATCGGTCAGTAACGTACTTCCGGCCGAGTTGAGGAAGCTGCAGCAGGAAGACGTAACGTTAACGCAGTTGCATAAATACACCTCAACAGGAACATAGAAAGAAACTCCGAATGGCGCGTTGAAATTCGTATACAAGAAGGGGATATTTTATCGCCACGCCAGGAAAGGACACGAACACTTCAAGCTAGTCGTCGTGCCCAAGGAGAAGCGAGGTGAAGCGTTGAAACTCACGTATGAATGTCTCAATGGGAATTGCCAAGATGAATGATCGTCTTGTCAAGCGTTTCTACTGGTCAGGGATCCAATGAGATGTAAAGCGGTTCTGTCTCTCCTGCGACAAGTGTCAGAGAATGGCACCGGAAACGGATCCTCGACCCGTCCCCTTGGGGAGTACACCCCTCATCGATGAACCATTTCGATTCTTCGTGATGGATTTGAAAGAACCGATAAAATTCGCCTCGGCACAAGAAAATTGGTATATTTTAACGGTCGTAGGTTACGATACAAGCTATCCGGAGCCTGTGACGTTGCGTAATATGTATTCGGAAACTGTCGCTAGAGAGCTGCTTGGGATTTGGTCAAGAGTCCGAATGCCTGACGAGATTCTGACCTATCAAAGGACACAATTCATGGGTCGCGTGATGGGAGAAGTGAATCGACTGATGTACATTAAGCACCTCACGATTACACCGTATCACCCCAAATGTAACGGACTGGTGGAGCTGTTTAACAGGACCCTGAAGAACACGCTTAAGACGATATGTGAAGGCCGTCCCAAAGATTGCGATCGGTATATTTCTGCCATGCTTTTAGCATATCGGGAAGTAGCACAAACCAGTTTAGGGTTTTCTCCTTTCGAACTCTTGTATGGGAGGACCGTACGAGGTCCCATTGCGGTACTGAGACATCTGTGGACGGACGATCACCCTATCGAAGAGGTACGTACTACCTATCAGTATGTCGCAGATTTGCGAAACAAACTGGAAGAGGTTTGTACCCTCAGACAGGAGAACCTCGTGCGTCAGGCGAAGTATTACAACAAGCGCGCGAAACCACGCCATTATGAAGCAGGTTACAATGTGTTGTTGCTTTTGCCCAAAGATCACAACAAGTTGCAAGTTTCTTGGTGGGGCCGCCGTCGTAACCGGGAAGGTCGGGGGTAAAACTTATTGGATACGGCTACTAAGGAGGAGCTGTATCATACTAATCACCTTAAGAGATACCAAGAAAGAGAGACCGCCACCAAGGACACCGACGGCGACATGGAAGGTGCTAACACCGTCCCGAGTTGTCCATTAATGAAGGCGGAGACACCCTCGGACATGGAGTGTGCCCCCATGTTGACTGATGAAAGCGGCAAGAGACAGAGACATTGCTGGCGGGGTATTCCGACGTGCTTACGGAATACCCGGGAGAACGTCACTAGTCGAGTTTGGGTTAAAGCTGGTGGACGATCGACCAGTTCAGCGGAAACCCTACTTTGTCCAACACGAGACGACAAGTGGTAAGAGCAGAGATCAAGCAGATGATTGCCCTGGTTCTCCGTACAGTTCTCCTGTAGTCTTAGTGCAGAAGAAGGATGGCACCCATCGGTTTTGCTTCGACTACCGGAAGCTGAATCTGGTGTCGAAATTTCAAGTCGAAATGCCACCTGTCCCATAACATAATTTCGCTTTTGTCTCGAAAGGGAAATAGTTTTTGAAGTTGGATTTGTCCAAGGGCTATTGACAAATTCATGAAAGGGAGGAGGATGGGGCAAAGCTCTCATTTCAACTCCCTACGGGACCTACCAATGGTTAGTCATGCCGTTCGTAGTCCAGAAGGCACACAGAGTCTTCACTAGAATGATGCGGAGGTTGTTGGAGCCATTGCCCGATAGGGGTGTTCTCAACTTCATGGCTATTTTATTGATAGCCACAGAGACTTGTTGTGAAAACCTGACTCTGCTAATTGACGGCTCGCCATTTCAAATGTCACATTGGGTTCCGGCTGCTATTTGGGACACACGCTGTATCAAGGCACTCTGTCCTCAGAGAAGACGAAGGTGAAGCGAAACGCATCACGCCCCACCACGAAAACTGAGGTGAGATCATTCATGGGATTGACCGGGTTCTACCGGAGGTATGTGGCCAATTTCAGTGCGATTGCGGGGCCGTTGTCTGACATTACCAGCCAAAGGACCCGGAGAAAAGTTATTTGGACGGATGCGTATGAGCACGCTTTCGTAACGCTGAAGGATAGGCTGTTGTCCGTCTACTGGATATGTTCAAAGACTTCGTGCTCCGCACTGACGCGTGTGGCACGGACCTGGGAGCAGTAAAGATGCAAGAGCACGAGGGGACGGTTTTTCAAGTCGCATACGGCAGTCTGAATCTGCCTTCTGCCGAGAAGAACTACTCCGTACAAGAGAGGGAAGCGGTACTTATACGGGCGGAAGTTCACAATGGAGATCGACCACCAAACCGTCGATTATCTCGCGCAGGAGAAATCGTCGAATGGACGCTTGAAGCGATGGTCGATTTTTTTACAGCAGTACCATATGCAGATCAAATACATGAAAGGAACCGAGAACGTCGGGGCTGATTTCATGAGTAGGGGCGCTGAACTGGCATAGATCGCTCATTAGATAACTGTATGTTGTGTGTATATTCGTGTCCGTAGTCAGCGTGTAGCGTCGTTATGATTTTGTTTCTTTTATTGCGTGTAGTAACGTACATTTGCATTTAGAGCAATTTTTGGGAACAATGTGTTTACTTATACGTTTGTCTTCTTAGATTATTTAGTTACTTCTTTAGATTATTTTAATGTTTCGACATATATATTTTTAGTTTGAATCACAAGACTTTGAAGTCTACTAACCAAAACACGCAAAAATTAATTCCCCAGACCCAATTCACACACTTCTAAATTTAGTGACATAGAAAAAACCTCTGACGCCTGAAATCTAATTTATCTATCCAGAAAATCAGTCTTTGATAAGTTCGTATTATTTGGTATTTGCAACAATTAGATTCTATGCAGGTAAGGTTTGCTTTTAACATGGTATTCATTATTTGAGTGTTGGACAATGTACATTTGTTGTCAGATGGACTTAAAATTACTTCTTCACGTCATTATTTAAGCAGAGTTTCCTCTGGCCATTCCCATCTGATTTATGATATTTCGACATTTAAGTTGGGGTGTAGGGTCAGAGTTATTTGCCTACAGAATAAATCGACACCTTGTGCAGTCGGCATAAGGTAGCCGTTTACCACCAGGCCTAGCAAACTTGAACGACCTTACATCTGACAATACATGGATAAAATATATATGAATTTTGGAGTGGGTAGGGTCAGAAGAAAATCGGATTAATCATTAATATTAAAATATCAACAGAGAGGGCGAACATGCCAAGCAAAAATGGTTCCAAATGCCGAAATAAGCCTTCCTAAAAAAAAAAATTAAAATGACGTGAATGACCTTTAAATCAAAGTAACTGACCACGTTGAGGATTCCCTCGAAAAGGTTAGTTCATTTTTTTTTTTTGTTTTTTTCTCTGACTGAAAACTCGTCAAGCGCGTGAATATATTACGAAACGAACCAAACTTGAGGTCGCGCCCTCTCTGCTGCTGTAATTAAATCATTATGTTATATCATAATATGGCTCATCCTGAATCCCACATAGCTAGGTTACCCCGAGAGTGACTAGAAGCAATTAAAAAAATTCTTCCTGTTTGAGACTAATTCAGAAAGCAACCTATAGGCGCGGCAAGAAGGTCAAGTTGAATACGCAGAAGGCACAGAACAGTTATTTAAACCCGTCACAACAGCTACTGAAAAAGTCGTAACGGCTATTAAGGAGGATCTTCTTCCAGTATCAAAACAGACTTCTGAACAAACTGAAAAAAATAGCAAGAAAAACCAAGAAAACATAAAAGATTTTATGAGAACTTCCAACTGAAATAGCTGCAACTCAACCTCCACCTGTCGATGAAGAAATGCTTGAAGGTATTGGCAAAATTCGTACTGAAGTCGCCGACGTGAAAAAAGAACTTGCACCTAAAGCTAAACCAATAAAAGAAAATATTGAATTAATTGAAATATTTTACGAAGAGGTTATCGAGGATATTAAAAATACTAAAGAACGTGACTTGCCTGTAAAAATACTAATTGGTGTGTATGATAAATCTAAAATGTTAAAACCCGGTTATGAAACCGTAAATTATGACAGTTTTATCAAATGGGTATGTCGTGTATATTACAACAAAAAAACAAGTCAGACGTGATGATGTTAAATTCGAGGCACTTGTTGAAGAAATAAGAAGACTTGATAGAGTGATTAATAAGCAACAACCTCCTCGACTGCAGAAACATATATAACAACAACAATCTTCTTCACCGCAGCAAAAGTTGATGTCGGAATTTAAAAAGTCTGAAGAGCTACTTAAAAGAGCATAGGAGGAACGATTACCCTTAAGACTCTTTGAGAAAAAGGCGGATACAACAAGTGAGGAAGAAGGAGCATCCGAAAGTGGTTTTACTGAAAGTGGTCTTGTTGCTTGTCCTAACAATATCCTCGATGACGTACAACGGTTAGAAGATCTCATAGGAGAAAAACGAGCTGGTAATAATCACCAGAAATAATTAATGAAGCAGCTGATTTTTGTCGACGATTATTTCAAGGTGTTATCATGGATATTAATGTTTACCGAGAACTTATCGATGAACTTGTTGATGATTATCATAGTGACTAGTTGTCACGGCGATTAGATAAATAGTAAGTAAAATAAGATGACCGTACACAATAGTTATTATGGACCTGTAATGGGCAGAGCAATAAACTCGCGATTACCAACCTACACGGAGACGGACTTGGTGATGTTTTTCAGGGATTATTCAGAAGGTTAGCTCCAAAAGTAGCACTTGTTGCAAAACAATTATCAATGAACGCTATTGATGTTGTTCGTGATAAAGCTCCTGGTGCAATCGTCAATGTTGCTGGTAAGGCGTTCTCGGCAATCAAAGAAAGACTAGCACGATTAATACGACGAAAATCACAACCAGTGAAATTACCAAGCACTGAACTTAAGCCTGTAAATGTCAGTAAAATAATAAATCAAGCAGCAAACTTGCATCGCTAGCAGATCAAGGACTTAGTGACGTAGGGAATAATATTTCAAGTTTAATATCAGGAAGCGGGGTTTCCGAAGAGCAGTATCAACGTGTTAGAGGAAAACGATTATACTAAAATGTTTAAGCGCATATCCGACACAGAATCTGACATGGAAGCACCGGTCCTTAAAGATAAGTACGTGCGTGATGTTCAGTTTTATTCTTATGACGCACGATTACCAGATCAACGTGGAAGAATTGAACTGCAAGTCCATGATAAAAGTATATACTTATTACCCGCTGAGGCTTTGACTGAGGTAGGAGGTACAATTATAAAAACGGATAATACTGTATACGCAAATGAAGTACGAGTTGGTTTTGTCAACAACGGTATCATGGCACTGTTTGATAGCGCCACCTATATGATTGATGGAAAAAATATCGAGATAATTTAGAAAGATGTCGACGTTGCTACAACAATAATAGGATTGGCAAGATACTCTGATGATTACACAAGATCAGCCGGTCCTAGAGTGATGTTTTACAAAGATAATAATGATTCCCCCATCGACAATCAGTATGAAAAGAGACAACCAAGGAACAATGCCAATAACGCTGACGCTGATGTGTGGCCGGTGGTTCATGGTGCTAATGAAAATTTCAAATTGGGATTTGCAACACGCCGAGCAATGTTGGAAGGGCCTCGTATAAATTTTTCATGCGCGATTCCACTTTCGCATATCTTTGGAGTTTGCAGAAATGTTAGAAAAGTTATCTTTGGAGCTAAACATACAGTTGCTCTTGTGAGAAAGGTTACCGACAACGATGCTATCTGGAGACCAGTTGGTGATCCTGGTAAAATAATACTAACAAAAATGTCGCTGTGGATGCCGGTAATGACTCCAACGATCGCAGAAGAACAAAAATTACTCTCTTTCATGGATACAGGTGGTAAGTCCCTGTTGTCATGGTTGACAACAACCACGGACAGTTTTCAAACTGATATTAACTGTCAATTTACATGGCACATAGCATCACAGCAAAGTGTTTCTGCACCGCGACACATATTTGTTGCTTTTCATAATTATAATCGATTAAACTCATAAACTCACTCCCATATGATATTTGACAGACTGGGTGTTACCGAGGTTTCTTTACGAATAAAAGGACAACAAGAACCAACAGAAAACATACTACTAAATTATAAACAAAATCGTATAGCACGTGTGTACCATCGGTTAATGACGTTTATGGGACGTGATCAAAATGTAGATACGGGTTTATAGATTTCACAACATGATTTAAAAACTCGGTATCCGATCTATTATTTTTCTCTGGAGCATCTTGATTTATCCAAACACTCTGTCGTTGATATACACTTCAGAGGCAACGTGGATACAGGTGGTGGTGTTGATTACAGAGCAATCGCAGTTATACTCAGTGATAAAGCGATGTTACTTAAAGGCGGTTGTTGTCGAATGAGGGTCGTTGATGCACCAGTGGAAAATCTTTTATCGTGTTATTTAGAAACACAAATATTATCATAAAATATAATATCATCACGTTAGTGTTACTCTGACTCCTGGTCAGGTTAAAAAAATAGTATATACATTATCATCTGGATTCTCGACATGGTCACAGCAAAATCAAACTCTCAAGCATACCGCAGAGGTTACTGGTGTGTACAGGCTGTCTGTGTTTAGTGCTGCAAAATTCGAGATATTTACAACGTATCCACGGCGTCATTCAACCAATAAGTTTTGTGGAGTTGTGTCTATCATATTAAATAAAGGAAACGAAGAAATATTTATTTTGGAAGCAGATGATAAGAAATTAACTACAACATCTTACTGGTGGTGTATTGAATTTGTAGCTGAAACTCCTCAATTGGTTTCTGTATAAAATATAATGAGTACCTCAATCGACGTTCAAAAATTCAGGTACAATCAAGCACGTAAATGGCAAACAAAATTAAATGATACCGTCGAACAAAACACGGTAAAATAAAGAAATATCGTAGACGATAAGTTATCGTCGACGTAATCGTTTATTCAGCATCCGCTTTTGTTGCTGAAACCGGCGTGTTATTATCAACAATAACAATGATGGCGCCAGTAGCTGTAACAATCTGTATTTCAGCTACAACAACAATGGTGTTCTTCATATCACTGCAAAAAGATATGTACCTGCACGAATGAAAAATTGAATGATTATATGATAAAGTTCCACACAGCGACAACAGCATACTCCAAATTATCTTCGTTGTTATCAGCAAGTCTTAATGATGGATTAATTTCTGATTTTGAGTCTTTAGAAATGATTAAAATATATCACGATGGCACTGGTATTAAAGGTATATATATATCCAATAATGACATCGCAAGAGCTACTTCAACACATTGTAACGAACACAACTCCGTTGAAAAACACGATGATCTCAGTAAGTTCGACTAATCCTGAATTTAATGTCAGTTTTCCAACTGCGATTCCAGTAAAAGAAATCTCACTAGCACAATTACGAGCATGTTACAGCTGGCTAGACAACAGATCAAAATCATTTGGTGGATTGCCAGCAAACAATTCGATTGTATTTGCTAATAAAAATAAAGATCATGGAACACCTGACTGGCAAGTTGTTGGGATACCCACTGGCAGGTATGAGTTTGCACAAATCAACGATGAATTTCAGCGCAGAATAAAATCAATAACCGGAAGAGAAGCAAAACTATAAATTAACGTTCATGAGCCGACTTTATCTTCTACGATGGAGGTACATTCGCAAGATTACGTCGCTGAGATTTATCAATCGTCGGTCAGATCCATATTAGCTTGGCCCGATGTTCCACCTGCGCACGAAGGACCACCAGAAACAAAGTTAAATGATTTTAAAACAAATGAAAAGAAATTCATAAAAGATCCAGAATTTTGAGACAGGTGTCCATGGAGTTATAAGGATGATAATTATTATTATTTTGAAGGTAAAGGATATCTTACTGATATAATTTATGAAAGAGATTTTAGAAAACTGGCTGATGATGTTAAAACTGATTATACGAATATTTACTCAGTATTAGTACAATTATTTAAATAATATATCTTGGAGTATCACATGGACGATGTAAAGAGGCAAATTATTGATTCAATAAAACATTTAAATCAAGTTGTATCACATCATGAGTTTGCTAATCAAACCACTACTGCTGAGATACACGGTAGTACATATCATCATAAAAACATAAATCCGTTAGGCAAATATATACTGATCATTATAAAATAATCAAGCAGATTTATGAAATTTTGCACTGCCAAGATTTGCCACTGACGAACTAAGAAAATCACTGAACGATATTATCAATGAAAACTTTCCTAAGACTGTTGACTTATGGAGAAAAATAGCTCCACCTCCAGTTATTCTCACATATGACAATGATCCATATGGAGGCGGTCGTCATATTTCACCGGGAATCGTCAATATAACATCAACGATCGCAGTCAACATTGTTTGTGACGTAATCGATGGTAGCTATCAAATAAATCTTGAAAAATCAATTAGGCTCAACAGGGATACATTTTATATACATTCACTCCGCAATTACCTCCTGGGGATTTGATCGTGCAAGAACCAATCAGTCCTGTTTATCTACGGTGTCATAATAATATATTATCACGAATAAGTTTCAAACTCACTGCTAATTTATGACACTTAATTGACCTGCGTTGGGAAGAATTGATTATAAATTTGTATGTAAGATCATGGATCTGATTAGCGTGAACATCAGAAATGAATTATTCAGAATAAATGATAAATATTTCAAAATAATAATAAAATTAATTCAGAAAAATAATAAAAATATTTCATAATAATAAAAAATATATCAAAATAATAATAAGATATTTCTGATAATAAATATTTCAGAATAATATTAAGATATTTATGATAATAAATATTTCAAAATAATAAAAATAATTCAGAATAATAATAAAAATATTTCGAAATAATTATAAAATATTTCAGAATGATGATAAAATATTTTTGATGATAAATAATTCTGAATAATAATAAATATTTCAAAATAATACATATTTCTGATGACAAATAAGTCGGAATAATAATAAATATTTCTGATTATAAATAATTCGGAATAGTAATAAATAGTTCTGATGATAAATAATTCAGAATAATAATAAAATATTTCTGATGACAATAAATAACTCAGAAAAAATAAAATATTTCTGATGATAAGTCAGTCAGAATTTTTTTATATATTTCTGACGATAAATATCTCAGAATAATAACAAAATATTTCAGAATAATAAAGAAATATTTCTGATGATAGAAAGATATTTCAGAATAATAAAATATTTCTGATGGCAAAAAAATTATTTCAGAATAATAATAAATAGTTATGATGATAAATAATTCGGAATGATAATAAAAATTTCTGATGATAAATATTTCAGAATAATAATAAAATAATTCAGAATAATAACAAAATGTTTCTGATGATATAAAATATTTTAGAATAATAAAGAAATATTTCTGATGATAAATAATTCGGAATAATAATGCAATATTTCAAGATTAATAATAAAATATTTCGAAAAAGAAAATCGGAAAAAACTACACGCACTCAGCCACAGTCGTTTCGGTACCTTGGATCGTATCACCAGTAACAGACATACTTTTTCTTAATTCTCTTATACTCTTATACTCTTATACGAGTAATATTTGTTTTCTTTGCTTTGTATTCACGGGATAATTCTGATCTATTTTTTTTCTATTACGGTAGAAAGAGGGGCGAATTCCCTCACTTCGTTATCTTTTACTGCAGCTAGTGATTGAAACATCGCCGTTTGAATTCGCTTTACGAACTTGTATTCAGATGGTAGCGTGTATCTCCCTCATTTTCAAAATCTTCTAAAATTTCAAAATCAGAAATCATTTTTTTCAGGATTTAGTTCATCAGATATATTAATGCCGTCCTTTTCTATTTTTTTAATAGAAGAAATAATATCACTGATATTTTCATGGTTCAATATACAATATATATACTGAATATATATTTAAAATAAAAATGGGGTTATTCCTGACCATTTCTTGATTTGTAGCATATTTACATTGTGTATACAATAGTTACATCATTTACAAACTTAATTATAAGGGCGGCACAGCATACAATCTTAATTAACTTAATTCTATGGACGGCACAGTACATATAGCAACATATTTAAAGCATTGTATTAACAATATTTACAGTATTTACAAACTTATTCTAAGGACGGCACAACACATAAAGTATTTACAATATGTACAATAAAGACAGCACAAAATATAGTATATACAATAAGGACAGCACAACATATACGGGGCCATTCTCTACGCTCAACAGAATTTTTACACACCCATTATCAACCCGTGGGTGATGCAAAATGAGCACCTACAACGTGGTGAGTGGGAAAGGGTGTTTTTTTTCTTCTTTCTTTCTATTGAACTTTGAGGCTGGACGGAGCCCCAATTATATATATAAAATTCGCGAAATATGCGCAACCACCGACAGTTGTCAGTCATGGGACTCGATGATTATTAACATAACCAACTAGTAACTTTCGTCGACGGTGTCTGGTTACACCATCATGATTTGCTTTGTAGTTCATTTTATAGGATGCTTCACAAACCAAGAGTTTGTGGGGTTCTCCATTTTTTGTAAATAATAATATCATTTGTTTAAATTATAATTTGCCTAAATGATTACTTTGAAAACTTAGTTAGATAATCCTCTACAGACTTTATAACCCTGTCATCGTCATTATTTTTTATCATAATATATTTTGAGTTCCTATATCTTTTACCACACATTGTGCACACTGCTGTGTTTTCCCTTTAACTCCAACCACACATCGCAGACACGGTATTGGTCCTAAACTCCCATTACGAACGCTTTGCAAATGATACCCGCAGAATTCTTTTACACAAGATTTGTTACAAGGAGTCAATGAACCTATCGTCATCCACTTGCATTTATGTCTTGCTTGAGACATTGTATCTATAATATTTCAATTTAAATGTTTGTCTTGATTATAATATGAACGAATTCGAGAGATTATCCAAGATCAAGCCTTCTAAAGATAATTTTAATCTTGACATAATAGATCCTGACTTGCCAATAAAAGATCTGGTTGATACGAAGAATACAAGTTTGATTAATAAAATAAATGACGCCAAGAAAGAATTTCGCACAGATGGCGTATCTCACGTACGGTCATCGTTGAAAATTATACCCGACACCTTTGGTGTCTACTCTGTCGTCGATGCTACGATGAACGACAAACGAGCGGCAACTATCATTAACTACCTTGACAATCGAAAATATTTTTTCAGAGTAAAATTTGTTGTGCTAACAGAAACAGATAATTGGATTATCCGTGACAAATATGATCCTATCCATCATAATGAAACAATTGCCATAATGAGTAAAAATTCCAAACCAGGAATGTTGACTGGCATTGACAAACTGTATAATGAACGAGCGTATCCTGTAACAGCAGTTATTTATGGAATCTATCCGGTAAATAAAAAACCAAGTGTTGATAATCTGAACCCAATGAAAATTTCAAAACTAAATTGCGTCGCCGAACGAGTAACAGAGCATTCTACAGTAAACGATGTTGCTGAGTTAGAAAAAACGCTAAAATACCCAATAACTATAAAAACAATAACAGGAGAAGTATTGTACGAATCGAAATATAAATCGAAATCAGTTCCGATAAATATCGTTGATCATAATGCTGACGCGTGGACCAGCGGAGTCACAGTGTTTCCACGAGATCGAACTGTAAGATTTTACCCCCAAGACTCTGGGAAAAACATATTTGATATTATTCACGAAATAAGTAAAAACGATCCTGTGTCCGTGTGGCTATTTAAAAGTTCAGATGATGAAAAATATGATCAATTTGTACTACCTAACGGCGAAATATATCGCAAAGAATCTCTCCACGAAGAAATGAAAAATCTTGCGCAGAAATTTTCAACAGAGAATACCGAGCAATTACTAAATAATTGCTTCACCGTTCCGTCAGTTGCAGCTCACTTTGCAAGAGAGAAAAATCCGTGGAAGCCAACACGATTTGAACTTCTCGAAGACGTACAATTAAGTTTTTGTGAATATGGACACGGCGGATTGTGGAATACTAAGTATAATTACAACGACGTTATTTATGTTGATATGGTTGCGTGTTATCCAAGGAAGTTTTATTGGATTGGGGGAGTTTTCTGGATATTTTAAAAGATTAGGACATCCCACACACCAGATGACAAGAGTATCGATAAATGGACCACTACCTGAATTTGATCTAACCGGATTCACACGTATTGTGTTATTCGAGTTTGTTATGGGTCTTCATCCTATTTGTTATGCTTGGTTTGGTAGGCATTTTTCAGAAAAACGTTGGGCACCAATATTGCTGTTACGATATATGCTTGATTGTAAAATACTGATGTCGTTGATTGTAGGTGAGGCAATTATATCATATCGGAAGCAGACGGAAGTTTGGTTACCAACACCTGATGCTGATAAAACCGCAAAAGATCTCGGTAGAAGAATAATTGGCAAGTTTACTCAAGGTGGAGCATATGATCATAAACGACATTATGCACGATCAATTATGGACGATGTTGAATATGATTTTATAATCGCCGATGCAACAAAGATAAATATATTTGTAAGTCGAGAAAACGCTTATTATCTGACAGAAAATGGTTATGTACAATTGTTGGTTATATTAATGGCAAATCGCCTCAGTATACTCATTTAAGAGCTTCAATGCTGTCTTATGATTCTTTAAATTTATTATCGATGATAAATGTATTCCCTGACACTGCGGTTAGAGTTGCAATGGATTCGTTTTATATCGAAAAAAAAGTACTCAGGATTACTGACTCGTTTTACAACCACTGTGGAAAATAAAGAAGAAGAGTAATATAATTATTCGGAATCCGCAGATGTGGAGATCAAGGATATTTATTATAAAAATAATCAGATATTAGAATTATCGTCTGCGGCATATGTGTATGATCCAGTATCTAGACACCAGACTGTTTATCTAAATGGACCGGGAGGTTCTGGTAAGACGACTCGAGCAATCGAATTATTTCGACTGAATTCAGATATATTTGTTTTAACACCTACACACAGACTCGCAAGAGAAATGAAACAACAAGGAGTGCAATCATGTACTTATCACGGCTTTTTTCGGTACAAGGGTGACGCATGGACTCCTGATCGAATGGGAGAGAAATACATTCCAAAGATTATCGTTTGGGATGTAATATGTACAGTGTCGTTAGAAACATTTAAAACATTTCTTGATTGGTTATTAAGAAACAATACTGCTGTGATAATGTGTGGCGATCACGGTCAACCACCACCTTTTGTTGGACCATCTCTACATGATTGGCTAAAAGATTTTGTTGATTACTATGAAGAAATAATTGATGATCATAGAACACTTGATCCAGAATTAAGAGAAGTTAAAAAGTTAATCACACTAAAACCGAATAAAACTCAATGTCAAATAATGCGTGAAATCATTTCAGAAATTTCAATTCACGACTTTCTGCAAACGTGGAGACCAAATGATTTGATAGTTGCAAGTAGAAAGATAGTTTGTGATACACTTCAACAGCGGTTGTTTCAGTTACATAAAGGAATGTTTTCAGAATTACCAGTGCCGCTGTGTTATCGACCAGCAGATATGCGACGCCAACATATTGACATTGATATACCAGGGTCAATAACAGAGTCAAGGAAACAAAATCTTGTGTTAAATGATATTGTTTTAGTTTATGTCAATATTGTTGAAAATCCGCTAAAAACAAATAAATCTCCTTGGACGCTAGGATATGAGATGATAATTCACTCATCTAAAGGGTTAACTATTTCTGATACGCGAGTTTGGACTGTCGATGATCGTATCGAATTTTCAAATTTAGTTTATCTCGCAGCGTCTAGAGTCAGAAGAATATCTCAGCTGCGGAGAATTGTCAGAGACGTTACAGAAACCACTGGCTGTGTCCTTGATGATAGTAATATAATAAGAAAAAAATTAGTTATAAACAGTGTGACAAAAAAAATGCGACTTTGACGTTGATGTTGAATTTATCATAGCGCTGAAACTACATCAGAGTAATCACTGTGCGAGCTGTAATTGTATAATGTTGTGGCAGTACTCGAGTAATAATCCAAGACAATTCACCGTAGACAGAAAAGATAGTAGTCTTGGTCATACACGAAAAAATGTGATGCTGGAATGTCTTGAATGTAATCGGCGTAGAGGTGCTAGTTAAGTGAACGCGGTGGTAATTGTGCATCCTCGGAAATCACCTGTAATTGTTCACGTGTAAATCCACGCTGAGGAGCAGTCGAATCCAATCTGTAGATTGCGGGTCTACTAGTAGATCTTGTTATACTAGAAATATTGTACGTCATAATACTCCAAATAGGAACAGTCGCTCTTTCTTTACCACCTTAAAGTTCACCGGGCTCATATAAATATCTTACAGTAATATTACCCAGTACTGGCTGCGCTGAAAAATCACGTCGTTGTACGGGTATATGTTTTTTTTTGTGTAATTGCATTAATAGGTTTAATGTTGGTTGTTCGAGTAATCTCATCATTTAACGCAGTTATCACACATGGTAATCTTGCAACCCATTCTCGAGATCTCGTATCCTGAATTATTTCCTTCGCGTATCGATATCCAAATAACCGCTCAGCAAGTGTTCGATTAAATCTTTCAACAATTGCCTAATCACGATGAATTGCAGTATGTCCTCACCTGATTTTAACATTATGTTGCTTCATTAACGATGATACTAGACCAAGAAATTCTTTGCCAGGATCAACCTGTAATAGTTGTGGCCATCGTAGATCACCTCGTTGATAAATTCGTTCAAAAGCAGAAGCTACCTCATATGCTGTTTTAGATGATAATGGTTCTGCCTCTTTATACCTACTTGCAACGTCAATGACAGTTAATGCGTATTTGTACGTTATTTGACGTCTTCCAATTTTGATAGTATCGTGTGGTAAAAACAAAATATCTGCTTGATGAACTTCATTAGGAACACTAACATCGAAATGTGCGTACTGAATTCGTTTCGGTGGTGGTAGATAAATTTGCCGTATTGCCTGTCGTGCTAATCACGCTGCGGCGGCAGAACGTGTGACATTTGCTACATCAGCTAGTTTACTAATAGCTGCTCTACCTCTCCAGTATCCCCTTGGACTATAATAAATTGATTCCATTTATAATAATTGATTAATTAATTACCAGCACCTAACGCCAGTTTACTTTTCATCGCGGATTTTACCAATAAAATAGCTAATGATTCTCTGATATTTTTATTTTTTTATGGAATTTAACGAATGAATCAACTTTACATCTGCATTATGTCTATCTTCTAGGTTCTTATTTTTATAAGCCATATCATAAGCGTGACATGCTTTTTCAGTATCATTTATGGTATATTCACCTGGTTTTGGTTGATCTTGATTGTCAAGCCTGATATCAAGCCGAGTACCAGGACCACAATAATTATATCCTGGTAAATGTAGTAGCACCATCAGATGATGATCAGGGTTGCTACAATATGTTTCAAGATTTTAATGAAAACTCAAGATTGTAGGATGAGCGCGGTGATAACGTCATTGAATTCATCACTGATATTGATGAAGCACCGTCCGTTGAGGATTTAGACGGATTTATAAATAATTTAGTTGTATATGACGATGAGATGCTGGACAAACAATCAAATCCAGCTAGGAGTTTTTCTCGAGGCAGACATAAAAACACTGATGTGATTTGTTACTCAGTGATACACACAAACACCAAAAGTGATCAGAGATAACTGTAATATTTTAGCTTTGTATAATGGAGTCGCTACACATACGTTGCGAAATATTCATCAAATTGGAGTGGCGGTGACATGGATATAATTAAATTTAAAAACGTCTTTTCACGAGCACAGTCAACCCCACACGGATTTATAACAATAAATTTACATTATCCAAGAATAAGATATCGTGTGGGTCTTGACAAAATCTTTGGTTAATAGCAGCAGAGAGTGCACGACCTCAAGTTGGTTCGTTTCGCAATATATTTACGAGCTTGATGAATTTTCAGTCAGAGAAAAAAAATGAACTAACCTCTTTGAGGGAATCCTCAACGTGGTTAGTTATTTTGATTTGAAGGTCATTCACGGCATTTTAATCTTTTTTTAGGAAGGCTTATTTCTGCATTTGGAACCTCTTTTTTTATTTGCTCTGTTCGCCCTCTCTGCTGCTAAAATGGTGAACCTGTACACCATAAAGATACTTTTGCTACAATTGGGGGGAACACTTAGTAGCATGTGGGGAAGGAAGAATTGAGAGATTGCAGACATTGTAATAACCGTAGACCGTCGATATGTCTTCCGCTCTATTCAATTTGTCCCCCCCCCCCTCCCTTTCGCACCCCTCTATTTATAACCAAGGGACAAACACAAATAAAGCATGTGTTAGAAACCTGGAATAGACAACGATGACATCAATCTGAGTATACTGTATAATAGTGATGTACATTCTACAAGGGCCGTGTGTAACTACGTAAGAGGGTGTACCACAAGAGGAAATTCGAATCTTTTGTTTTGTGTTCATATCAATGTCACACTATTTTGCTGGAAAGTCTATTCAGCACTCCTCTAATGTTCCTATACTAATCAGTGCTGATGAATTGCATTGCCGATAAGAAAAACTGATGACGAACTGAAGAGTACTGGTTTTGCTTAGTGCGAAGAGGAGATTAGGTTTTTGAGGAATGATGTTATTTAATCCCCCGCTTCGGAAATTTCTTGATAAAAATTGACGAATGAACTAAAGTTATTGTGTTTCAATCATCGTCAGTCTTTATTATTTTAGAATGGACTATAATAATAATAATAATAATGTTGATTTCTAACATGGACCATCAGCCCAAATTATGTGCGTGTATTAAAATTTAACTAGTATATGTAAGGATGATAACAAGACACATATGTATGTAATACATATCAAAGATCGTTCCCTTGTGCAATGATACTTGATTTTGGAGAGGACAAAAATATATACATTCATATCCACGAAGATTTACCTAGAATGTATTTTAGAATTCCACCAACGAATCTACAACATTATGGAATCAAATAGAAAGAATGAGCTTGTCTTTTATTATTCTCTTATGATGGCGATGATGATGATGATTAGTAGTAGTAGTAGTAGTAATAGATCTTAGCTAACTCTGTATAGAAAAGTTGCTTGAAATGAACAACAGAAGTCTGTCAAAAAAATAGTTGTAGTCTACAAGTTATTTGCAGTCGCAAACAATGTCACACAAACAGTGCCTTAAAGTGCGTCGTATCATGATCAAATTTGTGTGTCTGCGACAGAGCATTGGTTAATATCGCCTGGACATAACCTAAAAACATGTTAGTACTCTTTAGTGCGATTTATAAGTCCTCATTCAAGTTACTAGTGTGAGCCAACAGAAACTTTCTTAGCACCGTTAATATACGAAACCAATGAGATTCATTTAGTGAACTGACTATTTTGCTTATATCGATAAAGATGACCATTAAGTCCATGCTTGTAAGAGAGACAATGCCATTAGCCGTGAACGTCACCAAATCCCGTTGATACTCATATAACTTAAATGTACCGTTCCGGTGGCCTAAGTGGTTATAGCTTCAGCCTCGGATGCGTGAGTTTGTGGGTTCGATCCCCGGCCAAGTCATACCAAAGACTGATAAAAATGGTACTAGCAGCTGCCTCGCTAGGCGATCAACATTAAAAGGTTAGTGCTAGGACTGGTCGGAGTGGCGTCAGAATCAGTGGAATTTGATGCCAAAAGTCATTTTATCATGAATATGAGGGAAACGTTTTGAAATAAAAGTTGTTTTAAAACACATATCACTACTATTGGAATCCGGTTTTACTCAATAATAGGAGTTTGATACATTATTTATCGATGCACATGATGTTTACTTAGGTTAAGCACACGTTTTGAGCAGCAAGATTTATTTACTAAATATTGAAGAAAATCTGTAATTTGGCATTGGGTCTATATACAGTGGTAATTACTGCTCCTCTGGGCTTTACAAGATAGAGGTCTACACGCAAGTTATTTTGATAATTTAAGGAACGAATCTTCAAAAATTATGATTTCTGCTGCTGTATTTCACAAAACACGATTGACTATTTATCGCATGTTATTATTTGCTGGAAAACCAATCACATGATTGACTGGAGAACTCTATGTTGTGATATGTACCTCTACAGACTTACAGTTAGATGGATGTTTGATGTGCATGCACCTGAAGGTGGGACACATTTAAGCATCCTTTTCTGATGCCTCAAGTAGCAGTGTTTGTGACTGAATTATGACTGAAACTCTCTAGCGACACTGGTATGTAGTTGCTTGTACTAAAGTTTACTACAAGAGATAGTACACTGATACCGGGTCAATATGCTTTAGAAAAAAAAAAGAAACAAAATGAAGTACCTTTTATAATGTTCTGAAAAGGTTGAAAATATACTACTGAGTTTGCATGAACATTTTATTAAGCTTTTTGCTTCAAAGATGATACATTAGACTTTATAAATGGTTCAGATTCGGTTCATAGGAGTCCACATACATATAGTGCAAGGGTGCGGGTGCGCAAGTGGATTGCATCTGTAGTAGTGGCGTACTAAGGGTAAATGGCGCCAGGGGCGACCATGGGCGCCCGAGGTTTAGTGGAACCGTCCGACCACTTTCTCCCGTTAGTAAGCTCCTGACCTCTAAACACATTTTGGCCTATATCTGTACAATTTTAATGCTGATAACTATGTGTTTGCCCCCTCCCTTTCCAGTATAAATTCATTGTGTGGAGCACTTGCAATAACGGTTACAATTCTCACTGATGAAGCGGAAGTATTCACAACCCGTATATATATATATATATATATATATATATATATATATATATATATATATATATATATAGAGAGAGAGAGAGAGAGAGAGAGAGAGAGAGAGAGAGAGAGATAGATAGATTGAAGAATTATATACGACAGACTAGAGTTTATTGACATGCACGACCACGAAGACTGGTAAGTATTCTTTTAAGAGTCCGTACTTTTTCAATCAACGAAAAGACTGGTTTTACTAGCAAAAAACACAAAATAAGACGAAGTTGTTTAATAAAATATGAATAGATAACAACATGTTTAGAGTGGCAAAACGAACGTCTGAGAAGAGCTAGAATTATGGGCTGACTCATTATGAAATTGATTTTTTGTTCCTTAGTTTCATATAACACCACGACACAGACTCGAAAAATTAGCATAATGTCATAAAATGTGTAGTATCCCAATTATTGTAAAGGAAAAACATAACGATAATGTAATGATTTTCGTTATGCCTTCCCTTCCATCCAATATCTCCAACAGAGAGCTTACTTATCACCCATACTAGTGATGTTCAGTTTTTGGTAACACGTGACAAAATTGTGCTGCTAAAGCATTAGTGCAGACACCCGTCTCCAAAAATCCCCGAAAAGCTCAACGCACCTTGCCAAAATCACTTGGTTGAAAGGGGTAAACTTTCTTGTGCATATATAATCATTGTAACGTTTCCAATCTGTATACCGCTACCCTTGGTGTCAGCAAAAGGTATTTTCTTGCAAATAAAACCTCTTAGATTTTTCGTTTGCATTATTTATAATTATCGTTATTAAAACATCAGGCTTAATAATAGTAACTATTATCTACCGAGACACAGTGTCTATATTCGAGAATTGAATAAAAACGAACAAAAAATGAAAGAAGAGGTATGGACACGTAGTAAAATTGTATGTATAATAACTTATGTTATTACCTGTACGGCTGATCGTATGCCTAAATTATTATGTGCAAAACTACTGGTATGTCAATATCATTGGGTGCATCTTTTGTGATGATAATGCTTTCGCGTGCAATTTAATCACAATTTATGTAATTCAGTACAAAAGTAGACTTAATATTCCTTTTTCCATCTGATCTCGGTACAGACTGCAGTTCACGAATTTAGTTTTCGGCAGAATAGCTAGAGTCAAAATATGTTATCTATTTTATGTTAGTTTCCTCTCTGTAAATCTTAAATGTTTATTAGAAGTTAGTGGTTAGTTTCCAGGTATAATGCCACAAACATGTGCAAAACAGTTTTTTCGACAGAGCTCAACAACAAAAAATATCATAGCTCACTGTCTACACGGTTCACATACATACGTTGCGATGTTAGTTGTAAGAAAGAAGTTCTCAGTCATCTCGAATTATAAATATTGCTTTAATTAATGTTTAGAGACAATACATAAACATTATGATGCAGTTTTTTATGCATTTATAATAAGACGGGGTCAGTGATAGCCTTTTATTCTTCAATTTTCTTTTCATTGGTTACACATATAATTTGCAAGACCTAAATAGCAAAATATACAGCTGTAAAACTGGTTCAAGCAGGATATCATGTTCAAAACTTTAATGTAAACAATTGGCCTTCTTTACCTTGTGACAGATAAAACATGGTTTCGCCTAGGAAATACGTCATATACCCTATTTAGTCTATATCTAAAGAATTTCATAACATTATATATATTATGTATACCATGTGCAAACTTGGAATGTGTTGAAACAATGCTTGTTTTGCTCGAGTCCTTTTTTGTCTCGATTTTTAAGGTCATGAGCAAGATACATATTTACTAATGGCATAAAAGAGACACTTTAAGTGACCCCATGTACCTGAGTAATTGATTACTGAATCATTGCAGTAGAGAAATTAAAATACAGCTAATGGACACATTGCCTCTAGTATATTATGTTTCATTGGTACCCTAATATTACAGCCGTATTTCATTTTTGTCATGTGCATTGGCGACATTAAATATATGTTATCGTCCGTCTCACTGTTAATCTCTCTCTCTCTCTCTCTCTCTCTCTCTCTCTGAAAATAGCAGTAACAATGAACGGCACAATATGGCGTCCAAATGCGGTTGATGCTGGTAAAGTGAGACTGAAAAAACGTTTGTTGTGGATGCCAAAATTGATGCCATCACTCTTTAAAGGTCAACCTCATCATGGCTGATGATTACCACAAACAATATTTAAAGTAATGTTGTTGTTTATTTAGATGGCACGTAGCATCAGCGCAGGGAGCTTAAGTACATACATTCATAGCGATTCAGAATAATGCCGCAGAAGGTTCGCAGACGCAAAACATGATGGTGGTTGACAAGCTCGGAGTTAATGAAGTTTCTCTGAGAATAGACGAACATAAAGAACCATTCGAAGAAGTGTTATTGAATTTCAGCTATAAACATGCTGCACGTGCGTATTATCATTTGAAGACATTTATGGGGCGTGATCAGAATGTCAGTGCTGGTCTGCATAGGTCTGAAAAGGGTTTTAATAATGCTATTTCCGATTTATTATGTTTCACTGGTACACTTGAATTTGTTTAGACAAAATCAGTTTTTGACATAAATTTTTGAGCTCGAATAGGCGTATTACCATCTGATCCTGGTGCGTATAGGGCAATCGCGGTAATATTATCAGACAAAATAATGCTGCTAGAAGGTGTCGGTGGACGAATGAGAATAGTTGATGTACTTGTGGAAAATTTGTAGTTAAATCTTTTATAATAGTATAATGTCATATCAACAAGTCAATTTCACTATGACAACTGGTCAGTTTTAAAAGCTACAATCAGCATCAAAGAAGAATTGTGGAACAGCAGTATCGCTGAAATCAACGGTTTTGCAAGGCCCAAATGTACCATTGCTGACTGAAAGTCAGTTTAAACGCTACAATGACGCCAAGAGATAAACAAACTAGTGTGCGACTTGATCTTTCCACTAATGCGATCAACGATACAGCAAGGCCAGATGTTATATTCCTACTTCTAGCGGTGATATTAGAGCCGATTACCGCTGCAGCTCCAGCTGTTGTAAAAGCCGCTATCGATGCCGTTGGAACAGCAGCCGGAAATGCACTGAAAAAGGTGACAGGACAAAGTTTAAAAACATCAAAATTATTGGTTTAGGATTACCCCAGGAACGAGGTATGGTCAAGGTCTACGACTGCCAGGAACGTTTCGCTGAAACTCCCCATATCCTATTTGGATTAAACATCAAAATCTTCATAGGTATTTTCATGCGTGATCAATTGCCTGAACAACAGAACAGTGTTGAAGCTGGTACCATTAATCTCTGTGGTCATTCTGGTGCACGTACGTACTGGGTCGCTTACGCATCTGATTCACGTAGTGTTGTTCATTTTGATTCGAATAGTTTGGCTCAACCGAGAGGATTTTTAAAATACAGTAGCAGATTACTTCGAATATCCATCTGGTAACAAACACAGGCATAAACATATCCACCTATATGCGGTCCAGAAGCACTTGCTGTACTTAACGGTCTGTCAAGGTCATCAGCACCGCCGCATAACGTCGTGCACGAGTACACTAGCGGTAGTTTTAAACAGGTATGGAGTTTATAATGGAAGATATTTACGGAAGCTCTATCGCCAGAGTTAAGAAACCCGGTCTCGGTGACGTTGATTTGTAAAATGTGTAACACTAGATGAGCTTCATGATCTTATAGAACCGTCGATACAATGACCGTTGAAGATTGATAGTAAATTAAGCAATTTGTTACGTTGCGAGCTGAGTATCAGGTTTACGTAAGCACGCTTATGGGTCTTCGCAAAATTAGAACCCTCAGTGGATTACTTAGCAACAGGTATACAGCGACAATGAATAACACACAGTCTTACAGACATATTAAAGCTTATGCGTGAAAGGCATATATGAAAAAAATCACCGACGAGCACACGACAAAACAAAAAAAAAAAAAATACCGCAGCTGATTCATGGTAATTGACGATGTTGTTTATGCGGTGTCCTCCCTGGTCGCTGAAACAACAACGTTAATTGGTAAGTTGTCAGAGACTCACGCGATATCGCCGGTGATATGAATCGGTGTCGCTGTTGTCTGCGTTGCTTTATTTTTAATATTACCGCGAAAAGACTATAAACGTTGTGGGAAAGAAATTACATTAACACACATAAATAACGTGGGCGGCGACGCTTGCATGTAGAAATATAAATACAGTTAATGGGATTAAACGCGCTTTATCGTTTAAACGAGCCAGATATTAAAGCTCTGCGACGGATGTGGGGTGCAAGCACCTCTACCGCTTCCACGGCCACTTGTATTTTAAATTGTGTGGCTCGGCAGGTCACATAACATTTTATGAATACCCGACTAGGAAAAGGATTAACAGAATCACGAATAAAAATATATACGAATGGGCATAACGTTCTAACGACAACTGAGCCAGCATGGAAGACATCGCAGTGTAGGCAAATCGATTAAAGTTTTCCATAGTATTGAAAACAATAACCGGCATGAAATGACCTGCAGTGGATCTAACTAGATTTGCCGAGATTGAACGTTTGATTTTGCAGCAAACATTCAAACGGTTATTTTTGCATGGTTTGGTTGTCATTCTAATAAACCAGATACCGGTATATATCTCCTACACTTCTGTTCAAACTATAAACGCGGTTGGATTCCCATAGTGCTTTTGAGATATATGAGCGATACAAATATACTGACATCGTTGACATTGAGTATGGCGGTAATTTCATACTAAGCACAAAAAAAGGTTTATGTTAATGGTCCTGGTGGTTACATTCTGATATAATAGTGCTAACTACAACTCACTCGCCTGCCAGGGATATGAGGCAGAGTGGTCTTAGCGCCAGTACCTATCACAGCTTCTTTCGATGGCGCAGTGATGGGTGGCCACCAACAGGAATGGGTGAGAAACGCGTTCCTAAAATCATAATTGGGGACGAAATATGCACTGTGTACAAAGTGTTAGAAATGTTTCTTGGTTAGTTAAAAACGAAACAAACAACGGTTATCATGTGCGGAGATCATGGGCAATTGCTGGAAAATCGCCAAATAAATGGTTAATAAAATATGTCGATAAAACATTACGAGAGCTGAAAACGTTAATTAGACTTCAGCTAGACAAGGTTCAATGTGAGATAATGTGCAGTGTCATTCCAGAAACGGCGTTCAAAGACTTCTGGAGAGTATGGTTCCCGATGATGAAATAGTTGCATCGAGGAAACGTTTCCGACGATGTCAGTTCCATTATGTTATCGTCGTTGATATTCCAGGAACGGGAACACAGCAAACTCTCGTTTGAATGATATTTTTGTTGTTCCTGTATAGGCTGTTAAACCAGATCTGGTACAACCATCTTGCAGGACTCAAGGATTTGCAATAACATTTCATTCATCGTACAGACTAACAATCTCAGATACCAATATTTCGATTGTAGATAATCGTGTCGAATGGTCAACGAAAAAATAAGATGGCTATCAGCGAGGTGACAAAACAAGATAAACGCGAGTTTGATATTTATGCTGAATTTATCATGACGCTGAAGCGATGATAAAATAATCACTGCGCCTGCTGTAACACAATAATGTTGTGGGGATAATTTCCTAGAATCGATAGTCATCTCGGCCACACACGCGAAAGTGTCTCTCTGATATGTTTTGAGTGCAATTGACGTCAAGGAGCTAGTGTCCTTTGCTAGCGCGAATCCAACCTGGTGATAATTGTCTATTTCCAGGAATTACTTGCAATTATTCACGGACGAATCCAAGCGAGGAGCTACCGAATCTAGTCTGTAGATTGCGGGCATACCCGTATATCTTAACACGCAGAAAATGTTATGTCTGGTTACACTTCATATAGGATCGGTTGCTCCTTTTTATCACCTACTAGTCCACCAGGTTCATACAAATATCTGTCACGTTCCTACCCAGCACTTATCACGCTGGCAGGTCGCGCCGCTTAACTTGGATGTATTTTTTCGCGATTGCATTGACCAGTTTCATAGCAATTTCAAGCGTTACATCGTTGTTTAACGCGGCAATCACGTGAGGTAGTCTCGCAACCCATTCGCGAGATCTGTCCTTGATCAACAATTTCAGAACGTCCTGATGTCCAAACAATCAATTTGCAGGTGTTTGAGTAATCATTCAACGATTGGCTGATCACGATGTATGGCGGCGTGTCTGCGTTTGATTTCAACGTTATGTTCTTGCATCAGTGATGCTACCTCATCAAAAAAGTCTTTGCCAGGATAAACTTGTAGCTATCATATCTGTCGCAGGCCGACACGTGATTAAATTGTTCGAACAAGGCCTCGACTTACTTGTTTCTGATTGCTAAGCCGACGACCGTCAACGCGTATTTGTATGCACGAGTCTGTCGTCTGTATCATTTGGTAAAAATAAGATATCTGCCTGATGAACGTCGTTGGGGGTGCTGACATACATTTGCCATATTACCTGTCGAGATATAATATTATAAATTACTAGCATTACACGCCGTTCCTTCACTCTCTCTCTCTCTGATAGTGGGAGAAGAGGAACTTGTATAGTTTAATTTAAAACTGGTCATGCATATGCTTTCTTTGATAATCTGATTCTACTTTTGTTTTTCACCTACTTAATGACTAGGCACTTATTCAGCCATATCGGCTTTAGTCTACGCCAAAGCTTACAAAACTGAAAATCAATAGGCCATTTTCGATCCAATGCGCAATCAAGAAATTCATATAAAAATTCCATTATTACGCTGTTTAAAAACCTTTATCAGAAACTGACATTTTTCGCTGTTAAGCATTTTACCGTTGTTAACAAACGCATAAGGTGTATTCCATAACGTTTAATGAATCAGAATAATACATACTGATTCAATTTATTACATTTCATTCCTGGTGAAAAAATAAACTGGTTGATGACGTGATGATTATGCTGCTGGGTTGGTAATGATGATAATTATCACGCTTACGATGATTAAATCCAGATCTTTCGTGAGGAAATATATTGATGATAATTTTTTTTTTAATTTCCGTCTCGTGTTTTAGGTTGGCATGACTCACCTCATCCCAGAGTATTACCACAATGTATCAGAAATTGTATCCAACATTCTGGATAATATTGGCTACTCACACGAAGATCGAGACTGGAAGGTTAGTATTGCCACTGAGATGGACCTGTTCAATAACATGAGCCTGGCTTTTATGAAAATTAGAAACAGCATGTATGTGTTCGGCAGTTGAGGTGAAGGTTCCAATGGACCTGGACTTCAATCAGATATAGACCTTTTTCTAGATGAGAATTATAAGACGGTAATCAGTCATCTAGGTGACTGTCAGCCAGACAAGAACAATTATCTTATGGTGAAGGGTAACTCCACTCATCCTGGTTATGTAAAATTGCAGGAAAAATACCAGAAAACACTCCAGTTCCAATACACGGGAATGAAAGTATGGATATTTTTTTTAAACTATTGATTTATTTAACAATTATCAAAAGCATATATTTATCATTTTGTTCCATCTGACCATTTGTCCGTTACATCAAGTACAGCAGTGCCAATTAATTCAGGTAGCAAACTGTGTTCCTGTGACGGTGTTTATGCTTTAAAATGTTTACAATGGCCATAAGAGAGATATGATTGGTTCCTGCGTAGCAGATTGTATGGATGGCCTACACTTGAACAGATAGAAAATGCTTGGGAATATGGATGTTTTGTTACATGTGTTGGGCATCCATATCCTGAACGACACATAGAGTGTAATGTATCATTTTCAATAGCTGAAAGGGGAAACTTGTGAGGTCGTTTGAAGACACAGTGTCCCTTATTTTGCTGTTTCTTGTGCACGAAATTCGTCAGGACTTCCTTCGTAGGTGGACTCTATCTCTTAGAGATAAAATATCCATGGAGGGTTCATGTCAAGTCTTATAAAGAGGGGACTAATTACCCACATCTATATTATCTTACGGCATGTGATCTGCTCGACATCCTTTATTTAGTCGCGAGTTTCTCAAAATCGGCTGGACAAATTTTATTTATATCATTTCTGCTTTTAGAAAAGGGCCTTATTTCAAAACAGTATAAGTGGCATTGAAATCAAAATTCACTAAGTAAGGTTTCCATGGGTACAAACTATTGATACCGTTTATTAACATTTGCCTGTTTTTCATACCTGGTACCCCCTATGTCGCCCCTTATTTTGCTGTTTCGTGTGCACGAAATTCGACAGGACTTCCTTCGTAATTGGACTCTATCTCCTAGAGATAGTGCTTATAATGTTACGTACATGCACGTATTGCAGTATACAGGATAAGCTTTGCACATATACATCCAATTGTGTATGTGTGTTAGTATAAGTTTGATCATATACTACCCCCTGCACGTTTCAATTTTGGGATGTGTGTGTGTGTGTGTGCGCGCGCGCGCGTATGTGTGCGTGTGGTTATATACTTTTAAATTTTAGGATGTGGGTGAAGTCATAAACTGTCCCAAACACCTTTTTCAATTTTAGTACGTGTGAGTATGTAGTCATACATCACCACATATAGTTTTTATTTATTCAGAAAAAACCTACAAGCACAGCAGGAAGCACAAGTTGAGTACGAAGAAGACACTAAAAAGTTATTTAAACCTGTCACTATAGCTACTGAAAAAGCTGCAGAGGCTGCTGAAAAAACTATATGGGGAGATATTAAGAAGGAGGATGAGAAGAGGAAAAAGGGTATTTTCCAGTATTAGAACAAACCGCAGAACAAACTGAAAAAATAGCAGGAAGAACTAAAAAAATAAAAGGGATTTTACGAAAATTTCCAACTGCTATAGCTGCAGCTCAACCTCCACCCGATGAGGAAATACTTGAAGGTATTGACAAAATTGGTACTGAAATAGGTGATATGAAAGATCGTGTACCAGAAACGGAGCAAAGGGCCAGGGCTGATATGACCTTTAAATTTAACTACAGCATTATTTATCAGATAAGAGGAGCTAGAAACGTAAGTGAACTAGCTAGTTTTGCTGTGAGAAGTTATGATAAACGAGATAGCGTTTTAAAATCCAAATATGCCAATGATCTGGTGAGCCGTGAGAAATGGTACAAGTGGATATAACGTCTACATTATGGAGTTGATCGAGTTAGAAATAATGATACTAAATATATTGAATTTATTAGCAAAATAGATGAATATTCTACACTAATGCGACAACGACAATCTCCACCGCAGCGACGATCTACTCAGCCACAATCTCCACCGCAGCGACGATCTACTCAGCCACAATCTCCACCACATCAGCAAACTACTCAACCGCAATCTCGAGAAGAAGAGTTTCATGATGATGCACTTGGAGAAACGGGAAGTGGTCTTATTGCCTGTCCTAACAATGTTCTTTCTGACGTAGAACGACTAGAAATACTGATTGGAGGAAAACGAGCTTGGAATAATTCTTCAGAAATTGTTAATGAAATATCTGATATTTGTCAAAGATTATTTCAATGCGGTATTATGGATCGCAGCATTTATCGTTCTCTTGTTGATGAAATTGCTGATGACTATCACAGCGAATTAATTAATCAGTATATAAAATGAATATACACACTGCTCAACGTGAACCGATCATGGTCAGGGTAGTAACCTCACGACTGCCAAATTACAAAATAATTTACGGAGATGGACTTGGTGACCTTGTTCAGGGTTTATTTAGAAGGATGGCTCCAAAAGCAATACCGATTGCAAAACAATTAGGGATGAAGGCTACTGAGGCTGTTCGTGATAAAATTCCTGGCGCTATTGGTAATCTTGCCAGTAAAGCGTTCTCGACAGTCAAGGACAGACTAGCTCGATTAGCACGAAGAAAACAGCAGCAACCAATGAAACTGGCCAGCTCTGAAGTTATGCCCGCAAATGTCAGTAAAATAATAAATCAAGCCGCAAATAAAAAACTAGCGGAATTATCTGACGAAGCAGAAAATATGTAGCTCCAAGTTTAATATCAGGAAGCGATTTTCGTGTCCTTGGCAAGTCAAGGCGACCATGATTTAGATCATGGCAATTATAATAAAATGTTTAAACGTGTATCTGATCCAGCGTTTGATATAGACACACCCGTTCTCAAAGACGATTATCAATTTTATTCTTATGACGCACGACAACCAAATCAACGCGGTCGAATCGAATTACAAGTTTAGGATACAAGTAGATATTTCTTATCCGGAGAAGCGTTTATTGAAGTAGAAGGTGAAATTATAAAAGCAGATGATACTGAGTACGTAGGTGATGTTAGAATCGGTTTTGTTAACAACGGTATTATGGCGTTGCTTGACAGTGCCACATACATGATTGATGGAAGAAATATTGAATCGATTCAAAAAGACGTTGATGTTGCCACAGCGATAATAGGTCTAGCAAGATATTCAGATGATTATACAAGATCAGCCGGTCCGACAATGATGTTCTCCAAAGACACTTCTGATCACTCAGATCACAGACAGTATAGTATAAGACGACCAAGAAATTTTGCCAATAACGCTGACGCTGATGTGTGGCCAGTTGTTCATGATGCTAATTCAGAGTTTAACTTAGGATTTTCATCACGACGATCGATGTTAAAAGGTAATCGTAGAAATTTCTCATGCGCGATTCCATTATCCCAAATCTTTGGATTTTGCAGAAATGTGAGAAAAGTTATCTTCGGGGGAAAACACACAGTTGTGCTCGTAAGAAAAGGTGATGATAATGATGCCATCTGGAGACCTGTTGGTGATGCTGGTAAATTAATACTGACAAAACTTTCATTGTGGATGCCATTAATGACTCCATCAATTGCTGAGGAACAAATATTGCTCTCTTTTAAGGATTCAGGCGGTAAATCATTGTTATCATGGTTGACAGTAACCACAGATGCTATTCAAAGTACTGTTAATGGTTTATTCACATGGAATATAGCATCACAACAGGGTGTTTCTGCGCCACGACATATTTTTATTGCGCTGCAAAATAATAATCGGACGAATATCGTTTTATGTCATTTATGGGACGTGATCAAAACGTGGTTACTGGACTGCAAATATCACAGTTAGATTTTACAAATCTGTATCCGATTTATTACTTTTCGCTGGAGCATCTTGATTTATCCAAGCAATCTGTTGTTGATATACACTTTCGAGCTCGTGTTAGTGACCCTCCTCCTGATACAACTGGTCCACCCCTTATACGCGGCACCTACAGAGCAATCGCGGTTATACTCAGTGACAAAGCGATGTTACTTGAAGGTGGTAGTGGACGAATGAGGGTTATTGGTGCACCAGTGGAAACTCTTTAACCATGTTATTTAAAAACACGAGTATTATCGTAAAATGTAATATCATCACTTTAGTGTCAGTCTGACTCCTGGTCAGATCAAAAACCTTCAATCAAATTCAGCAAAAAACTGCGGAATGAAATTATCACTAAAGTGAGATCAGATCATGGGCAGTCAAAATAAATTATCATTATCAGAACGTCAACTTAGACATTTCAACAGCGCTAAACAATCAAAGACAGGCGTCAAACTTAATCTCTCTGCGGGTGCGGTTAAAGACTCAATTAAAACAGGCGGTATTTTTCCACTTCTCTTAGCTATTCCAGCATTAATTGCCGCAGCGGCACCTGCCATAGCAAAAGCAGCCGCATTAGGTGCTGTTGGAACCGCTGCTGGAATGGCTCTAAAGAAAGTAACAGGGCGAGGATTAAAAAAAGGAGGGACCGGATTAAAATTACCGGGATCTCGTTGGGGAAGAGGTCTGAGGCTTCCAGGATCACTTCGTTAATTATTTCAGCATCAAAGTTTGAGTTACTTGATGCTGTTAAACAACTAAAAATAAAAAAAACTTCAGAGGTGTTTTTATGCGACATCAATTGCCGGACCGACCAAACAGCGCTGAAACAGGTATTATTAATCTCGATGATAATTCAGGACCTGGTACTCATTGGACCGCATACGCAATTGATCCACGTGGAATCGTTTATTTTGATTCGTACGGGTTAGCTCCACCTCGTGCTTTTATCAAGTATGTCGCGCCACTTCACGCAGCGGTTTGGTATTCAACGCTACTAACACAAACAATGACGGATCCGCCAATATGCGGCAGTGAAGTAATTAATGTACTCGACGCTATAACAAAGTCCTCCGCGGCAACTCATAAAGTCGTGCATGATTATACAAGTAACCGCTTCGTTTTGAACAGATCTTAAATTATAATGGTTGATATCTACGGAAGATCTTCTTCTACCAGTAAGAAAAAAAAATCCGACATTGATTTTGTCGAAGTACGCGACTAAAGATGGACTCGCTAATATTATGAACCTGGCTGGAGTTGACCGAGATGAAGTTGTTGTTTTTCAGGAACAATATGGAAAACTAAAAACGAGCAAAATCAAATGGAATGATTTAGTTCGACAAGTACTCGGTGCGGTCACGGATAACATTCCTGTGTTTACTGACGGCGGTAGAATCAGGGATTTAAGTATATCGTTTATAACTATCAGAGATGAAATTGCAAGAAGCGTTGCTAATCGTGTAAGAAACACCGGCGACACAATGACAGGTGAACTCAGCATGAACGGAAACAAGATAACAGTGTTAAGATATCCAACATCCGACGAAGATGATGCGAGTAAAAAATATGTAGACGTTAACTATTACACCCTTGACGGTAAAAATATCCACGTTGCGGACGAGTATGACGTCGGCTACAGCACCGTTGACGTTAAATTATCCGAGTATGATGTGCACGCAGGCGCTTTTTGAAGATTTCGAAGAAATTTTCAAAAAAACGATTAAGTAATAAATAAATCCGTCGGCACTCCGCACGCCGTTGACATAAAACTTTCTGATATCAAAACTAACCTAGACACAACTAAAAAACACTAGAAGATGTCGTAAGTGGAATTCCTGATTTCGTTAACAAAATTAGTCTGATTAAAATTTCAGCCGGAATAACTCCTGGGCATATTACCAATATCGTATGCACAGTATCACCTGGATTTGCAACATGGTCACAGCAAAATAAAACTATTAAATATACCGCAACAGTCACTGGCGTGTACAGGCTGTCTGTGTTCAGTGCTGCAAAATTCGAGATTTTCACAACGTACCCATGGCGTCATTCAACCGACAAGTTTTCTGGAGTTGTGTCTATCATATTAAACAGAGCAAAACGAAGAAATATTTATTCTGGAAGCAGCTGATAAGAAATTAACCGCAACATCTTTCTGGTGGTGTCTAGAATTTGTAGCTAAAACACCTCAAATGGTTACTGTATAAAATATAACGAGTACCACAGCAACGTACAGATACAATCAAGCACGTGAATGGCAAACGATCATAAAAAATCGAGTCGAACAATACACGGTAAAAATAAAGAAATATCGACGACGACTAGCTATCGTTGACGTAATCGTTTATTCAGTATCCGCTGTTCTTGTGTCCACCGGGGTATTATTATCAACGATAACAATGATGGCGCCAGTAGCCGTAACAATCTGTATTTCAGCTACAACATCAATTGCATGTGAGCTCAATATCATTGCAAAAAAGATAAGTACTTGCACGAATGAAAAATTATCCGATTACATGATAAAGTTGCACACGGCGACGGTAGCATACTCGAAGTTATCCTCGTTGTTATCAACCGGTCTTAATGATGGAATTATATCTGATTTTGAGTTTACAGAAATGATTAAAATATATAACTGTGCTGGTATTAAAGGCACAAATATATTAAATAATGACATCACTAGAGCTACTCCAGCAGATCATGACAAACACAACTGCGCTGAAAACAGCGATGATCTTGGTAAGCTCGACTGAATTTAACGTCTAGCAAAAGAAATCGCACTGGCACAATTACGAGTATATCACGGTTGGCCAAATATCAGATCGAAATTTTTTAATGGTACACCAGCAAATAATTCGCTTGTATTTGCTAATAAAAATAAAGATGATGGAACACCTGACTGGAGCGTTATTGGAATACCAACTGGCAGTTATGAGATTGAATAGATCAATGAAGAATTTGCTCGTAGAATAAAATCAATAACGGGAAAAGAAGCAAAAAATCAATTAACGTTCATGAGCCAACGTTATCTCCTGCGGTTGAGATACATTCTCCTGATTATGCCGTTGATATTTATCAATCATCGATAAGATCCGTACTAGATTGGCCTGAAATCCCGCCAGAATATCATGGACCACCAGAACCACGTCGGGATGATTTTATTACAGATGAAAAGAAATTTATAACAACTCTAAAATATCGAGACAAATACCCGTGGAGACAGACTGTAAGTATCATGATTACTGTTGTTCCTGATGTATACCCATGAGGATAAAATGAATCCAATCATCAATGAAGGATTTATTCAGTCATATTTCGACCAGGATTTAATATCGACGAACAAGTAAAATCACTCAGCGATATTATCAATAAGAACTTTTCTAAAATTGTTGAGTCATGGAGAAAAATAGCCCCACCTCCGCTTGTTTTCAAACATGATACCGATCCATACGGCGGCGGCAGACATATTTCACCAGGAATCGTTAATATAACATCGACAATCGTGGTTAATCTCGTTTGCGATGTGATCGATGGCAGCTATCAAATAGATCTTGGAAAATCAAATCAGGCTCAACAAGGATACATTTTATACACGTTCACACCACAAGTACCACCTGGAGATTTGATCGTGCAAGTACCAACCAATCCTGTTTATCTGCGGTGTCAAAATAATATGTTAACACGAATAAATTTTAAACTAACTGACCACCTTGGACACTTAATTGACCTGAGGGGAGAGGAATTGATTGTGAATTTGCATGTGAAATCTTAATGATTTTTCAGAAATATTTTATTTATTCTGAAATATTTTATTTGTTCAGAAATATTTTATTTATTCTGAAATATTTTATTCTGAAATATTTTCTTTATTCAGAAATTGATGGGTGGTTTGGTACAAATCGATCGGTTTGTTAATTCTGATGGGGTGGTTGGTACTTAAAATCGTGTAATTCAATCAGTTTGTTGATTTTGATGGGGTAAATGATACTTAAAATTGTGCAAATCAATCAGATTGTTGATCTTGATGGGGTGGTTGGTACTTAAAATTGTGCAAATTGCAATAATTATTATAATCTGAAATATTTTATTCTGAAAAAAATTATTATAATCGGATATATTTTATTCTGAAAAAATTATTATAATCTGAAATATTTTATTCTGAAATTGATGGGGTGGTTTGGTACAAATCGATCGGTTTGTTAATTTTGATGGGGTACATAATACTCTGAATCGTGTAAATCAATCAGATTGTTAATTTTGACGGGTAAAATGGTATTCAAATTCTTGTAAATCAATCAGATTGTTTGTTTTGATGGGTAAATGGTACTTAAAATTGTGCAAATCAATCAATGCTGCAATAATTATTATAGTCTGAAATATTTTATTCTGAAATAATTATTATAATCTGAAATATTTTATTATTGATGGGGTAAATGTTACTCAAAATCGTGTAAATCAATCAGATTGTTGATTTTGATGGGGTGGATGGTACTTAAAATTGTGCAAAATCAATCAGATTGTTGATTTTGATGGGGTGGATGGTACTTAAAATTGTGCAAAATCAATCAGTGCTGCAATAATTATTATAATCTGAACTATTTCATTCTGAAATAATTATTATAATCTGAAATATTTTATTCAGAAATATTTTATTATTGATGGGGTAAATGGTACTTACAATCATGTAATTCAATCAGTTTGTTAATTCTGATGGGTTAAATGGTACCTAAAATCATGTAAAGCAATCAGTTTGTTAATTCTGATGGGGTGGTTGATACTTAAAATCATGTAAATCAATCAGTTTGTTAATTCTGATGGGGTGGTTGGTACTCAAATCGATTAGATAAAAAATACTTCAGAATTAAAAAAAATACTTCAGAATAAATAAATTTTAACAAAAATAAACAGTAGCAATGATGAGCGGTTATCAATTTCATGGGTTTTCCTGCACTGGCCTGTGTGTCTCCATGGGATCCTTTGTTTGAGACTTTTGTCTTCATTTGAGACTTTTGTCTTCATTTGAGACCTTTCTTATGGTCTTCTCGGCATCCCATGATCGTTTCTTTTAGCCAAACATTTTTTCTAAAATTTTTTTTTGTGGGTACTCATGTGACTTACAGCTTATACATCCACGCTACTGTTTATTTCGGGGGTGTCATAGACATATCTCCGGGGAATTTTCTAACCGAAATCGAAATGCTAGAATATTCAGAAGATTGTCTATGCACCATGTACACCCCCGAAGAGAAAACCCGGGGTTGATAAAACGCACCAACACTACGTGGTTTCGTAGTGTGATATGTACATGGGCTGTGCTGCCGCCCCCATTTTTATATAGGAAAAACCCTACCATAGGTACCGTCGACAGAATGTCCGTTACGAGATTCGAACCGCAGACCCCGAGAATGAGAGTCAGCTGCGCTACCATTTGCGCCATGATTCCTAATCTGATTGTATACGCTTTAAAAGTTATTATATAGTTAGCCATCACTGAAGAAATCAGTACTGGGTATTTATCTTTACATTTCTTATTGTTACAAACTTAATACTAAATCATTCAATAAAACAAAAGAACTCAGTATAAATAATTTTTCAGTTCTAAACAGAGATAAAACGTACAAGTCAGATTTAAAAAGTTAGATATTTCTCGGGATAATATATGTACCTGAAAAATGTTCTGGCTACTTGCTATTTGTTTTACTATCGCAGAAGACATACATCACCATAACACGAGTATCGATTAATGACCATTACCGGATTGTAACTGCCACAGTGTGGACATTGTAGCGAAACAGGAAAACCGAACGAATTTAATAAAAAAAAGAACGAATTTAATAAAAAGAAAGATATTGTTTGTGCAAACTACAGTTACTGATATAAGGGATATAATTGAAACTATTCCAGTAAGACAACGGAAAATAATTGATATTCTTCCCGTTAGCCAGCTCTAGACAGATCAAAATTAAATACGGTTTTGTCGAACCCAACTGACTTTAGAAACAGATAGAAAAAATCTTATTTACAAATTTATATTTATGAGCAACAATTTTCCGCTTACGATGGTAAACACGTATGCGGATCCGTGACACGGTCAAGGAAAGTAACTCAATTACATGAGTATGCTCAACGGAGTTACCCCCTTCTTCAGGTAAGTAGTATACGAGTACACTACAGACACAAATATTAAATAAACAGTTAATAAATATAATTCGAGGTAATTACTTACTGACTTAACGCTTTATTTCCATCATTGATATTAGAAGATCATTCTTTGATCATATTTTTTAGAGAAAGCGGATCTGGTTATATTTTCCGCGACAGAATGTATTGAAAACCTTTCAATATCAAAATATTTTCCAGTTGCATACATCGATTTAAATATTCTCTCTTCACCAGTCTCTACATTGATAGATAAGACTGCTTTGACACTGTTATTATTGCAACCGGTGTTTCCATGTCTACAATTCTGACTTTGCCTGAAAACCCTCACATTGGATAAATTATTATTAAGTTTATTTCTATCAATATGATCAATCACAAAACCATCTTTGATCAACCCTTGTGACACTCGTATATGAATCGATGACAGAAATAACTTTTCCTCCCATCAACAGTAAATCTTAGATAACCAGTATTACTAATAACACCAACTGGTCTCTTCAACCTGCAATTTCTGATCACATCATTACGATTTGATTCGTAATTCTTGATGATAGGATGCTTCACAAACTCGCTCATATTTTGCTCCATTTATATACTAACAGTATTTGTTTAAATCATAATTTGCCTGAAAACTTAATTAGATATTCCTCTACTGATTTTATAACTCTGTCACTGTCATTATTTCTTTATCATAATATCTTTTAAGTTCTCTGTATCTTTTTTCACCACAGCGTGCACATAATTGTGTTTTTCCTCGTATTCCAACACCACAACGCAGGCACGGTATTGGTCCTAAGCTTCCACGGTGAACGCTCTGCAAGTGTTGTCCGCAAAATTCGTTTTTGCAGGATTTATTACAGCGAGTCAATGAGCCGATCATCAACCATTTGCATTGAGACATTATATATAATATTTTTCAATTAAATACTTGTTTGAAATATAATATGAGCGAGTTCGATAGATTGTCCCGAATCAATCCCTGGAGCGCAGATAAATTTAATCTCTACAGCATATCTCCCGAGCTACCGATGCGAGATCTGCTTGATCCGAAAAATAAAAGTTTGATTAATAAAATTCACGGCGCCAAGAAAGAATTTCACACAGATGGTACATCTCATGTATGGTCAACGTTCAAGATTATATGCAACGATGCCATCGACGCTACGATGAATGACGAACGAGAAGCAACTATCATTAACTACATTGATAATCGCAAATATCTTTTCAGAATAAAATTTGTCGTGCTAACAGAAACAGGTAATTGGATTATCCGTGACAAATATGATCCTGTACACAAGGGTGAAAAAACTATCGTACTAAGTAAAGACTCCAAACCAGTTATATTGACTGGCATTGACAAACCGTATTATGAGCGAGCGTATCATGTGACCGCGGTTATTTATGTGATAAATGAAAAATCCAACGTTGATAAACTGGCGCCGATGAAATTTTCAAAAATAAACTGTGTGGCTGAAAGAGGAACAGAACATTTTACCGTTTCGACTCGTGGAAACGGCTTAACGGATAAAAGGCGTAAAATAACAAACACGTGGGGAGAAAAGAAACCGGGGCGTCTATCAAAGATGTGCCTGAGTTCTGAAAAAAACTAAAGTTCCCAATAACCGTAGCGACGATAACTGGAGAAATATTGTTTGAATCAAAATATAAATCAAAAGGAGCTTCGATCGAAATTATTGATCATAACGCACACCCGTGGACTAGCGCAATAACAGTGTTTCCACGAAATCGAACTGTTAAAATTTACCGCGGAGACATGTTTGATTTTAATAACGAAATAAGTAAAGACGATCCTGTGTCAGTATGGTTATTTCAGAGTCATAACGACGAATCATGCATGGAAGAAAAAAATAAATTTGATCAGTTTGTACGACCTAATGGCGTTATTTGTAGAAATTATCTTCTCCAAGAGAAAATGAAAAATCTTGCACTGCAATATACTGATGATACTGACAAACTATTGAGCAACTGTTTAACTGTTCCGTCAATTGCGGCTCATTTTGCTAGAAAGAAAAATTCATGGAAACCAACTAGATTTGATTTTCTCAATGACATAATATCCAGTTGTGTCGAATACGGACACGGTGGATTATGGAATACTAAATACGATCACAGAGATGTTATTTCGGTTGATATGGTCGCGTGTTATCCCGGAAGTTTTCTCGGGTACGGAGATTGTTCTGTGTACTTTGAGCGATTCGGTCATCCGACGCAGGAAATAACACGAGTATCAATAAAAAGACCATTACCGGATTTTGACCTGACTGGATTCGCTCGTATCGAGTCATTCGAGTTTGCTATGGGACTTCATCCAATTTGTTATATTTGGTTTGGAATACATTTTTCAGAAACAATGTGGGTACTAATAGAACTGTTACGATATATGCTTGATTGTGCGATGTTAATATCGTTGACGATCGCGAAGCAATTATATCATATCGGAAACAAACCGAACTTTGGTTACCACAACAAAAACAGTATTCTGATGATGAAAGCCCGGATAAAACAGGTTACGAGAATAAAATTACGAAAGATCTTGGCAGAAAAATAATTGGCAAGTTCACTCAAGGAGAATCATACGATCATAAACGACATTGTGCAAGACTGATCATGGACGATGCTGAGTTATATTTTATAATCGCTGATACAACGAAGAAAATCACGTTTATGAGATGAGAAATAGCTTTCTTGTCAAATGGAACTAAACTAGGCACATTCGTGAGCTACATGGATGGTGAGTCACCTCAGTATACTCATTTAACATCATCAATGCTCGCATATGTTTCGATAAATCTATTATCGATGATAAATAAAGTTTCTAAGTTTTCTGTCAGAGTTGCAACGGACTCGTTTTATATCAATAAAGAATATTCAGGAATGTTAGAACAACTACATATCGATACTTGTGCACAGTGGGGTTCGTGGAGAATAAAATAAGAAAACATACTCGATTATTCCGAATCCGCTGATGTTGCAATTAAAGATATTTACTGTAAAAATATCAAACATTAAAGCTATCTTCTGCACCATCGGTGTACGATCCAATAACCAGAAATAAAACGGTTTATCTAAACGGAACTGGGGGTTCTGGTAAGACGACTCGAGCAATCAAATTATTTCAGAATTCAGATATGATCGCTTTAACACCTACACATAGACTCGCGCGAGAGAGGAAACAATGAGGAGTACCATCATGTACCTATCACAGCTTCTTCCGACGGAAGGATGATGCATGGACTTCTTCAAGGATGGGTGAAAAATATATTCCAAGGATTATCGTTTGGGATGAAATATGTACAGTACCGTTAGAAACATTAAAAACGTTTCTTGATTGGCTATTAACAACAAATACTGCTGTGATAATGTGTGGCGATCACGGTCAACCACCACCTTTTGTTGGACCATCTATACATGATCGGCTGAAAGATTTTGTTGACCACTTCGAAGAAGTGACTGATGATCATAGAGCACTTGATCCAGGATTAAGGGAGTTTAAAAAATTAATCAGACTGCGACCAAATGAAATTCAATGTGAAGTAATGCGTGAAGTGATTTCAGAAACACCCATGAAAATCTTTTTGCGCGCATGGAGACCAAACGATTTGATAGTTGCAAGTAGAAAGATAGTCAGAGACACACTTCAGTTGCGGTTGTTTCAGTTACAACGAGAAAAGTTTCCAACGTTGCCAGTTCCGCAAATACACGACGACAAAATATTGACGGTGATATACCAGTACAGACCGAGATACAGAATTTAGTGTTGAATGATATTGTCACAGTTGATGTCAATGTTATTGAAGACGCGCTAAAAACAAATAAATCGCCGTGGACGCTAGGATACGCGATGACAATTCATTCATCTCAAGGATTAACTATCTCTGATACAGTTGTTTGGATCGTCGATGATCGTATCGAGTGGTCAAATTTGGTTTATCTCGCAGTGTCTTGAGTCAGAAGAATATCTCTACTACGAAGGATTATCTTGGACGAGTCAGTGATCAATGATGATGATGTTGACGGTGACAGAATAAGAAAAAAATTAGCTGGTTATAAACAATGTGATAAAAAAGTAAACGTGATTTTGATCTTGACGTTGAATTTATTGATACGCTGAAACAGCAGCAGAATAATCACTGTGCGAGTTGTAATTGCATAATGTTATGGCGGTATCTGAAAAATGATCCAAGTCAATTTACCATAGATAGGAAAGATTACCATCTTGGCCATACACGAGAAAACACGATGTTGACCTGTCTTGAATGTAATCGACGTAGGGGTGCTAGTTAAGTGATTGTGATGGTAATTGTCTATCTACAGTAATCACCTGCAATTGTTCACGTGTAAAACCACGTTGAGGAGCAGTTGAATCTAGTCTGTAGATTGCTGGTGTACCAGTGGATCTTGTTATATTAGATATCTTGTGTGTCGTAATACTCCAAATATGATCAGTCGCTCTTTTTTTTACCACCTTCAAGTTCACCTCGTTCATATAAATATCTTACGGTCACATTAACTAATACTGGCTGTGTTGAAAAATCACGTCGTTGTACTGGTATATGTTTTTTTGTGACTGCGCTAATAGTTTTCATGTTGGTCGTTCGAGTAATCTCGTTATTTGACGCGGTTATCACACTTGGTAATCTTGCAACCCATTCGCGAGATCTTTTGATCTTGAATGAATTCCTTCGTGTATTGATATCCAAATAACCGCCCAGCAAGTGTTCGATTGAATCGTTCAACAATTACCTGATCACGATGAATTGCAGTGTGTCCTCGTCTGATTGTGACATTATGTTGCTTCATTAACGATGATACTGGACCAAGAAATGTTTTTCCAGGATCAACCTGTAATAGTTGTGGCCATCGTAATGGTCCTCGTTGATAAATTCGTTCAAACGCATCGGCTACTTCAGATGATGTTTTCGTTGATAATGGTTCTGCCTCTTTATATCTACTTGCAACGTCAATGACAGTTGACGCGTATTTGTATGTTATTTGACGTCTACGTACTTTAATCGTATCATAAGGTAAAAACAGAATATCTGCTTGATGAACTTCATTACGAACACTAACATCGAAATACGCGTACTGCATTCGTTTCGGTGATGGTAGGTAAATTGCTTGTTTGGATAACCACGCTTTAGTAGTAGAATGTTTAACTGGTGCTGCATCAGCGAGTTTACTAATTGCTGCTTTACCCCTCCAATATCCCCTTGGACTATAATAGATTGATTTCATTTATAATTAATTACCAACCCCTAATACGAGTTTACCTTTCATCGCAGATTTTACTAACCAACTAGCTAATGATTCTCGGATATTTTTATTTTTTATGGAATCTAGCGACTGAATCAAATTCACATCCGCAATATGCCTATGTTGTAGATCTTTATTTTTATAAGCCACATCATGAACGTGACATGCTTTATCAATATCATTTATGGGACACTCACCTAGTTTTGGTTGATCCTGATTGTCAAGCCTGATATCAAGTCGAGTACCAGGACCACAACAATCATATCCTGGTAGATGTTTTTCTCCAGGGTATTTAGCCCATGGGGTTCCTGGGAAATCTGACATTAATTTATCAATATCACCTCCATCTTTTCTGGGTAAAAAAGAAAACTTTTTTCTGTTACATACTGCACATCTTCCACCATATGCTATTCTCGCATTTTTTGTTGTAACTTTAGATAGATCCTTAGTTGGAGTTTTAACTCTACAACGTAAACAATATAGATTTATATTATTTATATATGGATATAATTGATTTCTCAGCTACACGAAAACAAGAGCCAGTTAAACACCATCCTGCATTGCCCAATTCGATCAGAATGATAATAATATGTCCATCTGGATTGGGTAAGACGCAATTATTACTTATTCTGATAATGAGATGGCTAAAATGGGATAAGTTGTATTTAGTAGCACCATCAGTTGATGATCAACGATGTTATGATGTACTTAAAGATTTCAATGAAAACGCAAGATTACTTGACGAAGATAGGGATGTTATAGAGTTTATAACCGACATTGATGAAGCGCCGAGCGTTGATGTTTTAGACGGATTTATTAATAATTTAGTTGTATATGATGATGTGATCCTGGACAAAGAATCAAATTCTGCCAGAATTTTTTCACGTGGCAGACATAAAAACACTGATGTGATTTATGTTACTCAGCGATACACACAAATACCAAAAGTGATCAGAGATAACTGTAATATTTTAGTTATGTATTATGGAGTCGATACGCACACGTTGCGAAATATTCATCAAACTTGGTGCAGCGGTGACATGTATATAATTAAATTCAGAAATTTCTTTTCACAAGCACAATCAACCCAGCACGGGTTTATAACAACAAATTTACATGATCCTAGAACAAGATATCGTATTGGACTTGATAACATTTTTGGATAAATTGATAGCAGCAGAGGGGGCGGGACCTCTGGTATGTAAACACAACTTTCGGTCAGGTTAGTAGTGACCTTATTTTTTGTTATTTCGGAAGAAGCTTATATTTTAAGCAAATGAGGTTTCAGACATGTGGTCAGTTCGCCCCCTCTGCTGCTATACTAGCTGATATATGGATAGATTATTACATAAATAAATGATTTTGGTTGGTACTTTTCGAAGTCTAGCCTTAAGGGCTTTTTCAAACTTTGTAAGTGACATGGAAATATAACCACTTCGATAAATACACAGTACCGATTTTTATAATTCCAATGTTCCTTCTTCAGCTGATCCCATTACAAAAATCCGAGTTTAGGTAGCACATAATTTTCTTGACATTGTCCCAGAATATCGAGCCCGGTCTTTTCTACTTAAGGATCGTCAGAACAATCATTTCATCGTCTTTGTTGAACTTAATGTATCAATTATTTTGAATGATTGATTGATTGATTGATTGATTGCGAAGAATACCATCTATGCCATAAAGAATAAAGCAAAACTAGAAAGTACAATTACTAAAGGTGAAAAATAGCTAGCATTTGCAAAGTATCATATGGTGAGCATTTAGCAGGAGAGATAAGAAACATTTACTAACTTCGAGTCATAGATAGTGTTCAACATTTGTTCCTACTTATTATAGCAGTAATATTAGCGTTTAAGTGAACACGGTGAACACAACTGACAAGGTTGTAAGGTGGCTTTGGAGGTAAACAACTAATACTTATTACAAAATTCGTTACCAAAGAGAGTTTTTCTTTCCATCATATAAACACACTGGAATAGCTATCCACTGTGGTGATAAAATTATACCACACCAAACTAGTTCATAGTGTTGCCGACAACAATAGGAATACGTTCATTATCAGCATAAGTATTTTATATATATTTTCTCCACATGGAAGCAACAGTTAAAATACGTATGACGTTGTTGCAAATCGTTTGTTAATTGCTTAAAATAATTAACAAATCACATTAGTAGTTAATGGGGGCGATATACGGACAATGGAAAATCCAGTCAAAAAGGTCGTGGGGCTATATGCGGACAAGAGTTATACGGATAATGGAAATCCCAGTCAAAAATACCCTGGGGCGATATACGGACACTGGGGAATTGAACATGGGGAATATTGGGACTGTATATGGACAAGTGAAAGTGAGGTTGTTATATAGGGACAATAGGAATGGAACAGGTGAGGTGACGTCACGGTACTGGGGCTTGGTAACAATGTAGCAAGGTGCTGACCTCAATCGGACCAAACAGCTCAGTACATTTTTCAGGTCAGTGTCATTAAATGTAACTAAAGCTACCTGACTAGTTTTAAATACTTTGCGTGAAACAAATGATGTACTGTTAGCTACATTTAATGACGCTGACCTGAAAAATGACTGCTACAGATAGAATAAAATTCTAAAGCCTAATGACCTATACATTTCATAGCTTCCCAACTCTCTTAACAACTACGGAACACTTAGTAACAACTTGAAATCTGTAACAAAAACAATGATGGCCTGTGGTCAGGTAATAACAATTACAAAATAACTAATATAGGCCATCATAACCGATATAATTATTTACAACTCAAAAATTATGGACTAATTAAAGCCAGAAAAAAACACTTGATAGCTCTCAAAAATTAAATATAAAAAGGAGTTACCCCCCCCCAAAAAAAAAATAAAAATAACACCCAAAAACAAAAAACTAACAAACATATAAATGTAATATGCCGTTATACACTAATACATTTGCATGTGTTTATATACCAGATAGCAAACAGGGAGTAGGGATAAGAAAAGGGCCTTGGTGCTAGCTCATTAAGAGCGCTAACGCAAACGCGGGCTAAGACCTCGTTCCCATACTGATCTCCTTGGAGGTGGCTAATATATCGTTAAACACCTATTAGTTTGCATGTGTTTATATATAAATATCAAACAATCCTTAGGGAATATTCTCCTTACCTTTAAATATACAAAAGGACAGGGTATGAGTATGGGGAATGTAAAAGGTAATGACTTAATGGGGCTATATCACATGGCGTCACGCGAAGTGAAAAGGCCCTTACAAGAGCCTAAGAAAAACACCCCATATGAAACACTAGTACATGCAAAACACTAAAACAAATACAACATCTCTACTTATTTTTTTACTCTCGCTCTCTCTTAACTATACAGCTCCCGTACTGTAGAGTTGACTAATATAAATTGGAATTTTGGCCACAAAAATAAAAGAGGGGGCCAAAACTCGAGTCGGGTGAAATACGACAAATAAATAAAGTATGGACCCTCACTCGAGCACAGCCCGCCTCATTTCAAAATTATGCGATGAGCGACACATATAAGCACGCATATAAAACATCAGGGTTTTCTGTATTGAAATAGTGCACCGCTCAGTTGCCCTTTCAAAAATGATTAATAAAGTATAATTAAAAAATAAATTTAAAAACCTAGTACTAAGGCAAACTGTACAAATTTGACTGATATGCTGTCTCAACACGGGAACTAATATAGCATTCACACACATAGCAATACACATATAACAAACACGAGAATAAGAAGACCTCTAGCAAAGGTCACAAAAACGAACTAGGGTAGCGAATACGAGCTAGGTGAATGACACTTGGCTCGGATGAACACCCGTATAGATAACACTAGGAAATAAAAATACCCCATCAAAAATTTAAAATAATTAAATTTTTGATTTAAAATTCTTTTGATAAAAATAAAACAAGCAACATACCTGGAGGATACAATTACACATAAACACTTTTCACTGGGGGGAAATGGGGGTGGGGGCATCTGTCTGGTGCCCCCCCCCCAAAAAAAAAAATGTGTTATATTTATAAGAGCTCCCCTCCAAAAAGAAAAGATAAGAAATGTGTTATATAAAACATGCTTTATTCTAATTTCGTAAATCATCTCCGTTGTGTCCCGGAAGAATAAAAAATATAATTTTGTAAATCATCTCCGTTGTGTCCTACAATATTTAAAGACAAATAATGCACTTACCAGCCAGAAGGAATCATTTATCCGTCAATACCTTAATCCATAAGCAAATTTCACTGTAGCACTTGCCATATTTCCAGGACAGAAAAATAAATGTTCAAAGAACCCATGAACTTGAAAGTTTAGCACATGGTTATCCGCTGGAGTCCGTTTTTGGAGGGTCTATTATACACGGGGGTAATTTTACAATCAATATTAAGGACAACACAAGTATGTCACACACAGTTTCACCTCCTCCAAAGAAAAGAATAGTTATATACGATAGTGACACAGATCTCTAATTACCCATGAATAATCTAAAGAAATATGTTACTCTTCGTTACAGATTGTACTAAGTATAACTACAGTAGAGCTGAGTAGCAAATATCGTTTTATTATTTACAATACAACTGTTCAAACTTGGAACTGATGATAATAAAACAGTTTCTTGTAATAAATATTATTTCTTTTTTTCCATCTTAGCGCTATTTCCCACTCGAATGAAGTTATTTCGTTATTTAAGTTGGACGTTTTTATCTCTGTTGTTGAAATGGTGGGGTGTGCTTTAGGTTGTTAATCATTGTGGGGAAATGGTTTCTTAGTTTGTCTGCTTTTTCATTATTAGTGTTGGCACCTGCTATTTTGGGAGTGGAAAGTACTGTTTATGTCCTAATTGATTTAATTTTATCCCATACGTGTTTTGTGATAGTGTAAATATTAATTTTGGAGCAGAAGCTTTGCCAAGATTTTTCTTTTGTCTGCTTAATTATTTGTTTAATGTTGTGGGGTATTGTCTTTGTAATATGTACAATCTATATGTTTACTGAGCGTTTAAATTTTCTAAGTGCGTATAGTTTTTCTTTATGGGCTTTTTTGCATTGATTGTTCCACCAGGGTACTGACTGTTTAGATTGTATCCCACTGGTTCTTGGTATGCTAGTTGTTGCTGTTGTTTGTATGGTGCTAATTATGTTTTCATAATATATATTAATGCCATCATTTTCTAGGCTAGTGGTATTTATTTCGGATAGTGTTTTCCTGAAAGTTTCCCAATCGGTGTTTTCATATTTCCATCGGGGATGTTTATCAAAGGGTGTTTACTGCACCACCATCTTCAGAGTGATGATGATTGGAAAAGAGTCGCTGTCTAATGAATCGCTCTGGTCCACTCTCCAATCAATCATCTGTGCTAATTTCGGCGAGCATATGGTTATGTCGATGGCAGACATATAACCATTCTCAGGGTTAAGACGTGTTTTGGTCCCGTTCTTAAGGATGGTCAGGTTGGATTCCGCTGCCCATGCCTCAGCCAACATGCCTCTTAGGTACGTCCTACTACTCCACACACACACACACACACACACACACACCAGCTCGTTGTGTGCATTAAAGTCTTCGCAGATGACAATGTCGTCTTCTATGCGATGTTTAGTTATTTGCCTATAGGATGCTAGATCGGAGACTCCAGTGTTTCCTCCAGGTTCTAAGATGTAAAATATTTGGATACTACCTCTTCCCGTTTGGACTATTAAATATTGTAGATCGAAGGTCTCGCTACTACCTGGCGTAGGTGTAATATTGACTGGGGTTGTATTTGGTAGGGTTTCTTTGAGAAAGATTACAAGGCGCCCTCCCTGTCCACTGGTACAGTTTTTAAGGTAACCTGGTAGTCTGGGTATTTGCCTAGTTTTTCTGGTGATCTTGCTTTCCTGAATGCATATTATATCAGGCTTTGAAACTAGATACTTGAGTTTGATTTTTAGTTCATTTATATTGCATGTGATATCCCTACAGTTCCATTGTGAGATGATTATATTGTTTTTGGTTGTGTTATCCATAATGTAATGCGGTTTTTTAAAATGAATTATTGATTTGGGGAGGGGAGAGTCAGTTCGTTTTGCCTAGTATTAGTTTTATTTTTTCCACTATTTGCTCACTGTTTTGTTTGTTGGGGATTAAGCTGATTGTAATTGGTGACATGATTTCTTGAATAGTTTGCTGTCCTGTAGTAATCCCATCATGTTGTATTCTCCTTATTGTACTTCATAGTAGTTTCTGAGTTATGTTTTGATAGCTGAGTTATTTTTTGGTTGCATGGTAGAGCATTATTTTATTGTTCATTAATTCCATAATTGTATGGTCTCTAATTGAATAAGGGCATGGTGAGGATTGTGGTTTATGTTGTTCCCTGCAGTTAGTGCATTTTGGTGTGGTCTTTTTGCAAGGTAGCCTATGTTTCCACACACACATACACACACACATTGATTGCACTGAATGTTGTAACTGCAATGGTAGAATAATGCCCCCAATGCTTGCAGTTGCTGCAAAACCTGGGTTTGTTGATGTATGTTTCTAGGAGGTGTTGTTTCCCTGATGGGCACAGTCGTACCAAGTTAGTAAGACGAGTTTTCGACTCGAGACCGTTATATTGGTTTCTTGTCCTTGGTAATTGTTCAGTCTGTATGCTTTTCTATGGACGCCCCATTTTCTTTTAGTTTCTTTTTTGTTGTGCTAATCTCTGATTATCCATCCATTTATTAGGACCTTTTGATTTTAAAACTGATTTGAATGTGGAATTTCCTACTTTGTTGGATGGTACGGTTACAGTGTTAACTTTGTTGTTTTCGTCCGGTGAAACTTTGGTCATGTTGTGGGAAACTGAGTTGTAAGATTGTTTAGAAATTTTGTGGTGGCATTCCACTTAATATCTTGATGTTGCCAATTGACTCAAGTTCCATAAATTTGGCCATTTAGTTAATGGTGCTGCAGTGTAGAACAAGATAGTCTGTGCTCGGCCGGAATATAGTGAATTAGCCCTGGTGTACCTTTTGTAGGGCCCATATTAAGCTGTTGATGTTCAAATTGAGTAGCTGTGCTGAATTGCTACGTATGTAAACGATGTGTTGAATTGGATGGAATTTTGAATTTATGTTGTTTTGTGTTATTATGGCTAGGTGGGTTTGATTTGGCGTTCGGTATGTTTTGTTTTCCTATTTCTGCTTTTGATTGGGCTGCTGAGTTTGTGTTTTTGCTAGTGGGTTTACATTTCATAGGTTGTTTTCCTTTACCACTGATTAGATTTCTCTTAGCTGGAGGGCAATTTATTTTGTGTTGTAATATCCTCACTAGAGCTTTATGCAGTTTGACTTAACGTTGGTTGAATAGAGCTTCCGGGGTTTGACTATTGCAATATTTGCTGGTACCTGGTTTTACTTGATTCGTTGAGGGGTTGGGGTTGGTGGTACTGCAGTTGTCCTAGTTGTTTGTTCCAATTTGTTGTTTCTTTCCGTTGATATTGATCTTGACTGCTTAGGAGACCTTTCTGGGTTGTTTGTTTGTTCAATCGATATCGCAATCCGTTTTTTAACAGGCGATTGCGCTAATTGCTAATCATTATAGGACGGTGAATTTTCCTTGATTTCTGTAATGGCAGTGATAGGGATTGGATTGCTAGCTCTATTATAGGGATGGTATCGTCCAGTTCTTCCATTTCAAATGATTTATTAGGGTCCCTAAATGTTACTGGGTAGCTTAGACTGAGCCTATTTGCTTTTAATTGCATTGATTTTGCCTTTCAGGACTTGTGTCAAAATATAATTGTTTGGCACATAGTTACCTGTAGTTAGGTTTGGCACTGAAATCGAATTGTCCTAGATTTATAATTGGCAGGGATTTGTTCCCTTATGAGGATGTCACATTTTAAGAGGCCATTTTTGGCGATGTTATTTTGTTGCCTAAATAGGCTATTTTGCATTTAGGACCATTGTGTTGGTGCAAAATTGTTTGGGTCATTTAATGGTTATTGTTTGATTTTTTGATTTCCTAAAGCTGGGTTTATTTAGTTAATAAGTTACTTATAATTGTTATACTTTTTCCCTGAGTGGGGTGGGTATAAGTTAATGAGTTAATGTATTGTTAGAGAGTTAGTAGTTAACTAAAATAGTGTGGTGTATGTTTGATTTTCCTTTAACTGAAAATCTCACAGCCGTTATCTCGAGCTTGCTAACTTGTGAGGATTCTGTCCATGTATATACTAGTATGGTTCCTAGTACCTGTTTCAGGAAATGGAGCCAATAATTGTTAATCTGGATATTAAAAATGAGAAAGGTGTAAATATATACCTTTACTTGAGAAAATGGATAAAATGTGACATGATTTATTTCTTATCATTGAAAATCACATATAGGTTTATCTTGTGCTGAATAAGTTGTGTGGATTTAATTCAGGTATGATCTAGTGTGGTTCCTGTTTAAGGAAATCAGCGGAAAATTTTGATAACAGAGGAATTATTAAACAAAAATTTTTCATGAGTTCTTTAAGGTTTTATGATTATAGATTTAATTTAACAATAAAAACAATGAATCCTACCTATTAGAAATACATTTCCTTTGTTTTAAAAAAAAAAAAAAACTCCTTTGTTAGGTGGTGCAGGTAAAATGACTGGTAGGCGGGTTAGAAGAAATAACTTCAAGTCCGGTTGGAAAGGTGGCATGCTTCAGTGGAGGTAGTGATGGTGGTTAAAATATGGATGGTAGATGAACAAACAATTGACAACATTGTGAAGTTGATTTATTGATTTACTAAAGTTGGGTTTATTTGATTAATGAGTTACTTATGATTGTTATACTTTTTCCCTGAGTTAATGTATTGTTAGAGAGCTAGTAGTTAAGTAAAATAGTGTGGTGGAGTTTTGATTTTCCTTTAACAGAATAATGCCAACGCAAGAGCGTTGTTACCATTGCAGTGCAGACAGATTGGAGAGTAAACTTACAATCCCTTTGTTGCGTATTGTACCATTTCTTCTTGCCACATCAAATATTAAACGGCCAGAGTACTGGTTCGCGTTTTGAAACTGACAAACATTTTTAATCTTCCTCAAACATTTTGACAAGCACACTGAGATCAATAGAGACAGAAGTGTTACCGTACCTGGTGTCAGTTTTTGTTGGGTTTTTTCCCCCTTCAAACTAGTGAATTTGGGGTTTGTATGAAGTAAATAAACTAAAGTGCAGTGAACCTCAAGGATGATAACCCAAGCTGACTGTCCAATGATGCATGTATTTACATCAGAAGAAATACGATCTCTAAAACACAAACATATAAGACAAGCATGATTAGAACGAACACAAAGACAGCAAACTGTAGTAATAACGATGTTTTCCTTCAATCCGCGTAACTTAAAGTTTCAATCTCCTTGCAAGACAACTTGGTACTTTTTGTAGAGCTTGAAATAAAAATACTGAACACATTTAAGCACTTTGCTATAGATATTTTCTTTCGCAGCAACAGACTAAACAACATAAATACCGTTACAACAATAAATAATCTTGCACCTTCTATATATAAAAAGAAATACGTCAAAAAGTAAAATTAAAGATTAACGATGATTAACCAACAAAACCGAATTTAACAAAGGCAATGATATGTGTAGAAATGCCTCTCACTTTGAGAAGGTATTTGGATGTAATCTGGCATGCACCAGCAACACTTGAAAAAAATGTATAAACAGAGAGAAACTTTAATTCAAAATTTAGTTTTGTTCCAAATTGTTTATGTCTTTAGGGAACATACCTAAGCACTAATAAAGGGTGGAACAGGGACGAAACACATACAAACTTTGATATTTCTGAAAAAATGAGGTGATATTCCTACAGTTCTTAACTAGCTTTATATGTTGGGAAGGGTCTGTGGGATATACACAAATAAAGAAGTACAGATTTCTGGTCACGTTGCGAGTGTGTGCGTGCCTTGGAAAATGTTAAAAATTGGATACACAATTTTCTCGTGACACTTATAAAGTGAAGAGTCTCTGCAACTGTCAGAAGCCGAAGTCATATAACATTTGTACGGTTTGTAAAGATTTCCACTTTAGAAAATGTGAAGTATCACAAGTTATTAGCACAAACAGAAATGGAACATAGGAGCTTGACTGTTGTTGTTTAGACACCTCCCCTCAACTTCACATGTTACTTGCTCTGTCTCATATTTTGATCTTAATGAAAGATCACCTTTGTGCAGCAACAGTGGTAACAGCAGGAGGAGACGCCATCACTGTTGTCGAAAAAGGGTAGTTCTTTCAAAAATGAATTTAGTAAATTTTAAAAAGTATCAGATGAAGAAAAACGTGTGTTAAAACAGGGTTGGTAGAATCGTAGTCAGCGACAAGGTAGAAGTGACTGAGAGAAGGAGACATCGTTGTCGAATGGCGTAGTTTTCTGGAGTAAGAACGTGTCTCAGCGACACAGTGCCACCGTCTCTAGCTCTGTTGAAGACACCAACTGTCTGGGGTTCTTTTCTTGCAACTTATTTCTTTCGTGGTAGGGTTTGAATCGAAGGGTCGTCAAGATGCATGAGGTGCTTAGGACGCACAGCTGTCGTTGGGTTCCTGTATGATTGGCTTTCACTTGCCTTGTGAAATATACCAAGTCATTGTGACAACAAGAGGTAGAGAGTGTATATATCGAGAGAATGAACTTGGTTAAATCATTTCTGAATCAGCAATCGAGATGAAACGATCGCACGATTTCAGTGAGAGAGAAGAAGAGGCAGCGCAATGAAGTTTTCGCTCAAATAGAAGACATGAGCGAACCTGAACCAATACCTTACACGTCTGCGACCAGACATAGAGAGTCTACTCCAAACCAAAGTCCACCAGTATCACCCGCAAAGTTTACCACATTCGAGAGACGGAAAAGCGCTCCTCTAGAAAATTTCGAACTTCGGCCTACACTTACAGGGCGAAATTTAAGGATTTCAAGTCCGACGTACCGCTGGAGAAAGCAGAAGAGTTCACCGCAGTGTGGGATTCTTTGTTAACCACACTGAAACAACATTGTGAAGCCAAAGAAGACGATCGCCTGAGACTTTCCATACAACACGACGGTTTGAAATGCCCTGTTTGGATCAAGTTTAGCAGTCCCGCAGAATTGTCCCCTTCCAAAGTCATGGACAAGATTCAACACGTACAACAATCCACTGACCAGTTTGACATCACCGATGGAAAAGCCACACTGTTCATGACCCACGTCTCTCCTCCTCAAGTGACAGGACAATGCAAAAAGGTCTTATTGGTGAACGACCTTCGCAGCACCAAAAAGAGCCTCGTCCAAATTAACAACTCTATAGACCAGGTGTGTTTAGCCGGTGCCATCGTGGTGGGACGAACGAATGTCAACAAGAACGATAAGGTAGAATAATAAATAGCCTGGAAAACTATTCAACAATCCGACCGAGCCAAACAGCAAAGAGAAGCAGAACTCCTGTTACAATAAGTTGGCCTGTCCAAACACACACCCTGTGGAATTCCTGAAATGCAAAAATTGCAAGATGTCCTAGCTCCACGCTACACCTTGAAAGTACACCCTCAAGAAGTGCGCGGACCTCTCTTGTTTCGAGGGAAAGACTTTAAGGACGGAAAATACATGCATGTCTATCATCACGATGAACATTTCGATACCAATACCAGGATCACCGCATTCCTGGGATATAGTTATTATTGTGAGAAATGTGACTATTGCTATAGCAATCGAGAGCAACACAAGCATTGTGGATCGAAATGCTCAGGATGTTTGGCCTCTCAGCCCTATTTGGACGAAGTACAATAACGAGTGCATTTCCCTACTTGTCAGCGCACTTTTGTCAGTTCAGCCTGTTACCAACAATATCTGAAGACGCAAGGTTCACAGCAGAAAAGTGCATGTCAACTCCTGAGATTGTGCCCTACGTGTGGAAAAGGCATACGTACCAATAGTGCCAAGTTTCACGTATGTCGAGGAAAGAAACAATGTCACATTTGTCACCAAATCGTGGACTTGGAACACGAATGCTACATGCAAAAATACCAACCCCAACAAGAGGAATATGAGGACCACAAGAAGAAAAGGAATTTCATCTTTTTTTGATTTTGAATTCATGCAAGAGACCGGCATTCACATTCCTAATTTATGCGCGGCTCACCGAGCGTATGAAAAGTGCATCCAATAACCTATCTTTAATCATTGCCTTCACTGTAGTAAGATTCCTGGAGGGCGTGAAAAAATCTTTCGAGGACCGAACACGCTAGCCGATTTCGCTCAGTGGATCTTAGACCCCATCGACGAAACATTGAGCCAAGAAGACATCGGACGTATCGGAGATTGTCATCGCCATGCCACAATTACGGCCCACAATTTCTAGGGATACGATGGACAGTTTCTTCTCAGATACTATATGGAACAATGTACCGAACGTGCTAAAGTCACTTTGAACGGAACCAAAATCATTTTCATGCAAGTGGGAAAAGTACAGTTTAAAGATTCAATGAGGTACTTCGAGATGCCTTTGAGTCGAATGCCTAAAACGTTTGGAATGACAGAAATGGCTAAAGGGTACTATCCTCACTTTTCAATACCGAAGCCAATGAACTTGCTATTCTACCCCATTTGCCTGAGGCTAAAGACTACGACCCCGACAACATGCGTACCGAACAAGGAGAAGCTTTCTACGCTTGGTACCAGACCCATGCCTCGGACCCTTTTGACTATCAGGAAGAAATGTTAAAGTATTGTCGTTCCGACGTGGACATTTTACGGCGTTTCTATGGTACATTTCGAGAACTGTTCATGGAACACGGAGGGGTCGATCCTTTGAACGAAGCTTGCACCATTGCCAAAGCGTATTCCGTAGTGTACAGACAACGATTCATGCCTGAAAACACCCTGGCTGTCATCAGCCCTCAAACGATCACCTTTTATCAAACGTCAAAGGTCTACGTTGGTTACATTACTTCTGCGACAAGGAAGACAAATGGATTCAGCATGCTCGAAACGGAGGGGGTGAAAAGACCATCGGAATGCATTCGGTAGATGGATGCGACTTAGAAAACCCCAAGATCGTGTACGAGTTTAACGGTTGCTTATTTCACGGATGTCCCATCTGCTACCCTGATCGTGACACTAAAAATCAGTTTTTAGAACAAACCATTGAAGACTTGTACCAGGACACTTGTCAGCGACGCGTGAAGTTAGAACAACAAGGATATCAAGTGGTAGAAATGTGGGAACTCGAGTACGATCACCGTTTGAAAACCGATCCCGAGTTTAAACGCGTCGTAGAAAGTTACCAGTGGGTGGACCCCCTGAACCCGATGGATAGTTTGTACGGAGGAAGGACCAATGTCACCTGTTTGCTGTACCAAGCCGACGATGAGAAAGGAGAAGAAATCAAATACTTGGACGTGTGTTTGCTGTATCCTTACGTGTGCAAATGTTGTCACTTTCCTGCAGGGCACCTGCAATTGGTAACGGAACACATCGGGTGGAAATGTCCCTCCTCGCTGCCTTGGTTTGGAGTGAAATCAAAAGCCCACAAAGTGTAGCCTCCTGCATAATCCTTGTACGTAATGCCATCACTGGTGTTGGTACCTAACTGTCCGGTGGCTTCATACATGAATAAGTAGGACCTCAAATAATTCAACTTGGCAACAAATGTCAGGTTCGAAGGGTCAAGTAAACAATGGTCATGCCATTGCGACTGCTTCCATCTTGGACACGTCGTAGTGCTGACTATTGAAAGTAGTTTGATTGGGGGCTGCATTGCTAACGATATCAACGATTAATTGCTTGGGTAACTGTTATTGGAACAGATGATCTTTAAGCTTGGATTGGAGTCCAGTGGCAATGATGAAGGTTTTAACTTCCATGCGTCGTATCGGATACTTGCTGGTCGTTCTGTTCAAAAAGTAACTGGTGTTGTTTCCTACTTTAGGTAACACTTCCACGAGGCACGTAGAGTCTGGCTTCCTCGTTGTAGGTTTTGTAATCGTCAGCACCAGCCATCAAATGGAAAGTGATACTGCTGAGATTCAGTCTCAGGCGAATTTCAGCACATACTTCTCTTGCAACCACATGTCCAAATGCAAGCGGTCCATTAATTCTAAACTTCGGCTTTCAGCAATTTTCTTTTGAAGTGCGTCAAATCCCTTATTAGTGCAATCTTTATTTGCCACCTCATCTAGATTGTCTGCTGTGTGAGGTTTCCATACCAAGCAAGCATCCAGATGGGTGTTTTGGGCTTGTTTTACGTATGCCAAGAGGCTTTCCAGGTACGCTCGATAAGGGTAAGTATCCATACTGCTGCTGACTAGTTTGTCATTCAAGTACAAATCCACTTCGCTGAACAAGGAATGCATAAAATTGTGGACTTGAGCTACTGACTCATCGGCATCTAGTTCGCTACCATCCGTACCGTTCACTTTGACTTTCAAATACAAGTAACTACTGTAAAGATCGATGTAATATTCGGGCTAATATTTGCTATATCTGTAAGAAAAAAGCGCATTGAGCTAGAGATTGTCCAAACCGCCTAAAAAGGGTCAGATGTGTCAGAAGAGACAAAAGTCAAGATACATGTTATCATTGTCAAGAGAAAGAACATTGGTCTTCAGAATGCTCTAAAACAAAACAACAGGAACAAGAGGAAGAAAGAGGATCAGAACAGAAAGAAGAAGAGTTACCCTCCCAAAAGAAAGAACCGAGACACATCCATAAAGAGACAAAAGAGAAATATAGAAGACGAGGAGAACATGAGGAAGAAGAGGTGGAAAACCTATGAAAGTGAAGAAATTCAAAACACAGAGAGAGTGAGAAAAGAACAGAAGAAGTCTATGGACTTTTTCAAATATTGTGTTGTGAAATGGATTGTAAACGTTGTACTAAAATAGATCAGACAGAAAATGTAAGTGTCTCTTGGTTTTGATATGGTAGAATAAGGACCAACACTCATGCATTCACACACGTACATCATGGGCCAAAAAGGGATTTTGAGATGATAATCTTATTAAATGGATATATCGCATACGTAAAAAAAAACAGGCCAGAGATGATGATCCAAAATACAGAAGTATTTTTGACGAAGTACAAAGACTTTATAGAGAGGCACTGAAACAAGTAGAACAACAACAACAATCTTCTCCATCGCAATGCCCCGAGCAAGAGCCTTCCTATCAGCTTTCTCTACCTCTGCAACAAATAGAACAACAACAATCTTCTTCACCGCAGCAAAGGTTGACGTCGGAACTTAAAATATCTGAGGAGCTGCTTAAAAATTCAAAAGGGAAAGAAGAAAGATCATAGATAAGATTATTTAAGAAAAGAATGGACACAACAGAAGAAGGAGCAACCGGAAATGGTTTGGGGAGTGGTCTTATTGCCTGTCCTAACAGTGTTCTTTCTGACGTAGAACGACTAGAAATACTGATTGGAGGAAAACAAGCTGGAAACAATTCTTCAGAAATATCTAATGAAATATCTGATATTTGTCGAAGATTATTTCAAGGCGGTATTATGGATCGTACCATTTTATCGTTCTCTTATTGAAGAAATTGCTGATGATTATCACAGCGACTAAACAATTAATTAATAAGTATATAAAAATGATTATGCACCCTACTCAACGTGGATCGATCATGGTTAGGGTAGTAAACTCACGACTGCCAAATTACAAAACAATTTACGAAGATGGACTTGGTGATATTTTTCAGGGTCTATTTAGAAGGATGGCTCCAAAAGCAATACCGATTGCAAAACAATTAGGGATGAAGGCTATTGAGGTTGTTCGTGATAAAATTACTGGCGATATTGGTAATCTTGCTAGTAAAGCGTCCTCGACTGTCAAGGACAGACTAGCTCGATTAGTACGAAGAAAACAGAGCAACCAATGAAACTGGCCAGCACTGAAGTTATGCCTGCAAATGTCAGTAAAATAATAAATCAAGCCGCAAATCAAAAACTAGTGGAATTATCTGAAGAAGCATAAAAAAATGTAGCTTCAAGTTTAATATCAGGAAGTGGTCTTCGTGTCCTTGGCAAGTCAAGGCGACCATGATTTAGATCATGGCAATTATAATAAAATGTTTAAACGTGTATCTGATCCAGCGTTTGATATAGACGCACCCGTTCTCAAAGACGAATCAATACGCGATTATCAATTTATTCTTATGACTCACGACAACCAAATCAACGCGGTCGAATCGAATTACAAGTTCAGGATACAAGTAGATATTTCTTACCCGGAGAAGCGTTTACTGAAGTAGAAGGTGAAATTATAAAAGCAGATGATACTGAGTACGGAGGTGATGTTAGAATCGGTTTTGTTAACAACGGTATTATGGCGTTGCTTGACAGTGCCACATACATGATTGATGGAAGAAATATTGAATCGATTCAAAAAGACGTTGATGTTGCCACAGCGATAATAGGTCTAGCAAGATATTCAGATGATTATACAAGATCAGCCGGTCCGACAATGATGTTCTCCAAAGACACTTCTGATCACTCAGATCACAGACAGTATAGTATAAGACGACCAAGAAATTTTGCCAATAACGCTGATGCTGATGTGTGGCCGGTTGTTCATGATGCTAATTCAGAGCTCAACTTAGGATTTTCCTCACGACGATCGATGTTAAAAGGTAATTGTAGAAATTTCTCATGCGCGATTCCATTATCTCATATCTTTGGATTTTGCAGAAATGTTAGAAAGGTTATCTTCGGGGTTAAACACACAGTTGTGCTCGTAAGAAAAGGTGATAATAATGATGCAATCTGGAGACCTGCTGATGATGCTGGTAAAGTAATACTGACAAAAGTTTCATTTTGGATGCCAGTAATGACTCCATCAATTACTGAGGAACAAAAGTTACTCTCTTGTATGGATTCAGGTGGTAAATCATTGTTATCATGGTTGACAGTAACCACAGATGCTATTTAAAGTACGGTTAATGGTTTATTCACATGGAATATAGCATCACAACAGGGTGTTTCTGCGCCACGACATATTTTTATTGCGCTGCAAAATAATAACCGGACGAACAGCCAAGAATTCACATATGATATTTGACAAACTTGGAGTTGATGAAGTTTCCTTCGGATAAATGGATATCAAGAACCAGCTGAAGATATATTGTTAAATTTTGGTCAAAATCACGTAGCGCGTTCATAACATCGTTTGATGTCATTTATGGGACGTGATCAAAATGTGGATACTAGGCTGCAAATATCATAGTTAGATTTTACAAATCTGTTTCCGATTTATTACTTTTCGCTGGAGCATCTTGATTTATCCAAGCAATCTGTTGTTGATATACACTTTCGAGCTCGTGTTACTGACCCTCCTCCTGATATAGCTGGTCCACCCCTTATTCGCGGCACCTACAGAGCAATCGCGGTTATACTCAGTGACAAAGCGATGTTACTTGAAGGTAGTAGTGGTCGAATGAGAGTCGTTGATGTACCAGTGGAAAATCTTTAATCATGTTATTTAAAAACACGAGTATTATCATAAAATGCCATATCATCACGTTAGTATCAGTCTGACTCCTGGTCAGATTAAAAACCTTCAATCAAATTCAGCAAAAAAATGCGGAATGAAATTATCACTAAAGCGAGATCAGATCACGGGCGGTCAAAATAAATTATCATTATCAGAACGTCAACTTATGCATCTCAACAGCGCTAAACAATCAAAGACAGGCGTCAAACTTAATCTCTCTGCGGGTGCGGTTAAAGACTCAATTAAAACAGGCGGTATTTTTCCACTTCTCTTAGCTATTGCAGCATTAATTGCAGCAGCGGCACCTGCCGTAGCAAAAGCAGCCGCATTAGGTGCTGTTGGAACCGCTGCTGAAATGACTCTAAAGAAAGCAACAGGGCGAGGATTAAAAAAAAGAGGGACCGGATTAAGATTACCGGGATCTCGTTGGGGAAAATGTCTGAGGTTTCCAGATCAATTAGTTAATTATTCCAGCATCAAATTTTGATTTACTTCATGCTGCTAAACAACTAAAAATAAAAAACTTCAGAGGTGTTTTTATGCGAGATCAATTGCCGGACCGACCAAACAGCGCTGAAACAGGTATCATTAATCTCGACGATAATTCAGGACCTGGTACTCATTGGACCGCATACGCAATTGATCCACGTGGAATCGTTTATTTTGATTCGTACGGGTTAGCTCCACCTCGTGAGTTTATCAAGTATGTCGCACCACTTCACGCAGCGGTTTGGTATTCAACGCTACCAACACAAACAATGACGGATCCGCCAATATGCGGCAGTGAAGTAATTAATGTACTCGACGCTATATCAAAGTCCTTCGCGGCACCTCATAAACTCGTGCATGATTATACAAGTAACCACTTCGTTTTGTACAGATCTTAAATTATAATGGTTGATATCTACGGAAGATCTTCTTCTACCAGTAAGAAAAAAAAATCCGACATTGATTTGTCTAAGTACGCGACAAAAGATGAACGCGCTGATATTATGAACCGGGCTGGAGTTGACCCAGATGAGGTTGTTATTTTTCAGGACCAATACCGAAAAATGAAAACGAGCAACATCAAATGGAATGATATAGTTCGACTAGTACTCGGTGCGGTCACGGATAACATTCCTGTGTTTACTAACGGCGGTAGAATCAGGGATTCAAGCAAATCAGTTACAACCATCAGAGATGAAATTGCAAAAAGTGTTGCTAATCGTGTAAGAAGCACCGGCGACACAATGACAGGTGAACTCAGCATGAACGGAAACAAGATAGTAGTTTTAAGAGATCCAAAATCCGACGAAGATGCCGCCACAAAAAGATACGTCGACGTTAACTACAATACCGTTGACGGTAAAATATCTACGTTGCGGGCCGAGCACAGCACCGTTGACGGTAAATTATCCACGTTGCGGGCCGAGTATGATGTGCACGTAAGTTCATTTATACACAACCATAGAGGTCTTCAAAAACTCAATAGAATCGCAGATGATGTCTTCGGCATTCCGCTCATCGTTGACATAAAACTTTCTGATATCAAAAGTAACCTAGACGCAACTAAAAGAACATTAAAAGATGTCGTAAGTGGAATTCCTGATTTCGTTAACAAAATTAGTCTGATTAAAATTTCAGCCGGAATAACTCCCGGGCATATTACCAATATCGTATGCACAGTATCATCTGGATTCGCAACATGGTCACTGCAAAATACAACTATTAAATATACCGCAACAGTCACTGGCGTGTACAGGCTGTTTGTGTTCAGTACTGAAAAATTCGAGATTTTCACAACGTACCCATGGCGTCATTCAACCGACAAGTTTTCTGGAGTTGTGTCTATCATATTAAACAGAGGAAACGAAGAAATATTTATTCTGGAAGCAACTGATAAGAAATTAACCGCAACATCTTTCTGGTGGTGTCTAGAATTTGTAGCTGAAACACCTCAATTGGTTACTGCATAAAATATAATGAGTATCTCAGCATCGTACAGGTACAATCAAGCACGTGAATGGCTAATGAACTTAAAAAATCGAGTCGAACAATATACTGTAAAAATAAAGAAATATCGACGACGACTAGTTATCGTTGACGTAATCGTTTATTCAGTATCCGCTCTTGGTGTTGTGTCCTCTGGCGTATTATTATCAACGATAACAATGATGGCGCCAGTAGCCGTAACAATCTGTATTTCAGCTACAACATCAATTGCAGGTGTGCTTAATATCATTGCAAAAAAGATAAGTACTTGCACGAATAAAAAATTATCCGATTATATGATAAAGTTGCACACGGCGACGGTAGCATACTCGAAGTTATCTTCGTTGTTATCGACGGGTCTTAATGATGGAATTATATCTGATTTTGAGTTTACAGAAATGATTAAAATATTCAACTGTGCTGGTATTAAAGGCACAGATGTATTAAATAATGGCATCACTAGAGCTACTTAGGCAGATCGTGACAAACACAACTCCGCTGAAAACAGCGATGATCTCCGTAAGCTCGATTAATCCCGAATTTAACATCAATTTTCCGGCAGCAATTCCAGTAAAAGAAATTGCACTAGCGCAATTACGAGTATACCATAGTTGGCCAAATATCAGATCGAAATCATTTAATGGTACATCAGCAAATAATTCGTTTGTATTTGCTAATAAAAATAAAGATGATGAAATACCTGACTGGAACTTTGTTGGGATACCAACTGGCAGATATGAGATTGAAGAGATTAATGAAGAATTTGCGCGTAGAATGAAATCAATAACGAGAAAAGAAGCAAAAATATCAATTAACGTTCATGAGCCCACGCTATCTTCTACGGTTGAGATACATTCACCTGATTACGCCGTTGATATTTATCAGTCATCGATAAGATCAGTACTAGGTTGGCCTGATATTGCGCCAAAATATCATGGACCACCAGAACCACGTCGGGATGATTTTATTACAGATGAAAAGAAATTTATAACAACTCCTAAATACCGAAATTTGTATCCGTGGAATAGAATCAGTGTATATGAAGTTTATACTTTTATTGGTGAAATAAGTTGTTTGGAGGTTTATGAAATGTATTCCGGACCTATTAATTCTGAGGTCAAACAATCAATCGATAATATACAAAGTTTGTTTTTGTCGTTATCGCAACATTATAATGATGATATAAAACAACAGATCATTGAATCAATAAAACATCTTAATCAATTGGAATCAGATTATAATTATGTTAATGAAACTTTCATTAGGGAAGTACTTAATCATGTAAGAGCAGAGATTGCTGCTCGTATTCTTCCTTTCCACCTCCCTAGAAAGCCATTTATCAATTATTACAGAATAAGAGAAAAAGAATATGAGGGAGGAGGCGATTTTGAATTTAAGGTACCAACATTTAAGAAAGATGAACTAAAAAAAGTATTGATATAAATTTTCCTAAAATCATCGAATCATGGAGAAAAATAGCCCCACCTCCGCTTGTTCTCAAACATGACAATGATCCACACGGCGGCGACAGACATTTTTCACCGGGAGTAGTTAACATAATATCGACAATCGCGGTTAATCTCGTTTGTGATGTGATCGATGGCAGCTATCAAATAGATCTTGGAAAATCAAATCAGGCTCAACAAGGATACATTTTATACACGTTCACACCACAAGTACCCCCTGGGGATTTGATCGTGCAAGTACCAACCAATCATGTTTATCTGCGGTGTCAAAATAATATGTTAACACGAATAAATTTCAAACTATCTGACCACCTTGGACACTTAATTGACCTGAGGGGAGAAGAATTGATTGTGAATCTGTATGTGAAATCTTAATGATTTTTCAGAAATATTTTATTTGTTCTGAAATATTTTATTTATTCAGAAATATTTTATTCTGAAATTTTTTATTTATTCAGAAATTGATGGGGTGGTTTGGTACAAATCGATCGGTTTGTTAATTCTGATGGAGTGGTTGGTACTCAAAATCGTGTAATTCAATCAGTTTGTTGATTTTGATGGGGTAAATGATAACTATACTTGTGCAAATCAATCAGATTGTTGATCTTGATGGGGTGGTTGGTACTTAAAATTGTGCAAATTGCAATAATCATTATAATCCGAAATATTATTATAATCGGAAATATTTTATTCTGAAAATATTATTATAATCGGAAATATTTTATTCTGAAATTGATGGGGTGGTTTGGTACAAATCGATCGGTTTGTTAATTTTGATGGAGTACATAATACTCAAAATCGTGTAAATCAATCAGATTGTGAATTTTGACGGGTAAAATGGTACTCAAAATCTTGTAAATCAATCAGATTGTTTGTTTTGATGGGGTAAATGGTTCTTAAAATTGTGCAAATCAATCAGTGCTGCAATAATTATTATAATCTGAAATATTTTATTCTGAAATAGTTATTATAATCTGAAATATTTTATTATTGATGGGGTAAATGTTACTCAAAATCGTGTAAATCAATCAGATTGTTGATTTTGATGGGGTGGATGGTACTTAAAATTGTGCAAAATCAATCAGATTGTTGATTTTGATGGGGTGGATGGTACTTAAAATTGTGCAAAATCAATCAGTGCTGCAATAATTATTATAATCTGAAATATTTTATTCTGAAATAATAATTATAATCTGAAATATTTTATTCAGAAATATTTTATTATTGATGGGGTAAATGGTACTTAAAATGATGTAATTCAATCAGTTTGTTAATTCTGATGGGTTAAATGGTACTTAAAATCATTTAAATCAATCAGTTTGTTAATTCTGATGGGGTGGTTGGTACTTAAAATCATATAAATCAATCAATTTGTTAATTCTGATGGGGTGGTTGGTACTCAAATCGATTAGATAAAAAATACTTCAGAATTAAAAATAATGCTTCAGAATAAATACATTTTAACAAAAATAAACAGTAGCAAAGATGAGCGGTTATCAGTTTCATGGGTTTCCCTGCACTGGCCCGTTTGTCTCCATGGGATCCTTTGTTTGAGACTTTTGTCTTCATTTGAGACTTCTGTCTTCATTTGAGACCTTTCTTATGGTGTTCTCGGCATCCCATGATCGTTTCTTTTAGCCGAACATTTTTTCTAAATTTTTTTTGTGGGTACCCATGTGACTTAGAGCTTATACATCCACGCTACTGTTTATTTTGGGGGCGTCATAGACATATCTCCGGGAAATTTTCTAACTGAAAACGAGATGCTAGAATATTCAGAAGATTGTCTATGCGCCATGTACACCCACCAGGAGAAAACCCGGGGCTGCTAAAACGCACGAACACTACGTGGTTTCGTAGTGTGAGATGTACATGGCCTGTGCTGCCGCCCCCACTTTTATATAGGAAAAACCCTACCATAGGTACCGTCGACAGTATGTCCGTTACGAGATTCGAACCGCAGACCCCCAGAATGAGAGTCAGCTGCGCTACCATTTGCGCCATGATTCCTAATCTGATTGTATACGCTTTAAACGTTATTATATAGTTAACCATCACTGAAGAAATCAGCACTGGGTATTTATCTCTACATTTCTTATTGCAACAAACTTAATATTAAATCATTCGAAGAAACAAAAAAGCTCAGTATAACTAATTTTTCAGTTCTGAACAGAGATAAAACGTACAAGTCAGATTTAAAAAGGTAGTTATTTTTCGGGATAATATATGTACCTGAAAAACGTTCTGGCTACTTGCTATTTGTTTTACTATCGCAGAAGACATACATCACTATAACACGAGTATCGATAAATGGACAATTACCGGATTTTAACGGCCACACTGTAGACATCGTAGCAAACCAAGAAAACCGAACGAATTTAATAAAAAAGATTTTGTTTGTGCAAACTACAGTCACTGATGAAAGGGAGATAATTGAAACTATTCCTGTAAGACAACGGAAAATAACTGATATTCTTCCCGTTAGCCAGCTCTAGACAGATCAAAATTAAATAAGTGCGGTTTACATCCAATTAACTCCTTATGTACATTTAAACCAATGGTTAATTGACTTACATGAATACATCGCAAATCTGAAACAGATGTACTGTCCACTTCATTTAAAGTTGGAGGGTATAACAATTTTCCGCTTACGATCGTAGACACGGTCAAAGGGAAGTAACTCAATCACATGGGCATGCTCAACGGAGTTATCCCGCTTCGTCAGGTAAGTAGTCTGCTCGTACACTATAGACCCAGTTTCCAAACCGGTATGAAAATGATGATTTTGTTCTCTTATCTGCAACATATTTTACCACACGCGAGCTAATATCAAAATATTTTCCAGCCGCGTTCATTGACTGAAATATCATCTCGTCGACGGTCTCTACATTGACAGATTTAATCGCTCTAGGGATTTTTGAGTGTTTACCCGTTCTTCCCCGTGCAGAGTTCTCGCTTTGTGTTATAGCCTGAAGATTAGATAAATTATTATTAAGTTTGATTCCGTTAATATGATCTATCACAAGACCGTCTTTAACCACCCCAAAGCAACATTCGAATACGAAACGATGGCAATAATATCTTTTATTCCCAGCAGCAAACATTAAATAACCGGTATTATTAACAGAACCAACTGGTCTTTTCAACCGACAGTGTCTGATAAGACCATCACGATTTGATTCATAGTTTGTTATTATATGACGCTTCATAAATTCTTGGCTCATTTATATACTAATAATATTTGTTTAAATCATAATTTGCCTGAAAACTAATTTAGATAGTCCTCTACGGATTTTATAACTCTGTCACTGTCATTATTTTTTTAATCATAATATCTTTTAAGTTCCCTGTATCGCTTATCACCACAACGAGCACATCATTGTGTTTTTCCTAGCACTCCAGCACCAAATCGCAGGCAAGGCATTGGTCCTAAGCTTCCACGGTGAACGCTCTTCTTTTTTACAGGCTTTATTACAGCGAATCAATGAACCGATCATCAACCATTTGCGTTGAGACATTATATATAATATTTTTCATTTAAATACTTGTTTGAAATATAATATGAGCGAGTTCGACAGATTGTCCCGAATCAATCCCTGGAGCGCAGATAAATTTAATCTCGACAGAATATCTCCCGACCTACCGATGCGAGATCTGGTTGATCCGAAAAATAAAAGCTTGATTAATAAAATTCACGGCGCCAAGAAAGAATTTCACACAGATGGTGCATCTCATGTATGGCCAACGTACAAGATTATACGCAACGGTGTCATCGACGCTACGATGAATGACGAACGAGCAGCAACTATCATTAACTACATTGATAATCGCAAATATATTTTCAGAATAAAATTTGTCGTGCCAACAGAAACAGGTAATTGGATTATCCGTGACAAATATGATCCTGTACACAAGGGTGAAAAAACTGTCGTACTAAGTAAAGACTCCAAACCAGGTCTATTAACTGGCATTGACAAACCGTATTATGAGCGAGCGTATCCTGTAACAGCAGTTATTTATGGAATCTATGTGATAAATGATAAACCCAAAGTTGGTAAACTGGCGCCGATGAAATTTTCAAAAATAAGCTGTGTGGCTGAACGAGTACCAGAACATCTTACCGTTTCGACTCGTGGAAACGGCTTAACGGATAAAAGACGTAAAATAACAAATACGTGGGGAGAAATGGTTAAAGATACCGGGACGTCAATCTAAGATGTGGCTGAACTAGGAAAAAAACTAAAGTTCCCAATAACCGCAGCGACGATAACAGGAGAAATAGTATTTGAATCAAAACATCAATCAAAAGGTGCTTCGATCGAAATTATTGATCATAACGCACACGCATGGATTAGCGCAGTAACAGTGTTTCCACGAAATCGAACTGTTAAAATTTGCCGCGGAGACATGTTTGATTTTATTAACGAAATGAGAAAAGACGATCCTGTGTCAGTATGGTTATTTCAGAGTTCATGCTTGCAAGAAAAAAATAAATTTGATCAGTTTGTACGACCTAATGACGTTATTTATCGAAAAGATCTTCTCCACGAAAAAAAGAAAAATCTTGCACTGCAATATACTGATGATACTGACGAACTATTGAGCACCTGTTTTACTGTTCTGTCAATTGCGCCTCATTTTGCTAGAAAGAAAAATTCGTGGAAACCAACTAGATTTAATTTTCTCAATGACATAATATCCAGTTGTATTGAATACGGACACGGTGGATTATGGAATACTAAATACGATCACAGAGATGTTATTTCGGTTGATATGGTCGCGTGTTATCCCGGAAGTTTTCTCGGGTACGGAGATTGTTCTGTGTACTTTGAGCGATTCGGTCATCCGACGCACGAGATGACACGAGTGTCAATAAAAAGACCATTACCGGATTTTGACCTGACTGGATTCGCTCGTATCGAGTCATTCGAGTTTACTATGGGACTTCATCCAATTTGTTATGTTTGGTTTGGAAAACATTTTTCAGAAAAAAGTGGGCACCAATAGTACTGTTACGGTATATGCTTGATTGTGCGATGTTAATATCGTTGACCATCAACAAATCAATTATATCATATCGGAAACAAACCGAAGTTTGGTTACCACAACAAAAACAGTAATCTGATGATGAAAATCCGGATAAAAAAATTACGAAAGATCTTGGCAGAAAAATAATTGGCAAGTTCACTCAAGGATGATAATACGATCATAAACGACATTGTGCAAGATTGATCATGGACGATGCTGAGTTAGATTTTATAATCGCCGATATATGGAAGAAAAACACGTTTATAAGTCGAGAAATAGCTTTCTTGTCAAATGGAACTAAACTAGGCACAATCGTGAGCTACATGGACGGTGAGTCACCTCAGTATACTCATTTAAGATCATCGATGCTTGCATATGTTTCGATAAATCTATTATCGATGATAAATAAGGTTTCTAAGTTTGCTGTCAGAGTTGCCACGGAGTCGTTTTATATCAATAAAAAATATTCAGGATTGTTAGAACAACTACATATCGATACTTGTGCACAGTGGGGTTCATGGAGAATAAAAAAAGAAAACATACTCGATTATTCCGAATCCGCTGATATTATGACTAAAGATATTTATTGTAAAAATATCAAACATTAAAGCTACCTTCTGCACCATCGGTGTACGATCCATTAACCAGAAATACAAAGGTTTATCTGAACGGACCAGGGGGTTCTGTAAGACGACCCGAGTAATCGAATTATTTCAGAACTCAGATATGATTGTTTTAACTCCTACACATAGACTCGCGCGAGAGATGAAACAACGAGGAGTGCAATCGTGTACTTATCACAGCTTTTTCCGGTGGAAGGGTGATGCTTGGACTTCCTCGAGGATGGGTGAGAAATATATTCCGAGGATTATCGTTTGGGATGAAATATGTACAGTACCGTTAGAAACATTAAAAACGTTTCTTGATTGGCTATTAACAACAAATACTGCTGTGATAATGTGTGGCGATCACGGTCAACCACCACCTTTTGTAGGACCATCTCCACATGGATGGCTGAAAGATTTTGTTGACTACTTCGAAGAAGTGACTGATGATCATAGAGTACTTGATCCAGAATTAAGGGAGTTTAAAAAGTTAATCAGACTAAAGTCGAATAAAATTCAATGTGAAGTAATGCGTGAAGTGATTTCAGAAACACCCATGAAGGACTTTTTGCGCGCGTGGAGACCAAACGATTTGATAGTTGCAAGTAGAAAGGTAGTCAGAGACACACCTCAGCAGCGGTTGTTTCAGTTACAACGAGAAAAATTTCCAACGTTGCCAGTGCCGTTATGTTATCTACCAGCAGATACACGGCGGCAAAATATTGATGTTGATACAACATATTTGGTTCTTTTATTTCTTTACAGCGTTTCCACACTTTAAGCCAATCTACATTAGGTACTTGAATTTCTATTTTATTAGGATCCGAATTTGTTATTTCGTTTATTTGTTTCATTATTAATGGTTTTTCAAATATTTGCCACATATTTGCATGGTCTTTAAATTTCCTACTTGTCATATTAATTTTATATGTACATCTAGGTGGTGGTTTAATAGAAAAATTTAAATTTCTATTTTGTTGTAGTTTTATTTGTTTTCCGAACCAGTAAGTGTATATATATATATATATATATATATATATATATATATATATATATATATATATATATATATAGGTCCTGCTAATAAAATAATGGTTGGGAATCTAACATGTTCAATCTTGAAATTATATTAGCTTGTTGTTTATTGACAAGATTTGGTAGATCTTGTCCAATTCTTTTGAGTTGTTTTGGCACCTTCTGGTATTTCTAGTCCCAGTTGGGTCGCAGTGATAGCTGGTGTTTGAATCACTATATTATGTTCACATAGAAGTTGAGATTCCAGTGAAGTTAACGGTTGGATTGATAAATCCTGGAAGATGTTTTTAACAATATTGGTACTAAGCTTATCCTTATTTAGGGTGTCGAGTTGTTTTTTCTTAGACAAGTTTGCTCTAAGGGTGTTGGCTTTTCTTTTCTTCTTGTTTTTTTTTAGCAGGTGTTGCTAACCTTGGTTGTGCATATTTTGTTTCTACAGTTGATGTAGTCTGTGTTATGTCATGCACTAGTTGTTTGGGTAAAGTTTCTTCAAGTTCCATTGTGTTAATTGTTGAATTTGTGAAGGTTTGTGTGTTTTCTAGAGTCTCTGTATCTGTATGTGTAGGTGAGGTTGCTGGCGAGGTGGATGGTGTTCTGTTTTTAAGTAGGGGAGTGATCTCCATCTCCTCCTCCTCTGATTCTGTCTTTGTGTAATCTTCTGTGTCTGTTCCTTCTTGAGTGTTTGTTTTTTTCTCTGCACAGCTTGTTGGTGTTATATGTGTCACTTGTGCCTGGTTGATTCATTTTTTGTGGACATTTCCACATATTGTGTCCTGTTTGTTTACAGGTAGCACAAGGTCTGGTTATGTGACAATTATAAAACCAAGTGGATACCGTTATTCCGTAAATTTTAAAGAATTCGGGTACTTGTGTCGCGTCCTTGGAGTCTATTTGGACAATAATTTTTCCGTTTGTGAGTTCCGGAAAAGCTTTGTATGTGTCCCTTTTGATGTTATTGGCTTTAATTGTTAGCCTTTGTTCGAATCCCTCCTTGCAAACCTCCAGAGGAATTTCATGCGGGAATTTGCTTATGTGGATGTCGGTGTATTTCCTTTGTATGAATTTGGTAATTGGTGGGGGATCAATGATCTTCGCCACTTTGTCACATATAATAATATTCTTGTTTGGCAAGAGTTTCTCCTTGCCTTTCGGAAAGACAAGGAAAATCCCCATGCCAACATTTTGGAAACTCTCAATTTTTTCCTGTAACCCTCTTGTTGCAAGAGCGGCTATTATTTGAACGTTGGTTGGTCGTTCATTTTGGTTGACCTCAGAGAGATCAATGGCCTGGACCCATGGGGCTCTATGTGCTTTAATTAGTTTCCCTTTTTCCACATCTTCATGGGATGTTTTAAAGTATTGTGATAATATCTCTCCCTGAGGCGCAGCTTGGGCCATCATAAGGTTGAGGTATTATAGCTAACAAGAATGTTTTAAAAATACGAGTATTTTAATTTCAACTGGCACCGAATTACTTGTAAGCGTATACAAATTACTGGCGCAAAAATTTGGCGCGACAAGGTATAATACAATGCGAAATTAAAGTAAAACAAATGTTAAGCGTGCATAAATTATAACAATGTTATGAAAAATGTAGTGAAGTTGTAAATTGTAATGAAAATTGTGATCATTAGTGAGAGAGATACCTCTCCTTTGTAGTTCCACTGTCCGGTGCTAAACACTTTCCTCCTTTTCCACGTCCAGACAGCTCTGCATCCTCTGTCTACCCTCCACCTTTATTTGCTACTAAGAGAAACCTCCGTATGATAAATAGAACCAAATTAATGCACGACATCCAAGCAGACCTAACAACTTGCTTACCTCCTACAGCAGAACAACTCGATAACTGTCTGCGTTCATTGCTCGACAAACATGCTTCAGCTACCAAGCGCAGAGTATCAATTCAAAAATGTTCTTTTTTCAGTGTCATTGCTTACCATCACTTTTATCACTTATGTTCATTATATTTTGGGGTATGGGTTTTCACGAAATTTTATTTAGTAAAGAAACAAAATGAGAAAATATTAGACCACACTCTTAGATTCGGCATATTTTGCACTGAAATCATTGCAATGAAACCAAAAAGTGGATAATAATTTAAACTTAAGACGCATTAATTAGTAAATTAAAGAAAACAAATTTGTCAGAATGTGATCCCAAAGATTTAACTAAAGGTAAAAGGCAGATGGTCATCATGCACACAAAGATATAGGTGCAGAGAATATGAAAATGTTCCAGACTGTTCGTTTTGAGGATCAACAAGATGTTTGGAACTGAAAATAGTGTCAGTAATATTATTACTAAAATACATACAATTTGTCCCCGTCATAAGACGCTGCTTATAGGCACCACAGGTCTCCCTATCATGTTTTAGGAGCTACTGTGAAGTCTATTCAGGACTGACAAAAATTCATTTTATCGCAAACATCTTATGATTAATTTCTGCAGTTGTATACAAAATGTCACCTCTCCTTGAGACTAAATTGATTATTCATAAACGTCAGCGATGTTTCGTTTTTTGGGCATACATACTCTATATTGTTGTATATTGCACAAAATCCAAGCTCTAAATGAAACAAGATACTTAACTGAAGGAGATAAGTCCACCTACGAAGCAAGTTCTGACGAATTTCGCGGAGACGAAACAACGATATAAGGGGCGTCTTAAGGGTACCGGGTATGAAAAACACGCAAATGTTAATAAACGGTATCAATAGTTTGTTCTCATGGGGACCTTACTTAGATAACTTTGATTTCAATGCCGCTTATACTGTTTAGAAATAAGGTCACATTCTAACAGCAGAGAAAGATTAAAGAAAATTCGTCGTGCCGATTTCGAGAAACATGCGACTAAATAAGGGAAGTCGAGAAGATCACATGAATTAATATTATATACATGTGGGTCATTAGTCCCCTCTTTATACAGTCTTGACATGAACCCTCCATGGATATTTTATCTCTAGGTGATATAGTCCACCTACGAAGCAAGTGCTGACGAATTTCGTGAGACAAAAGAGCAAAATAAGGACGCCATAGGGGGTACCAGGTAAGAAAAACAAGCAAATGCTAATAAACGGTATCAATAGATTGTACTCATGGAAACCTTACTTAGTGAATTTTGATTTCAATGCCGCTAAGACCGTTTTGAAATAAGGCCCTTTTCTAACAGCAGCAAAAATTTAACGAAAATTCGTTGAGCCGATTTCGAGAAACTCGCGACTAAATAAAGGAAGTTGAGCAGATCACATGCTGTAAGATGAAACACATGTGGGTCATTTGTCCCCTCTTTATAAGTCTTGACATGAACCCTCCATGGATATTTTATCTCTAGAAAATATATTCCACCTACAAAGGAAGTCCTGATGAATTTCGTGCAAACGAAACAGCAAAATAAGGGGCGCCATAGGGGGTACCAGGTATGAAAACAAGCAAATGTTAATAAACGGTAACAGTAGTTTGTATTCATGTGAACGTTACTTAGAGAACTTTGATTTCAATGCCGCTTATAACGTTTTGAAATAAGGCCCTTTTCTAATAGCAGAATAACTTAAAGAAAATTCGTCGAGCCGATTTTGAGAAACTCGCGACTAAATAAAGGAAGTCGAGCAGATCACATGCCGTAAGATAATATGCATGTGGGTCATTAATCCCCTCTTTATAAGTCTTGACATGAACCCTCCATGGATGTTTTATCTCTAGGTGGACTCAATCAAACTTCTCTAGGTAAGGTTTCCATGAGTACAAACTTTTGATACCGTTTTTTAACATTTGCTTGTTTTTCATACCTTGAACACCCTATGACGCCCCGTATTTTGCTGTTACGTCTTCACTTTATTCGTCAGGACTTCCTACGTAGGTGGACTCTATCTCCTAGAGATAAAATATCCATGGAGGGTTCATGTAAAGACTTATAAAGTAGGGACTAATGACCCACATGTATATTTTCTTACGGCATGTGATCTGCACGACTTCGTTTATTTAGTCGCAAGTTTCTCGAAATTGGCTAGACGAATTTTCTTCACATTTTATTTGCTGTTAGAAAAGGGCCTTATTGCAAAGCATTAAAAGCGGCATAGAAATCAAGTTTCACTAAGTAAGGTTGCCATGAGTACAAGCTATTGATACCTTTATTAACTTCTGCTTGTTTTTCATACCTGGTACACCCTATGGCGCCCCGTATTTTGCTGTTTCGTCTGCACGAAATTCGTCAGGACTTCCTTCGTAGGTGGAATCTATCTCCTACAGATAAAATATCCATGGAGGGTTCATGTCAAGACATATGAAGAGGGGACTAATGACCCACATATATATTATCTTACGGCATGTGATCTGCTCCACTTCCTTTATTTACTCACGAGTTTCTCAAAATCGGCTGAACGAATTTTCTTCAAATTTTTTTCTGCCTTTAGAAAAGGATTTTTTCCAAAACAGTTTAAGCGGCATTGAAATCAAAATTCACTAAGTAAGGTTCCCATGAGAACAAACTATTGATACCGTTTATTAACATTTGCGTGTTTTTCATACCCGGTACCCTTAAGGCGCCCCTTATATTGCTGTTTCGTCTCCACCAAATTCGTCAGGACTTCCTTCGTAGGTGGACTCTATCTCCTAGAGATAAAATATCCATGGAGGGTTCATGTCAAGACTTTTAAAGAGGGGACTAATGACCCACATGTATATTATATTACGGCATGTGATCTGCTCGACTTCCTTTATTTAATCGCAAGTTTCTCAAAATGGGCAGAACAAATTTTCTTAAATTTTTTTCTGCTGTTAGAAAATGATTTTATTTCAAAACAGTATAAGCGGTATTGAACTCAATATTCACTAAGTAAGGTTCCCATGAGAACAAACTATTGATACCGTTTATTAACATTTGCGTGTTTTTCATAGCTTGTACCCCCTATGTTGCCCCTTATTTTGCTGTTTCGTGTGCACGAAATTCATCATGACTTCCTTCGTATGTGGACTCTGTCTCCTAGAGATAAAATATCTATGCAGGGTTCATGTCAAGACTTTTAAAGAAGGGACTAATGATCCACATGTATATTATCTTACGGCATGTGATCTGCTTTATTTAGTCGCGAGTTTCTCAAAATCGGCTGGACGAATTTTATTTATATTATATTTTCTCCTAGAAAAGGGCCTTATTTCAAAACAGTATAAGCGGCATTGAAATCAAACTTCACTAAGTAAGGTTCCCATGAGTACAAACTATTGATAGCGTTCATTAACATTTGCTTGTTTTTCTTACCTGGTACCCCCTATGTCGCCCCTTATTTTGCTGTTTCGTGTGGACGAAATTCGCCAGGACTTCCTTCGAAGGTGGACTCTATCTCCTAGAGATAAAATATCCATGGAGGGTTCATGTCAAGACTTATAAAGAGGAGACTAATGACTTCTTCCGACAAAAAACAATAAGGTCACAATAACCTGACCGAGAGATGTGTTTACATACCAGAGGTCCCGCCCTCTCTGCTGCTATAATTAAATCATCATCATATTAATAAATACCACCGGCTAGTAAATCTCAAACCGCTAGATTAGCTCGAGAAAGACTAGAAGCAATTAAGAAATTCCTTCCTGTTAGAGATTTATTCAGAAAAATAGCAACAAGCCCAGCAGGAAACATAAGTTGAGTACGAAGAAGACACTAAAGTTATTTAAACCTGTCACAATAGCTACTGAAAAAGTTGCAGCGGCTGCTGAAAACACTATATGGGGAGATATTAATGAGGAGGATGAAAAGAGGAAAAAGGGTAACATGACGCCAAAGACATAAGATAGTCTACTTGCTCTTGAGATAGATAGCATGCATTTTTCCAGTATTAGAACAAACCGCAGAACAAACTGAAAAAAATAGCAGGAAGAAATAAAAAAATAAAAAGGGATTTTGCGAAAATTTCCAATTGATATAGCTAGAGCTCAACATCCATCCGTCGTAGTCTTTAGCCTCAGGCAAATGGGGTAGAATAGCAAGTTCATTGGCTTCCGTATTGAAAAGTGAGGATAGTGCCCTTTAGCCATTTCTGTCATTCCAAACGTTTTAGGCATTCGACTCAAAGGCATCTCGAAGTACCTCATTGAATCTTTAAACTGTACTTTTCCCACTTGCATGAAAATGATTTTGGTTCCGTTCAAAGTGACTTTAGCACGTTCGGTACCTTGTTCCATATAGTATCTGAGAAGAAACTGTCCATTGTATCCCTAGAAATTGTGGGCGATGACAATCTCCGATACGTCCGATGTCTTCTTGGCTCCATGTTTCGTCAGTAGTGAAAGGGGTGAGCTTAGCGACAATGGGAATTAGCATTAAAAACACCCCCTGGGTAAGATTAGCGACAATGGAAATTTAACATTAACCACCCTGGGTAAGATTAGCGACAATGGAAATTTAACATGGGCAAAAAACCCTGGGTAAGATTAGCGACAATGGAATTTAACATTGGAGAAAGGAAAAAAAAGGAAATATCCATTTTAGCGACAAAGGCATTCGAACAATGGAAAAAAAATATCGATTCTAGGGACAAAGGCAATTGAACATGGGGAATAGAGTTTGGGTCTGTCTAGGGACAAGGGGAATTGAACATGGGAATAGAGTTTGGGTTTCTCTAGGGACAAAGGGGAATTGAACATGTTAGAGAAAAAAAACTACTTTAGGGACAAGGGGAATTGAACATGGGATTTTTTTTTTTTTTTTTTTTTTTAAATTAAAAAAAGGGGTAGGCAATCGAAAGGCTATCTCTTTTCTAGAAATGTGGGTGGCCCTGAAAATGGCCTTTGGGTTTATGTTAATATTAATATTAACATAGACGGCATCTGTCACATCTTCTTCTTAAACTCCTTCTAACTGCCGGTCCATACACAAGTACCCTCTTGAGGCATCCTTGTCTTTCTATGTAAACTCTTCTCATCCATAGACTAGTATCTGTCCTATCAACAACAGTCCGCTTGGACCGGACATACATGAGCATGTCCGTCCTAAACATCATTGAAGACACAAGGGTGGATGATTCAACTGTGGTCCACATCGTGAGGCGACGAGAACAGGTGAATCAATGCAGTGAACTGCGCTTATTTATAGGTAGAGGATGGATTGAAACGGATTGAGTTCATTCACCAATCCGACCACGCGTTACAAAATTCAGTCAGTCCGCATCCAATCCGAAGAGAGCAGTCTGTGACGTCATGTGGTCTATATAGATTCGCTAGCGCCTGTGTGCTGTCAATCTATGCGACAGTGATTCAACATGACGGAAACTCAGAAAACGATCCATTGGGGTGCACCAGCAGTGGAGACCGCCCAAGGGAACCCGGACTTACTTTCAGAAGAGGTACATTGGGATTTTGTGGATTTTCTTACCTCGCAAGGATTTGTTCCGGAACCTTCGTCTCATTCTTCATTACCGCAAGTGGAGAATTTTAGACAGAGACAGAAAGAAGAATTGGAGAAATTTATGCAACGACAAAAGGAAGCGGAACAAGCTTTTCTCCTACAGCAACAGCAACAGCAACAAGAAGATGTAAGAAAAAAACAACAACAACAAGAAGTAGCAGCAAAGAAACAAGAGGGTGAAAATCAAACAGCTACGGTACTGTTGGACATTTTAGCGGAGTTAAGAAGTCTGAAACAAATGTATCAGACTTCTTTATCACGACCGAAGAGAATACGACCTTCCCGAGCTAAACACGCCAACCCTGTGACTAAGCCAATCGTACCACCCTTAGTGATTTCAACCCAATCATCATCATCAGAAGTAGGCCTCGGCCGTGGCAAAGGCTTAAGGCAGTTAAAGTTGATTGCTTAAACTCACCCCTACACCAAAAAAGGCCCTTTTCAGGGCCACCCACTTCTCTCGAAAAGAGATAACCTTTCAATTTGCCAATAACTCAAAAATCAACAAAAAAAAACATTTTACCCTTATAGTACATGTCTGTGTATGAGTGCGTGAGTGTAGCTTCTTATTTTAAAATCAAAACTCAAAGACACTTACCTTATATAATTAATATATTCTTTTCTCCATAGTTACAATCCAATTCACAATTCACAACAGAACACTTTATAAATTACAATCACTTCTTCTGTTTCTTTTTTTACTCTCTCTTTTTTTTTCAATTTCTTCACCGTCACAATCTTTTCCTGCTCCTCCTCCTCACTTTCTTCCCTTCTTCTTTTCTTCTCCTGTTTCTTTTTCTTCACCTGGCTGCTTTCTTCCTCTGAAGAATCTCTCTCTTCTTCTGAAGAATCCCTCTTTTCTTCCGACTCCTCTTGTTTCTTTTTTGGGCAATCTGGAGACCAATGTCCTTTTTCTTTACAATAATAACAGGTATCTTGACTTTTGTCTTTTCTAGCCCCTGTTTTTGTTCTTTTTTGACGGTCTGGACACTCTGAAGACCAATGCCCTTTCTTCTGACAGATATAGCAAGTATCTTGACTTTTATCTCGAAAGGAAGGAGAGTAGTCCGTCGGCTGGTCTGAAGAGAATTTTCGAATGACCCCTCGCAAAGCTCTGATGAAACGTTCCATCTGGGTACTCTCTTCCATCGTTGTGCTCGGTTTGAGAGTGAAATGAATAGTGAAAGGACAAGACACACACCCTTTTTATATACGCTGGTTTGCCATGACTATAAATTAGTCTATGGTGTTTAAACTTGAGTCATTTGACGTTTTTCGCTCAAGATGAAACGATCCTATTCATTCGAGAAGAAAGAAGAAGAAGAAGGTAAGAGGCAGAAACGTGATCTATCGCCTCGTACCAGAGCTGAAGTCTTGGCACAAATTCATGCCAGAGATTTTGAAGAGGACATGAGTGAACCAGAATCCGAACCCTCTAAACAAAGTTCACCACCCTTAGTCAACCCTGAAAAGTACTATTCCATTCGAGAGACGGAAAAGCGCTCCTCTAGAAAATTTAGAACCACGGCTTACACCTACACAGTGAAGTTTAAAGATTTCAAGTTCGACGTACCATTGGAGAAAGCAGAAGGGTTTATCACCGAGATGTGGGATTCTTTGCTCACTGCACTCAAGCGACAATGTCAACCCAAAGAAGACGATCGCATGACACTATCCATAGATCACGACATCTTGAAATCCCCTGTTTGGATCGAGTTTAGCAGACCCGCAGAACTAACCCCTTCCAAAGTCATGGACAAGATTCAACACGTACAACAATCTAATGACCAGTTTGACATCACCGATGGTAAAGCCACACTGAAAATGGCCCACGTCTCTCCTCCTCAAGGGACCGGACAACGCAATAAGGTGTTATTGGTGAACGACCTTCGCAACACCAAAAAGAGTCTCGTCCAAATTCACAATTCTCAAGACCAGATGTGTTTAGCCCGAGCCATCGTTGTGGGACGATCCTATGCCAACAAGAACGAAAAGTAGAATGGAAAAGAGCCTGGAAACCTATTCAACGATCCGACCGAGCCAAACAACGAAACGAAGCAGAACTCCTGTTACAACAAGCCGGACTGTCCAAAGACACACCCTGTGGCATTCCTGAGATGCAGAAATTGCAAGATGTCCTAGCTCCACGCTACACCTTGAAAGTGCACCCTCAAGAAATGCGCGGACCTCTGTTGTTTCGAGGGAAAGACTTTAAGGACGGAAAATACATTCATGTCTATTATCACGATGACCATTTCGATACCGTTACCACTATCACTGGATTCCTGGGATACAGTTATTACTGTGAGAAATGTGACTATGGCTATAACAATCGAGAGCAACACAAACATTACGGATGGAAATGCCCAGGATGTTTGGCCTCTCCACCCTGTCTGAGCGAAGGACAAGAAAGAGTACAATGTCCTGCTTGTCTGCGCACGTTTGTCAGCCCTGCCTGTTTCCAACAACATCTGAAGACGCAAGGTTCACAGCAGAAATGTGCTTGTCAACTGCTGAGGTTGTGCCCTACGTGTCGACAAGGCCTACGTACCAATAATGCCAAGGCACACGTATGTTCAGGAAAGAAAAAATGTCACATTTGTCACCACATCGTGGACTTGGAACACGAATGATCCGTGCAAAAATACCAACCCCCACCAGAGAAAAAGGACGGTCACAAGAAGAAAGGCAATTTCATCTTTTTCGATTTCGAATGCATGCAAGAGACTGGCATTCACATTCCTAATTTCTGCGTGACTCATCGAGCGTGCGAGAAGTGCATTCAAGAACCTATCTTCAGTCATTGCCCTCACTGCAGCAAGATTCCCGGAGGGCGTGAAAAAATCTTTCGAGGACCGAACACGTTAGCCGATTTTGCCCAATGGGTCTTAGATCCCATCGACAAGAAGTGGAGCCAAGAGAACGTTACGGAGATTGTCATCGTCATGCCACAGTGATGGCTCACAATTTCTCCGGATACGAGGCACCGAGCGTCCTAAAGTCACTTTGAACGGAGCCAAAATCATTTTCATGCAAGTGGGACAAGTGCAGTTTAAAGATTCGATGAGCTATTTGGCCATGCCTTTGAGTCGAATGCCTAAAACGTTTGGAATGACAGAAATGGTTAAAGGGTACTTTCCACACTTTTTCAATACGGAAGCCAATCAACACGCCGTTCTACCCCATTTACCTGAGGCTCACTATTACGACCCCGACAACATGCGTACCGAACAACGAGAAGCTTTCTACGCTTGGTACCAGACTCACGCCTCCGACCCTTTCGACTTTCAGGAAGAAATGCTAAAGTATTGTCGTTCTGACGTGGACATTTTACGGCGTTGCTGTGGAAAATTTCGAGAACTGTTCATGTAACACGGAGGGGTCGATCCTTTGAAAGAAGCTTGCACCATTGCCAAAGCGTGTTCCTTAGTGTATCGACAACGATTCATGCCTGAAAACACAGTGGCTGTCATCAGTCCTCAAACGACCCACTATGTCAAACGTCAATACTCGGTCAAAGCCCTACGTTGGTTACATTACTTGTGCGACAAGGAAGACAAATGGATTCAGCATGCCCGCAACGGAGGGGGTGAAAAGACCATCGGAACGTATTCGGTCGATGGATTGGACTTAGAAAACCCCAAGATCATGTACGAGTTTAACGGTTGCTTATTTCACGGATGTCCCGTCTGTTACCCTGATCGTAGCACTAAAAATCAGAATTAAACAACGAACCATGGAAGACTTGTACCAGGACACTTGTCAGCGACGCCTAAAGTTAGAACAGCAAGGATACCAAGTGGTGGAAATGTGGGAATACGAGTACGATCACCGTATGAAAACCGATCCCGAGTTTAAACGTGCCGTGGAAAGTTACAAGCTGATGGACCCCCTAAACCCGAGGGATAGTTTGTACGGAGGAAGGACCAATGCCACCTGTTTGCTGTACCAAGCCGACGAAGAGAAAGGAGAAGAAATCAAATACTTGGACGTGTGTTTGCTGTATCCCTACGTGTGCAAATATTGTCGCTTTCCTGTAGGGCACCCGCAATTGTTCACGGAACACATCGACCTGAAAAACATTCGACAATACGAAGGCTTGATCAAGTGTAAAGTTTTGCCTCCCACGAACCTATACCATCCCGTCTTACCTCACCATTGTCAAGGCAAACTGATGTTTCCTATGTGCCGCACTTGTGCCGAAACGTGCAACTAAGACCAACCTTGTCAGCACACCCAGGAAGAACGGGCCTTGACGGGAAGCTGGGTCAGCGTAGAATTGTTCAAAGCTCTGGACATGGGATACCAACTGTTAGAAGTGTACGAAATTTGCCACTTTCCCAAGACACAACAATACCACAAGGGTGACCCCAGTCAGAAAGGCATTTTCGCCGACTACGTGGATGCCTTTTTGAAACTGAAGCAAGAAGCCAGCGGCTATCCTTCCTGGTGTCACACTTCCGAAGACGAAAAGACATTCAAAGAGAAATACTATGAACAAGAAGGCATCTCTTTAGACCACATCGAGAAAAACGAAGGCAGGCGGTCGTTTGCTAAAGTGATGTTAAATTGCTTGTGGGGTAAAATGGCGCAACGACCGTGTTTACCCAAGACGGAATATTTGACAGAACCTTCCCGCTACTTTCAGATGATTCACGACAAAACCAAATACATGAAACACGTGGACGTCGTTCGCGAGGATTTGATCTTGGTCAATTACAAAGGAGATCTGGACTTTGTACAAGACGACCCTTTTGGAAATGTCATCATTGCGGCTTACGTGACAGCTCATGCTCGCTTAAAATTGTACGAAGCTTTAGAACTGTTAGGGGAACGTGTCCTGTACTTTGACACGGACAGTTGCATTTACATCCATCACCCGAGTCAACAGCACCCTGACATCGAAGGAGACCGTTTAGGAGCCTGGGCAGACGAACATCCCGACGACAAGATTCTAAGTTTCGTCAGTGGTGGTCCCAAAAATTACGGATACGAATACCGGGACCCACAAGGAGAATTGCACACGACGTGTAAAGTGAAAGGATTGACTCTGAATTATCGTACCAGTCGTGTGGTGAAATTTGGGGTATTGAAAGAAGCCTTGCAATCGGGAGAGGATGCAAACTTTAAAGTGACCACCTATCAACCGAACAAAATTGTACGTTTACCCACTCACCACATCGTCAGTCGACCCTTGGAAAAGGTCTATCAAATCGTGTACCAGAAGCGAGTGCGACTTCCCAATCATTTCACCTTACCGTATGGACACGTCGGTATTGGTCTGTACATAAAAAGGAACCCTAGGCAAGATCGATAGTTCATTGTGACTACCAAGACCGAGCGAACATGATGAATACTTTCAGAGAAACACAAAACAAGTTTAGACAGGCACAATTCAAGTGTGGGGCTTCTGAAGTGGAATGCGATTTTCAACCTGTGTTAGTGACGGTGCCAGAAGAACCCGTCACCCAGGACGGGACTGTCGTGGACAGGCCTGAAAGAACCTTTCGGGAGGACACTTGTGTGACCTTACCCCCTACTATAGAACTGGTTAGAACATTGCCCAAAACATGTTGTACAGCCACTTGTGTTTATTCCACGTTAATGGTTATCATGTGCCTTTTATCCTTATACTTAAGCCTTTGGGTTTTATGTATTTTTGTCTTTCGTATTCATGTTTGAAACATTCAATAAACGTGTTCTGAAAAAAGTATATAAACTCTTGTCTTGTTTGTTTTCGTGTCACAAGTGACATTTCTCACACTATGGTTACCACTGCTGTCTCTGCTCCCTCTTCCTCTACTGTCAAAGTCATCGACGAACACTTAGATCGTGCCAGTTGGGAGGCTTTGTATCTTCGCCATCCCTTTAACATGCTCATTGCTGGACCTAGCGGTTCAGGCAAAACCGAATTCGTCAAACGCTTGATCGAACATAAACATCATTTGATCGATCGGCCACCTCAACGGATCGTGTGGTGTTACAAAGAGTGGCAATCGGCGTACAGCCTTTCGCGAGAAAGTCAAGGCGATTCCATCGTGTTTGTGGAAGGCATTCCTAAAGAAGATGACGGCATCGTCTCTGACTCCCGTCTAACCCATTTGGTCATTTTTGACGACATGTTAGGAGAAGACGAAGAAGAAATTAAACTGTGGTTCACGCGCAAAGGGCATCACCGTAATGCCAGTGTCGTTTACATCACCCAAAATTTGTTTCAACAAAGTAAAGCCCATCGCACCATCAGTCTCAATGCGCATTACGTGGTCTTGTTTAAAAGCAATCGATATAAATCGCAAGTGCAAGTCTTAGCCAAACAGTTAGGAACGCCTTGGCTGACTCAGGCGTACGACGATGCCACTCAAACTCCACACGCCTATTTACTCGTCGATTTGAAACGTACGACCCCCGAGGATTTGCGATTTCGTACCCACTTGTTTCACCACTGGTGCCAAGACGGAGGGCCTGTCCTGTACACGTCTCCGTCCTCGACTTAATTTCACTCCACAAAAAAATCTATAAAAACCTCAGACCCTTTTCGTCTGTCTCACATAGTGTCAACATGACGTCCCTTCAGTCGCATCTTCCCGTCAAATTGATTCGTGCCTTGTATGGCATCAGTCGAGAAAAAAATCCACAAATACGAGCTCGTGTCTTAGAAGCTAGTCTCAAAGAAGTCTTACGATAGTTCACGGTGACGGCACGTCAATTACTCCAAGGAATCATTCAGATTCCTCATCAAACCAAACGCTTTTTCGATCGAAACAAAGTCGCTATGGTCCAACTGGCCGATCCCCGCATCGACACTCAAACCAAAAAACAAATCATTTTGAAACCTGGAGGGAGCGGTACTCTAGGAGGGGTCATCATTCGCTCTCTCTTAAGATGGGATCCTAATGCCCCCAAACTTCTCCCCAAGAAAAAATCCAACGAAGCCCCAAGAAGAAGAGAAAGACCAGGTTCCCAAGAAGAACTTCTCCAGTGGCGGGACCCTCCTCTTACCAGACACCACCCCAGAAAAAGAAAAGAAGTCCCCAGAAAAAGAAACAGAGAAAAAGTCCCCAGAAAAAGAAAAGTCCACAGAAGAAAACTAGTCGCAAGAGAGGCACTTCTGCCAGGACGCAACTTTACACTCGCAAACCACGACCTGCCACGGCGGTGACCGCATCTCCGGCAGCCTCAAGTTCATCCACTTCTCCGTTGATGACACCAAGAACTGAAGAAGTACTTGGAGACGTTGATCACACCAAGAACTTCTCCGTTGATGACCCCAAAAATTACTTCCCCAGTGGCAGGACCCTCCAATTTAGTGGCAGTGGCTGCTGCTCACAAAGTACCTTCTCCCAAAATCAAAGTTCAAGAAAGATCGGACATGTTACAAAGTTTACTGGATTTGTCCAAGCAAGAACTGGCTCGATTTAGTCCGTTACGTACCCCTGCACGACGTGTCATGCCTGTCCTCAAATTGATACGACGTAAAGACAATCAGTGGCGACGCATTCCAGTATAAAAAAGGTGTGTGACCAAGTAGGGTATCGGTGTTTTTTTGGTGCTCCTGAAGACTCAAAGATGTCACCCTGCAGAAAACCCCAAGGAAAGAAAAGGAAAGGACTACCACCACGTTTAGTCAAACATGGGGACATGTTATTTGTACTGCCAAAGCTTCTCCACCTCTACGAAAAAAAACTCATTAAATCGGCCTACAAATAGGTCATCGATATCGTGTGCGAATGTTGTTTGAACGTCTTGAAAGGCACGATCCCTTTGTCCAAACACCAGAAACAATGCTTAAGCAAACATCGTCACGTTCTTCGCCAAATGGTTCAAAAGAAAATTCCGATTCGTCAAAAAAAGATGTTGGTCCAACGTGGAGGCATTTTACCTCCCTTGTTTAGGCCCCTTACTGAAAGGAGTCTTGGGAACCATGTTGGGAGGACTGGTGAGAGCAAGATAAAAAGGCCCTCGGAAGTCCCAAGATTTCAGAATCGACCCCTGACAACCCCATGGAAGGACGAAAACTAGCTTTAGTGCCTTACAAACGATGGATGGAATACCATCGGTGGAAAGAACAACGCACCCCGCATTTACTTCCCAATCCCCATTTGAGCGAGATGTCCCAGTTACAACACGAATTGCAGTCATTGATGGATCGCCAAGATTTGTCCGAAACAGAAAAATCGCAAAAGTACGGTCAACTCTTGCAACGACTGCAACTCTTTCACCAGAAAGATTGAGACGAAACAGATTTTAAGACCTTGCTGAAAAGTCCAGCACCATCACCAGTACCAGTACCAGTACCAGTACCACCACTACCAGTGACCAAGACAGAAAAAGGAGAAGAAGAAGAAGAAGAAGGGTTTCAAACTCCACCTGAAAAAGTACGCAATTTAACAACACCACCTACCTCCTGAATTAGATGGATTAAAAAGATGATGGCCACCCTTTCTTCATCACAAGAGAAAAAGAAAGTGAAGACAGAAGTGAAGACAGAAGTGAAACAAGAACCGATATCCCCCGCTCAGACATCCTCCTCTTCAACACCTATTGCCGGTCGCACACGCAAAGCATTGCAATCCAAGAAAATACCCCAAGAGAAAATGAGTAGCATCCTCCAAGAGTGGGTGTCTTATTAACACACCAACCAACACAAAAAATGGAAAAAGTCTTAGCCAGCATTTACTACGATCCCTCGCATCCTGCAGGTTACGCAGGAGTTCAAAAATTGTATCGTGCTGCCAAAACGCGATTGAAAAGTCTCCGTTTACCTCAAGTGCAACGATGGTTACAAGAACAAGCTGCCTACACTTTACACAGACCCATTCGACGCAAGTTTTCCAGAAGTCGCACCCGAGTGGAAGGCATCGATCATCAATGGCAAGCCGATTTAGCCGATGTCTCTCATGTGGCCAGCTACAATCGTGGCTACAAATATTTGTTTTGTGTCATCGACGTCTTTTCCAAATTTGCCTGTGTCGTGCCCTTGACTTCCATATCGAGCAGCGAGTTAGTGCGAGCCCTGCAACGAGTGTTGAAACAAAGTGGCCGTCACCCTCTTCGATGGCAAACAGACAAAGGCACCGAATTTCTGAACCAAGCTTTCCAAAAAGAATTAAAGAAACGTGACATTCATTTTTTTACCACCGAGAATCCCGAAACCAAAGCCAGCATCGTGGAACGTTTTCAACGCACTTTGAAAGAACGCATGTGGAAATATTTTACGCATCACCACACTCTGAAGTACATCGACATCTTACCGCACCTGGTGCAAGCGTACAACCAATCTTACCATCGAAGCATCGGACGTGCCCCGCAAGAAGTGACTCCCGAGAACGAAGTGTTGATGTTTGAGCGCCTGTTTGGTACGTCCCCGACGAGGGCTGTCCCCAAGAAAAGTGGAGAGTTGGCCGTAGGAGATTGGGTGCGCAATGGCAAAACCAAATGCACTTTCGACAAAGGTTACTTACCTAACTGGACGACCGAATTGTTTCGTGTCACTGGACGAGTGCATGGCCGTCATCCTGCCGTCTATAAATTGGAAGACATGAACGGAGAAGTGCTCAAAGGAACGTTTTAGTTGCCCGAGTTACAACGTGTGACCAAAAAGAAGACGACGTGTACGACATCGAAAGCATTCTCGAACGCAGAACCCGTAAAGTGGGCAAACGACGTGTCAAAGAAGTCAAAGTACGTTGGAGAGGATATCCACCCAGTTTTGATTCTTGGATCGACGCTTCGCAAGTCATCAACTATAAAAAGAAGTGACCATCATGCCCTTTCACACAGACGCAGCTACGTCGACCACTCCTTCCCCTAGTTCTTCTGTGCAAGATTTACAAAAACAACCCTTGTGGGTGTGGTGTGGAGAACGTGTGCCTAAAACGCAAATCGTCTTTTTGTGCCAAATCTTCGTGGTGTATTGTGTCATCGGGGCAGCCATTGCCAATTTGAGTTTGCAACAAGGAGACAAACAATTGTGGACCATTTTATTGAGCAGTTGCATCGGTTACCTGCTTCCCAATCCCTCCCTGAAATTCTCTTCCAACGGGAACCACGGGAACCTTGTGTCCAGTACCAGTGCCAGTCACCACTCCAACCACAACCAGAACCCCATTTTGAGCGGAGACACGCCTCTGACGTCCAGTAATCCCTTGGACAGCCACAGAACTCTGGAATTATGAGTCACCAAAACCAATTTTACTTAACCTTACCCAGTGACAGTTCCATGGAGGTGTTTCCCCACAACACGTTGTGCTGTTACACGGCCAAATTACCTCAGGCCATCCCCTTAGATCACGAAGCCCATTGGGAAGTGGCTTTGGTAGAAATGATTCACCCAACACAAATCAAAAACATCACTGAAACTCAAAACACTTTTGACGTCGAAATTCTGGACCCAACGGTGCAGCAAACCATGACGACCACTGCTCAACATAAATCACTTCCAAAGACCCCAATACTCAACAGTGACACTTCTCCTCCTTTTTACGTTTATCACTTTAAAATTAACTCAGGCCATTATTTTAGTGGTCAACATCAGGTGGAGGCCATCGCTGACAAATTCTATGCAGCATTTGACAAAGTTCTGACCAAACTAAATAAACGTGTCACCATGGAGTACCACAAACTGTCTCACCGTCTACTCATCAGATTTGAAAGTGAGGAAAAAAGTATACGTATTAAATTTTGCCCTGAATTGTATGACATTTTGGGTGGAGACCTCAATATGGTCACGGATAAACAGACCAAAAAGATTCACATAGCAGATATTGACAACAACGGGCATTTTGCGAGGTATTTTCGTTTCCCGGTAGAACTGAACCAGGGACTGAATTTGATCTTCGTGTACTCCGATGTGGTGGAGTACAACGTGGTGGGACACACCTCCGTGCCGTTACTGCGTGTCATTCCTTTCAAAGTAAATTCTGCCACGGCCACTGACGAGGAAGGTGGAAACACTTATCATGTCCACCGCGAATTTGTTCATCCTCACTATTTGCCTGTCAGCAAGTCGTATTTGGTCACGGTCAACATTGCTATAAAAGGAGATTTGGGACAAAATATTCCATTCACCAAAGGAAAAGTCACGGTGAAACTCCATTTTCGAAAACGGTTCTCTCACGACTCGTAAGTCATGTATCCAGTGTACCGAGGGGTTGCTCGACAGCGAGGACACGGTTTAGGAGATATGTTAAAATCGGCCTTTCGTTCGGTGGCTCCGGTGTTGAAACCGATGGTGACACGCGGATTGCACGCCTTGAAAGATGCGGCACTGACGCAAGGCAAAGAATTTCTCCAAAATGTCATCATCGACAAACAAAACCCTAAAGAAGCTTTCATGAGGGCAGGCAAAAATGTCTTGCTGCAAACGGGTAAAGACCTTTTGGGCCGACGAGACACACCTATAAATGCCCTGCACGCTACCGAGTCAGGCATTCAGCAAGGACAAGGCAGAAAGAGACGACGAAGAAAACACCCTTTCACCAGACTTCACACTTCTAAAACTAGAAAGGCCAAGAAAAGAAGAACCGTTCGAGACTTAGACGTTTTCGATTACTGAGACACAGCAACAAAAAAAATGATGCAATCGAGAGTCATGCGCCTGTTCCAAGTCGGAACTGGATCTGTTTGCCATGCCGCCCACCATGATGACCATGCAAGAATCCCAATGGGTGGAATTTCATCCCGTCTCCTCACTGACCGATTCCGCGCCCATCGAGTTTGAAATCAAGGGACAACCCGAAGATTACATCGATCTGAATAGCAGTTACTTGTACTTGAAAATCAAAGTTCTAGATAAGGATGATGGTGCAGTAGAAGACACTGAGAATATAGCTCCCGTCAACAATTTCATGCATTCCTTGTTCAGCTCAGTGGACTTGTACTTGAATAACAAAATGGTCAGTAGCAGCATGGATACTTACCCTTACCGTGCCTACCTGGAAAATCTCTTGACGTACGAAATAGATGCCAAGAATACTCATCTCAATGCTTGTGTGCTATGGGAACCTGACGAAGCGGGCAAGTTTGACGAAATAGATAAAGACAATGACGGCTTTGAGGAAAGACGAAGCAAAATCTTAAATAAGAAGAGTTTAGAACTGATGGATCGTTTGCATTTGGACATGTGGTTGCAAGAGAAATATTTGCTGAACGGGGTAAATGTTCGCTTGAGACTGAATCCCAGCAGTACCGCTTTCCATTTGTTGGCTGATACTGCTGCTAGCAATCCTAAAAGCCAAATCGAGGACGTCAAACTCTACGTATGACGCGTGGAAGTGCTACCCAAAGTGGGAAATGACATCAGTCAAACGTTGAGCAGAACGACCGCCAAGTATCCCATACGACGCGTGGAAGTGAAAACGTTCACCATTCCCGCTAGCCATCATTCCATGATCGAAGATCATCTGTTTCAAGGACAGTTACCCAAGCGTTTAATCCTTGGTATGGTCCTGAATTCAGCCTTCAACGGAGCCTTCTATCAAAATCCTTTCAACTTTCAACACTTCAACGTGAAGAAAATCGAAGTCAGTCGCGATGGCAAGACCTTGTGTACCCGACCTTTCGAACCTAACTTTTCTCCCAATAAAATGAATTACTTGAGATCGTACTTGTCCTTGTACGAAGCCACCGGACAGTTAGGAACCAACACCAGTCACGGCATTACGTACGAAGATTACGCAGGAGGCTATGCTTTGTGGGCTTTCGATTTCACTCCAGACCAGGGCAGCGACGAGGGACATTTCCACCCTATAAAATCCGGCCAGATTCGTGTGGAACTTCAGTTTGCAGAACCACTGGACAAGACAGTGAACGTCATCCTGTATGCAGAATTCGATAATACGATAGAAATCAACAGTTTGAGAGAAGTCATTCTAGATTATTAGAAGCCATGGAAGACTGTTCTCCCTCTTTACCTAGTGGAGCAGCTTTGAAGATGGAATGTGAGGAGACCGTGGAAGGAGAATCCCAACACAAAGACGAAAAGGACATCGTGATCAAGTCGAGATGTCCAGAACAAGAACAGCAATTGGTCTCCTACTGTGCTACATACCTGGCAGACACAATTACGATATGGATGAAGCATGATTACTATGAATGTCAAAACATCAGTCAAGAAGAAAAATTCAACGAATATCTGGACGAAGCTTGGAGTCTGTTTAAAAAAGACGTGTTACTTTGGTGGTATAAAGACTTGCGTGAACATTTCTGTCCTCCATTAACGACTCGAGACATCCATTACATCAAAGCCCTCTTTGACAAATTCAAAGAGAAAGTCGAGATCGAAATTGATCACTTATTATCAGCAAAAGAACATTTAGTGACTTATTTTGATCGTGATTTTTCTAGAAACGATGAGAAAGTAAATCGTTGATTTTGTGACTAGTATGCTTATTTTGTTGTCTTCAGCTAGGAAACGTAGTGTCCATCCATGACTCAATGACTTGCAACAGTGGAAATCACAATTTCATTCACAACTTTGCCAACCCTGTTTAAAGTAGAGTGTAAATTGAAAAAAAATGTTTGTCATTTGAAAAAAATATTTGATGTTATATTGTTGGATTATTGTTAAAAAATGTTAGAGTTGTTGGTTAATGTTAAGTGATTTTGAATAAAAAATGTTGTTTTGAAAAAAATGCCTTTGTGGGTTGTTTGCCTATAAGAATGTTGATTTATGCTCTTTGACTTCTTACTATCCCTCTCATGACACTCATTGAACGTTGCGGCTCGAAAACCGTAGAGGGATGTTTTCCTTCACGTCCGCGCTTTGACTTTAAGAACCGGGTTGTTTCCAGTCTAACCATCCATTGTCGACTCATCCTCCTACGAAGATGTGCTCCAAACTAGCTAAGCTAAACGAAGCCTACGTGAATTTGCATAGGGTCAGACACAGTCTGATACCGAAGCCAGAAGAGATAGAGAATGTGAGAATGTTAAAAGTTACTGAAGACCTGATAGAAGAGCTCTTCAGAGAAGAAGTGAACAGGGAGAAAGAAGAATGGACAGAGAAGTACAGACTTCAGAGACAGCAGCAGCAACATCAACAACAACAGCAACAGCAGCAGCAGCAACAACCTGAACCTGACAGAGGCTTTGTCGATTGTCGTATCGACACCAAAGAGTTCTTCTTCTCTTTCCGAAGAAGCAGACCTATCGTCAGAAAGTCTATCCTCAGAGGACGACGCATTCTTAGAAACTAAAAGATTGCCATAGCAAACAAAAAAAAAACCAGCCCTTTTCAGGGCTACCCAATACTCTAGAAAAGAAATAACCATCAATTTGCCAATGTGTGTAGGTAGAATAGTGTGAATATAAACACACTTTTTTTAATAGTGCGAGTGAATGTGTTTGTGTGTTTTTGTTTGTAACATCTCACGTACGTTGGTGTGGATAGTAGATTAAGATCATTTTTTTGGCTGTTTGAGGTGTGGGGAGAGTAGATTTGGGGGGTTTGATTGGATTGCTTTGCGTATGTGAATAGTATATTGAAGTGATTAATGAAAAATTTTTTAGAATAGGAATGGGTAGTATAAAAAAGTGAGTGAGTGTTTCTTTTAGGTCCGCGCGTTGTTTGGTCATGATCTAGGTAAGATCAATTTTATGTTTTTAGGGGGATGTTTTCCTTCACGTCCACGCTTTCACTATAAATTGAAACTCGCTGGACAGTCTAGCTACCCTTGTTGATTGATCAATAGTAAAAATGAGTAGCAGACTTGAAAAACTTTTTGAACTCCAGATGCACCTGGAATATGCCAGATGCCTCCTGAACGAGCTGGCTGCGGAGGCCCTTTTGGAAGAAGCCAGGATAGAACAGGAGGAGGAAGAGAGAAAAATGAAAGAAGAGGAGGAAGGAAAGAGAGAGATCAGGTGTCACCCTGTGATGAACCCTGTGTGCAAGGTGACACCTAAGGCAAGAACATCTCCCCAACCTGTAGCTACACCACGTTTACAACAGGAGGTAAGGATGCCAATTCATCCTCGAATAAGAAATAGAAGAAGAGAAAGGGAAGTATTCACTATTCCAGAGACAGAAGATTGGAATAGTGAACCCACTCAACCCGCCTCTGCGCTTTCAGCAGCAAGGGTGAATTGGCAAGGAGACTGGAGTCGAAGATGTGTGTGCGGTGCCAGACCAGGAAGGTGCCAGCATTAGATAGGTGCATCTGTAGTTAAAAAACAGTCCTTTTCAGGGCTACCCCAATCTCTAGAAAAGATATAACAATCGATTTGCCAATGTGTGTAGGTAGAGTAGTGTGAATATAAACACTGACTCTTTTTTTCTTGTGTGTGTGTGTGTGTGTGTGTGTGTGTGTTTGTAAGCACTCACGTATGTTTGTGTGGATAGTAGATTTGGGTTTGTTTATTGTTTCTTAGCGTATGTGGAGAGTATAGTTTGGGTTTTGTAACCGCTCACGTACGATTGTGTGGATAGTAGATTATGGATTTTGTTTTAATGATTTGCGTGTGTAAATAGTAGATTTGGGGTTTGTTTATTGTTTCTTAGCGTATGTGGAGAGTATAGTTAGGGTTTTGTAACCGATCACGTACGATTGTGTGGATAGTAAATTTGGGGTTAGTTTATTGCTGATTCACTTATGTGAATAGTATATTATATGAAATGAGAAAGTAGGGAGATGCTTTCCTTCACGTCCGCGCTTTCACTATAAGAACCCACAGTATTTGTGGTTCAAACCATTCTACAAAGAATAAAAAAAGAAGATGGCTTCGAACCAGCTCGATAAAATGAAAACATTGCAAGACGTCCTGGACAATTTAGGTATGATGGAGCAAATGTTAGTGAGGTTAAACGAGGATCACTATTCTTATAGCCCACATAGAGTGAAGATGGAGATTAACAACTTAAGAAAAGTAAAGGAAATGATAAGTGCTGTGATGAAAGAAATAAAGCAGGAGAAGGAGGATGAAGAGGAAAGGATAAGGATGAGAGTATGGAACGAGAAAATTGAAAAGGAAGAAGAAAATGAGAAGAGGAAGAAAGAAGAGGAGGAGAAGCAGAAAGAAGAGAAAAAGAAGGAAGAAAAGAAAGAAAAGAAGAGAAAGAGTGTAGGAGAGAAAATAAGAAGTTGGTGGAGAAATAAAAGAAATTAGAAGAAGAAGAAACCCAAAGACCCTTTCCAGGGCCACCCACATTTCTCGAAAAGAGATAGCCTCTCGATTGCCTACCCCTTTTTTTATTTTTTTTTTATAAAAAAAATCGCATGTTCAATTCCCCTCGTCCCTAAAGTAGTTTTTTTTTCTAACATGTTCAATTCCCCTTTGTCCCTAGACAAACCCAAACTCTATTCCCATGTTCAATTCCCTTGTCCCAGACAGACCCAAACTCTATTCCCCATGTTCAATTGCCTTTGTCCCTAGAATCGATATTTTTTTTCCCATTGTTCGAATGCCTTTGTCGCTAAAATGGATATTTCTTTTTTTTTCCTTTCTTCAATGTTAAATTCCATTGTCGCTAATCTTACCCAGGGTTTTTTGCCCATGTTAAATTTCCATTGTCGCTAATCTTACCCAGAGTGGTTAATGTTAAATTTCCATTGTCGCTAATCTTACCCAGGGGGTGTTTTTAATGCTAATTCCCATTGTCGCTAATCTCACCCCTTTCACTACTTTCGTCGATGGGGTCTAAGATCCATTGAGCGAAATCGGCTAGCGTGTTCGGTCCTCGAAAGATTTTTTCACGCCCTCCAGGAATCTTACTACAGTGAAGGCAATGATTAAAGATAGGTTATTGGATGCACTTTTCATACGCTCGGTGAGCCGCGCATAAATTAGGAATGTGAATGCCGGTCTCTTGCATGAATTCAAAATCAAAAAAAGATGAAATTCCTTTTCTTCTTGTGGTCCTCATATTCCTCTTGTTGGGGTTGGTATTTTTGCATGTAGCATTCGTGTTCCAAGTCCACGATTTGGTGACAAATGTGACATCGTTTCTTTCCTCGACATACGTGAAACTTGGCACTATTGGTACGTATGCCTTTTCCACACGTAGGGCACAATCTCAGGAGTTGACATGCACTTTTCTGCTGTGAACCTTGCGTCTTCAGATATTGTTGGTAACAGGCTGAACTGACAAAAGTGCGCTGACAAGTAGGGAAATGCACTCGTTATTGTACTTCGTCCAAATAGGGCTGAGAGGCCAAACATCCTGAGCATTTCGATCCACAATGCTTGTGTTGCTCTCGATTGTTATAGCCATAGTCACATTTCTCACAATAATAACTATATCCCAGGAATGCCGTGATCCTGGTAATGGTATCGAAATGTTCATCGTGATGATAGACATGCATGTATTTTCCATCCTTAAAGTCTTTCCCTCGAAACAAAAGAGTTCCGCGCACTTCTTGATGGTGCACTTTCAAGGTGTAGCTTGGAGCTAGGACATCTTGCAATTTTTGCATTTCAGGAATGCCACAAGGGGTGAGTTTGGACAGGCTAACTTATTGTAACAGGAGTTCTGCTTCTCTTTGTTGTTTGGCCCGGTCGGATTGTTGAATAGTTTTCCAGGCTATTTCTTATTCTACCGTGTCGTTCTTGTTGGCATACGTTCGTCCCACCACGATGGCACGGGCTAAACACACCTGGTCTATAGAGTTGTTAATTTGGACGAGGCTCTTTTTGGTGCTGCGAAGGTCGTTCACCAATAACACCTTTTTGCGTTGTCCTGTCTCTTGAGGAGGAGAGACGTGGGTCATGAACAGTGTGGCTTTTCCATCGGTGATGTCAAACTGGTCAGTGGATTGTTGCACGTGTTGAATCTTGTCCATGACTTTGGAAGGGGACAATTCTGCGGGACTGCTAAACTTGATCCAAACAGGGCATTTCAAACCGTCGTGTTGTATGGAAAGTCTCAAGCGATCGTCTTCTTTGGCTTCACAATGTTGTTTCAGTGTGGTTAACAAAGAATCCCACACTTCGGTGATGAACTCTTCTGCTTTCTCCAGCGGTACGTCGGACTTGAAATCTTTAAACTTCGCCCTGTAAGTGTAAGCCGTAGTTCTAAATTTTCTAGAGGAGCGCTTTTCTCTCGAATGTGGTAATACTTTGCGTGTGATACTGGTGGATTTGGTTTGTAGTAGGCTCTCTATGTCTGGTCGAAGACGTGTAAGGTATTGGTTCAGGTTCACTCATGTCTTCTATTTGAGCGAACACTTCATTTCGTGTGTGAGGCGAAACGTCACTTCGCTGCCTCTTACGTTCTTCTTCTATCTCACTGAAATCGCGAGATCGTTTCATCTCGATTGCGGATTCAGAAATGATTTAACCAGGTGCATTCTCTCCATATATACCCTCTCTACCTCTTGTTGTCACAATGACTTGGTATATGTCACAAGGGCAAGTGAAAGCCAATCATATAGGAACCCAACGACCGCGGTGCGTCCTAAACACCTCATGCATCTTGACGACCCTTCGATTCAAACCCTACCACGAAAGAAAAAAGTTGCAAGAAAAAAAACCCAGACAGTTGGTGTCTTCAACAAAGCTAGAGACGGTGGCATTGTGTCGCTGAGACACGTTCTTACTCCAGAAAACTACGCCACTCGACAACGATGTCTCCTTCTCTCAGTCACTTCTACTTTGTCGCTGACTACGATTCTACCAACTCTGTTTTAACACACGTTTTTCCTCATCTGATACTTTTTAAAATTTACTAAATTCATTTTTGAAAGAACTACCCTTTTTCGACAACAGTGATGGCGTCTCCTCCTGCTGTTACCACTGTTGCTGCACAAAGGTGATCTTTCATTAAGATCAAAATATGAGACAGAGCAAGTAACATGTGAAGTTGAGGGGAGGTGTCTAAACAACAACAGTCAAGCCCCTATGTTCCATTTCTGTTTGTGACAATAACTTGTGATACTTCACATTTTCTAAAGTGGAAATCTTTACAAACCGTACAAAAGTTATATGACTTTGGCTTCTGATAGTTGCACAAACTCTTCATTTTATAAGTGTCACGAGAAAATTGTGTATCCAATTTTTACCATTTTCCAAAACACGCACTCACTTGCAACGTGACCATAAATCTGTACTTCTTTATTTGTGGATATCCCACAGACCCGTCCCAGCATATAAAGCTAGTTAAGAACTGTAGGAATATCAGCTCATTTTTTCAGAAATATCAATGTTTTTATGTATATCTTCCCTGTTCCACCCTTTATTAGTGCTTATTTATGTTCCCTAAAGACATAAACAATTTGGAACAAAATTAAATTTTGAATTAATGTTTCTCTCTGTTTATACATTCTTTTTTTCAAGTTGCTGGTGCGTGGCAGATTACATCAAAATACCTTCTCAAAGTGAGAGGCATTTCTACACATATCATTGCCTTTGTTAAATTCGGTTTTGTTGGTTAATCATCGTTAATCTTTAATTCTATTTTTTGACGTATTTCTTTTTTTATATAGAAGATGCAAGATGATTTATTGTTGTAACGGTATTTATGTTGTTTAGTCTGTTGCTGCGAAAGAAAATATCTATAGCAAAGTGCTTAAGTTTGTTCAGTTTTTTTATATTTCAAGCTCTACAAAAGGTACCAAGTTTGTCTTGCAAGGAGATTGAAACTTTAAGTTACGCAGATGTGAAGGAAAACATTTATGTTACTACAGTTTGCTGTCTTTGTGTTCGTTCTAATCATGCTTGTCTTATATGGTTGTGTTTTAGAGATCATATTTCTTCTGATGTAAATACATGCATCAATGGACAGTCAGCTTGGGTTATCATCATTGAGGTTCACTGCACTTTAGTTTATTTACTTCATGCAAACCCCAAATACACTAGCTTGAAGGGAAAAAAAACTGACACCCGGTACTGTAACTTTTCTGTCTCTACTGATCTGAGTGTGCTTGTCAAAATGTTTGAGGAAGATTAAAAATGTTTGTCAGTTTCAAAACGCGAACCAGTACTCTGGCCTTTTAATATTTAATGTGGCAAGAAGATATGGTACAATACGCAACAAAGGGATTGTATGTTTACACTCCAATCTGTCTGTACTGCAATGGTAACAACGCTCTTGCGTTGGCATTATTCTGTTAAAGGAAAATCAAAACTCCACCACACTATTTTACTTAACTACTAACTCTCTAACAATACATTAACTCACGGAAAAAGTATAACAATCATAAGTAACTTATTAATCAAATAAACCCAACTTTAGTAAATCAATAAATCAAACAATAACCATTAAATGACTCAACCTATTTGGCACCAACACAATGGCCCTAAAGGCAAAATAACCTATTTAGGCAACAAAATAACATCGCCAAAAATGGCCTCTTAAAATCTGACATCCCCATAAGGGAACAAATCCCTGCCAATTATAAATCTAGGACAATTCGATTTCAGTGTCAAACCTAACTACAGGTAACTATGTGCCAAGCAATTATATTTTGACACAAGTCCTGAAAGGCAAAATCAATGCAATTAAAAGCAAATAGGCTCAGTCTAAGCTACCCAGTAACATTTAGGGACCCTAATAAATCATTTGAAATGGAAGAACTGGACGATACCCTCCCAATGATAACGCTAGAATTCCAATCCTCATCACTGACAATACAGAAATCAAGGAAAATTCACCGTCCTATAATGATTAGCAATTAGCGCAATCGCCTGTTAAAAAACGGGATTGCGATATCGATTGAACAAACAAACAACCCAGAACCATCTCCGAAGAAGCCAAGATCAATATCAACCGAAAGAAACAACAAATTGGAACAAATAACTAGGACAACTGTAGCACCACCAACCCCAACCCCTCAACGAATCAAGTAAAACCAGGTACCAGCAAATATTACAATCGTCAAACCCCAGAACGCTCTAGGCCACCAACGTTAAGTCAAACTGCATAAAGCTCTAGTGAGGATATTACAACACAAAATAAATTGCCCTCCAGCTAAGATAAATCTAATCAGTGGTAAAGGGAAACAACCTATGAAATGTAAACCCACTAGCAAAAACACAAACTCAGCAGCCCAATCAAAAGCAGAAATAGGAAAACAAAACATACCGAACGCCAAATCAAACCCACCTAGCCATAATAACACAAAACAACATAAATTCAAAATTCCACCCAATTCAACACACTGTTTACATACGTAGCAATTCAGCACAGCTACTCAATTTGAACATCAACAGCTTAATATGGGCCCTACAAAAGGTACACCAAGGCTAATTCACTATATTCCGGCCGAACACAGACTATCTTGTAGTACACTGCAGCACCCTTAACCAAGTGGTCACATTTATGGAACTTGAGTCAATTGGCATCATCAAGATATAAGTTGAACGCCATCACAAAATTTCCAAACAATCTGACAACTCAGTTTCCCACATGATGACCAAAGTTTCATCTGACGAAAACAACAAAGTTAACACTGTAACCGTACCATCCAACAAAGTAGGAAATTCCACATTCAAATCAGTTTTAAAATCAAAAGGTCCTAATAAATGGATGGATAATCAGAGAAACTAAAAGAAAATGGGGCGCCCATAGAAAGGGCGTATAGACTGAACAATTACCAAGGACAATAAACCAATATAACGGTCCTCGATTCGAAAACTCGTCTTACCAACTTGGTACGACTGGGCCCATCAGGGAAATGCCACCTCCTAGAAACATACATCAACAAACCCAGGTTTTGCAGCAACTGCAAGCATTGGGGGCATTATGCTACCATTGCAGATACAACAGTCAGTGCAATTAATGTGTGTGTGGGGGGGTGAGGGTGGGGTGGGGGTGGGGGGAGGCAACATAGGCTACCTTGCAAAAGGAACACACCAAAATGCACTAACTGCAGGGAACAACATAAACCACAATCCTCACCATGCCCTTATTCAATTAGAGACCAAACAATTATGGAATTAATGAACAATAAAATAATGCCCTACCATGCAACCAAAAAATAACTCACCTATCGAAACATAACTCAGAAACTACTATGAAGTACAATAAGGAAAATACAACATCAACTAAAGACACAGATAAAAATGCAAATCCCAAACACCCAGTACAAACAACAAACGTAGAAAGACCTAAAATAACAACTCAAAACACAAATTAATAAGGACAAAATACCCCCTCAACAGCAACGGTGAACCAAAACATAGATGATGGGATCACTACAGCAACCCCAGGACCGCGAACTATTCAAGAAATCATGTCAGCAATCACAATCAGCTTAATCCCAAACAAACATAATAGTGAGCAAATAGTGAAAAAAATAAAACTAATACTAAGCAAAACGAGCAAACTCCCCCCTCCCCAAATCAATAATTCATTTTAAAAAACCGCATTACATTATGGACAACGCAACCAAAAACAATCTAATCATCTCACAATGGAACTGTAGGGGTATCACATGCAATATCAATGAACTAAAAATCAAACTCAAGCATCTAGTTTCAAAGCCTGATATAATATGCATTCAGGAAAGCAAGATCACCAGAAAAACTAGGCAAATACCCAAACTACCAGGATACTCTCCAGGTTACCTTAAAAATTGTACCAGTGGACAAGGAAGGGCGCCTTGTAATCTTTGTCGAAGAAACCCTACCAAATACAACCCCAGTAAATATTACACCTACACCAGGTAGTAGCGAGACCTTCGAGCTACACTCCCTAATAATCTGAACGGGAAGAGATAGTATCCAAATTTTCAACATCTTTGAACCGGGAGGAAACACTAGCGTCTCAAATCTAGCAACCTATAGGCAAATAACTAAACATCGCATAGAAGACGACATTGTCATCTGCGAAAACTTTAATGCACACAACGAGCTGGTGTGTGTGTGTGTGTGTGTGTGTGTAGTAGGACATGCAAAAGAGGCAGGGTAGTGGAGGCATGAGCTCCGGAATCCAACCTGACCATCCTTAAGAACGGGACCAAAACACGTCTTAACCCTGAGAATGGTTATCTGTCTGCCATCGACATAAACATATGCTCGCCGAAATTAGCACAGATGATTGATTGGAGAGTGGACCAAAGCGATTCATTAGACAGCGACCCCTTCCCAATCATCATCACTCTGCAGATGGTGGTACAATATAACCCCTTTGATAAGCATCCCCGATGGAAATATGAAAGCACCGACTGGGAAACTTTCAGGAAAACACTATCCGAAATAAACACCACTAGCCTAGAAAATGATGACATTAATATATATTATGAAAACATAATTAGCACCATACAAACAACAGCAAAAACTAGCATACCAAGAACCAGTGGGATACAATCTAAACAGTCAGTACCCTGGTGGAACAATCAATGCAAAAAAGCCCATAAAGAAAAACGAAACGCACTTAGAAAATTTAAACGCTCAGAAAACTATATAGATTGTACATATTACAAACAAAAAAAAACAACAAAAAAAACAAAACAACATTAAACAAATAATTAAGCAGGCAAAAGAAAAATCTTGGCAAAGCTTCTGCTCCAAAATTAATATTAACACTATCACAAAACAAGTATGGGATAAAATTAAATCAATTAGGATATAAACAATACATTCCACTCCCAAAATAGCAGGTGCCAACACTAATAAAGAAAAAGACAAACTAAGAAACCATTTCACCACAATGATTAGCAACCTAAACCACACCCCAACATTTCAACAACACAGATAAAAACGTCCAACTTAAATAACGAAATAACTCCGCTTGAGTGGGAAATAGCGTTAAGATGGAAAAAAGAATTAATATTTATTACAAGAAACTGTTTTATTTTCATCAGTTCCAATTTGAAAAGTTATATTGTAAATAATAAAACGATATTGGCTACTCAGCTCTACTGTAGTTATACTTAGTACAATCTGTAACGAAGAGTAACATCTTTCTTTAGATTATTCATGGGTAATTAGAGATCTGTGTCACTATCGTATATAACTAGTCTTTTCTTTGGAGGAGGTGAAACTGTGTATGACATACTTGTGTTGTCCTTAATATTGATTGTAAAATTACCCCCGTGTATAATAGACCCTCCAAAAACGGACTCCAGCGGATAACCATGTGATAAACTTTCAAGTTCATGGGTTCTTTGAACATTTATTTTTCTGTCCTGGAAATATGGCAAGTGCTACTGTGAAATTTGCTTATGGATTAAGGTATTGACGGATAAATGATTCCTTCTGGCTGGTAAGTGCATTATTTGTCTTTAAATATTGTAGTTATATTTTTTATTCTTCCGGGACACAACGGAGATGATTTACAAAATTAGAATAAAGCATGTTTTATATAACACATTTCTTTTCTTCTTTTTTTTGGAGGGGAGCTCTTATAAATATAACACATTTCTTTTATTTTTTTTGGCACCAGACAGCTGCCGCCCCCCCCCCCCCCCATTTCCCCCCAAAAAGTGAAAAGTGTTTTATGTGTAATTGCATCCCCCAGGTATGTTGCTTGTTTTATTTTTATAAAAAGAATTTTCAATCAAAAAATTTAATTATTTTAAATTTTTGATGGGGTATTTATATTTCCTAGTGTTATCTATACGGGTGTTCATCTTAGCCAAGTTTCTTTCACCTAGCTCGAATTCGCTCCCCTAGTTCGTGTTTGTGACCTTTGCTAGAGGTCTCCTTAGTCCCGTGTTTGCTATATGTGTATTGCTATGTGTGTGAATGCTATATTAGTTTCCGTGTTGAGACCGCATATCAGTCAAATTTCCACAGTTTGCCTTAGTACTAGTTTTTTTTTTTTTTTAATTTATTTTTTAATTATACTTTATTAATCATTTTTGAAAGGGCAACTGAGCGGTGTACTATTTCAATAAAAAAAAAAACCCTAGTGTTTTGTGTGCGTGCTTATATGTGTCGCTCATCACATAATTTTGAAATGAGGCGGGCTGTGCTCGAGTGAGGGTCCATACTTTATTTATTTGTCGTATTTCACTCGAGTTTTGGCCCCCTCTTTTATTTTTGTGGCCAAAATTCCAATTTATATTAGTCAACTATACAGTACGGGAGCTGTATAGTTAAGACAGAGCGAGAGTTAGAAATAAGTAGAGGTGTTGTATTTGTTTTTGTGTTTTCCATGTATATGGGGTGTTTTTCTTAGGCTCTTTTAAGGGCCTTACCACTTCGCGTGACGCCATGTGATGTAGCCCCATTAGGTCATTACCTTTTACTTTCCCCATACAGATACCTTGTCCTTTTGTAGATTTAAAGGTAAGGAGAGTATTCCCTAAGGATTGTTTGATATTTATATATAAACACATGCGAACTAATAGGTATTTAACGATATATTAGCCACCTCCAAGGAGATCAGTATGGGAACGAGGTCTTAACCCGCGTTTGCATTAGCGCTCGTAATGAGCTAGCACCAAGGCCCCTTTCTTACCCCTACTCCCTGTTTGCTATCTGGTATATAAACACATGCAAATGTATTAGTGTATAACGGCATATTACATTTATATGTTTGTTTGTTTTTTTTGGGGGGGGGGTTTGGAGGGTGGGGGGGGGTTAACTCCTTTTTATATTTAATTTTTGAGAGATATCAAGTGATTTTTTCTGGCTTTAATTAGTCCATAATTTTTGAATTGTAAATAATTATATCTGTTATGATGGCCTATGCTAGTTATTTTGTAATTGTTATTACCTGACCACATGCCATCATTGTTTTTGTAACACATTTCTAGTTGTTACTAAGTGTTCCGTAGTTGTTAAGAGAGTTGGGAGGCTATGAAATGTATAGGTCATTAGTCTTTAGAATTTTATTCTATCTGTAGCACATACATTGTTCAGGTCAGCGTCATTAAATGTAGCTAACAGTACATCATTTGTTTCACGCAAAGTATTTAAAACTAGTCAAGTAGCTTTAGTTACATTTAATGACACTGACCTGAAAAATGTACTGAGCTGTTTGGTCCGATTGAGGTCAGCACCTTGCTACATTGTTACCAAGCCCCAGTACCGTGACGTCACCTCACCTTTTCCATTCCTATTGTCCCTATATAACAACCTCACTTTCACTTGTCCATATACAGTCCCAATATTCCCCATGTTCAATTCCCCAGTGTCCGTATATCGCCCCAGGGTATTTTTGACTGGGATTTCCATTATCTGTATAACTCTTGTCCGCATATCGCCCCACGACCTTTTTGACTGGATTTTCCATTGTCCGTATATCGCCCCCATTAACTACTAATGTGATTTGTTAATTATTTTAAGCAATTAACAACTGATTTACAACAACGTCATACGTATTTTAACTGTTGCTTCCATGTGGAGAAAATATATATAAAAAACTTTTGACTATCGATGCTGATAATGAACGTATTCCTATTGTTGTCGGCAACACTATGAACTAGTTTGATGTGGTATAATTTGTATCACCACAGTTGATAGCTATTCCGGTGTGTTTATACGATGGAAAGAATAACTCTCTTTGGTAATGAATTTTGTAGTAAGTATTAGTTGTTTACCTCCAAAGCCACCTTACAACCTTGTCAGTTGTGATCACTGTGTTCACCGTGTTCACTTAAAAGCTAATATCACTGCTAGAATGAGTAGGAACAAATGTTGAAAACTATCTATGACTTGAAGTTAGTAAATGTTTCTTATCTCTCCTGCTAAATGCTCACCATATGATACTTTGCAAATGCTAGCTATTTTTCACCTTTGGTAATTGTACTTTCTAGTTTTGCTATATTCCTTATGGTATAGATGGTATTCTTCGCAATCAATCAATCTGTCAAAATAGTTGATACATTAAGTTCAACATGGACGATGAAATTGGTTGGTCTGACGATCCTTAAGTAGAGAAGTTGGGGATCGATATTCTGGGGCAATGTCAAGAAAACTATGTGCTACCTAAAATCGGAATTTTTTTTTAATGGAATCAGCTGAAGCAGGAACATTGGAATTATAAAAATCGATACTGCATATTTATCGAAGTGTTAATATTTCCATGTCATTTGCAAAGTTTAAAAAAGCCCTTAAGGCTAGACTTCGAAAAGTACCAACCAAAATCATTTATTTATGCAATAATCAATCCATATATATCCATATATCAGCTAGTATATTGTCATTGGATCATTGCAAAGAAACGAAGCAAAAATGCTCGCCTCTAATTATTGTTGATAGATATCAACATAAATATAAGCACAACAAGTTAATTTTAATGCGATGTGTGTGATTTGGGTTTTAAACGTAGCTTTAACAATTTTACAGTCATATCGGTACGACGCCAGCAGTGAAGTCTAGCAGACATGTAGCTTCATGTCCCACCTAGTCACATTATTCCGACATTTGGCCGACTAGTCCTAACACTAACCTCTTACTGCTGAGTGCCAAGTCAGGCTGCTGCAAGTAAAATAGTTTAGAGAGATCCAAACAATCGAATATCGACAAACCTGGTTGATGCTATCCAAACAATCGAATATCGACAAACCTGGTTGATGCTATCCAAACAATCGAATATCGACAAACCTGGTTGATGCTATCCAAACAATCGAATATCGACAAACTTGGAAGTTCGGAGTGTCAATTTAATTACTATAAGCTGAGTGACAGAGAAAACATCTCGAAGAGTGGTAGGGATTTGAAAATTAAGCAACATATTGCATGTGTGACACAAGATAAGATATATTTTGCGTGTTATTTAAACTGCATAGGCAATATGCAGGGGAAACCGAAATAAACACACGTGTTAGGATAGAGGGGTATTTTTCTGACATCTATCAATATTTTAGTTCACACTCTTATTTAAACGATTCCAGAGTGATTGGGATTGAGCACAACTGTTATTACAAAGTGGATAGAACAGAAAGAGAAAAGCAATAATTAACCATTTATGAGTTGAAAATTATTGTGGAATTCTACAGACAGTGCAACCCTCGATCGTAGTCTTGCGCACTGCAGAAATATTCTCTTTTAAAATCTTAACTTCTTTTCTTTTTAATACGAAATTTTATGCGGGGATTACTGATAGGTACAGTCGTATCAATCTTTCAATCTATGTATCTTTCAGTTTGAATCTTACCACTGGATGATCTGAACAAAGTGGCAAGAATGTTTGTCTTGAAATATTTATGACAAACATGAAAATAAATATAACGTGTGTCATCAAAGTGTACGAGTTTCTCATTGACGTTTGTCACCAGAGTTTACTAATTCCTCGCGAACATTTGTAATTAAAGTGTACGAGTTGGTCACGGATGTTTATTATGAAACTTTACGAGTTTCTCAAGGACAGAAAAGTTAAATCCCTTATACTAATAATAATCGTGTCTCGTTTGCACGGTCGCTTTGTAATTACACTTGCCCTGTATGTCATATGAGGTCTTGTGGACAAACGTGTATAAACAAAATCACGGTTGTCCATTTATTGTTTTGGATAGTAAATGTAAATGCCATATCGGAAAATGCCCGCTTTCATGTTGCATATCTTGTAGAATTTGCGGTCATTTGTCACCCTGAGTGCCGAAGACAACGCATCAGTTTGTTTTACATCCATCATTCATTTACTTCGTACCATGACAGTCATGACCCATAATACCAGAAGCTTCCGAATATAAACGCTTTTGAACCTCAATAGATTTGTGTTTTGAAACTACTCGTCTTGCTTAGGATCATACAATTTCATCTTTGATCAAAAACACAGAGGACATGCGTTAACAGTATTTTGAATGCAAAAACTATTTATGGATAGGTATGGATAAGAGTAAGTGGTCTTCTTTTTGAATACATACGGCTATGCCGTTATGGAGACAGTTTTTAACCGCACATGCGACAACTGACGTCGACATTTCCTACACGAAATTATTTCATTGTATACATTTAACAGAATTTGGCAGACAGAATTATAATATTGAACTAAGAATGGAAATTTCTGTGGGAAATTTACATATGCTGAATTGGCTTTCCTAGTGAGCTAAAATTTTCTGCCGTATTGGACTGACTGAATATAAAACAGGTGAAAATTGTGATGAAAATTACATGTTACCATAGAAAACAATGTCAAGCATGATTAACAGATGGAAACACGACTGGTTTTTTGTTGTTGCAAGAAATCTTCATCATGGATAAAGAATTGGTAGTGACACAATTGATCTGGATGATAAAGTTTGGAATTTTCTGAAAGTTTCAGCGATTCTTATTAGGAGATGCTATTGTTACACAGTCTAGTTAAAAAAGATTGGATGTTATTTTCGTACATTCCAATCAGTCCATGAATGTCTTCGGAAATCATGAAAAAAAACCCAACAAACAACCGAAGTAATTCGAAACGGATCACATTAGCAGTTGATGGAATCTTCTGATTGGTAAGTTTTAGATAATCCTGCAGAGAGATAGAGAGAGAGAGAGAGAGAGAGAGAGAGAGATAGAGAGAGAGAGAGAGAGAGAGATCATCATCGTCATTATATTTTTCTTCATTCTACTTTTTGCTGATCTTAATTTAACCATGGACTGAACATCCCAACTTTACAGTATATGATTTTTCGTAAGAACCGCAATGAAACACTCCTTTGCATACTTTGTCATGAATGGACCATGCAACCTTTAAAATGTTATCATTCTTATTAGCAGATGATATTTTTTTTAAGGACCCCAACAAACTCTCTTTTACACATTTTGTCATGAATGGACCATGCATCATTTAAAACCACTTGTTATCAGTAGATGATATTTTAGTAAGGACCCAAAAAAACACTCTTTACACATTTGGTTTACGAATGGCCCATGCATGACTTAAAAGCCATTGTTATGTGTAAATTATAGTTTAGTAAGGACCAAAATAAAAACACCGTTTTACAGATTTTTTTAATGAATGGTCCATTTGTCATTTTAAACCCATTGTTATCAGGAGTGGATATTTCAGTAAGGAAACAAATCAAACTCTCTTTTACACGTTTTCATAAATGGCCCATGCATCATTTAAAACATATCGTTATCTGTGGATGATATTTTAGTAAGGATCTAATGAAAGACTCTTTTACACACTTTTTCATAAATGAATCATGTAACACTTAAAACCTATTGTTATCAGTAAATGATAGTTTAGTAAGGACCAAAATAAAAACACTTTTGCAGATTTTTTTTATGAATGGTCCATGCATCATTTAAAACGCATCGTTATCTGTGGATGATATTTTAGTAAGGATCTAATGAAACACTCTTTTACACACTTTGTCATGAATGAACCATGCATCATAAAACCCATTGTTATCAGTAGATGATAGTTTAGTAAGGACCAAAATAAAAACACTGTTTTACAGATTTTTTTTATGAATGGCCCATGCATCATTTAAAACCCATTGTTATCAGTAGAGGATATGTTAGTAAGGAAACAAATAAAACTCTCTTTTACACATTTTTTATGAATGGCCCATGCATGACCTTGTACCCATTGTTATCTGTGCGCTCAACGTTACGGATCACTGCCATCTTACATATGTCTGCGTGGGTTCGAGTGTCATATTCGGCCAATGTGGGTATGTGAGATAGCTTGCCAGTAGCTTCTCGTGGTTCGGTGGTTCTTTCCGGGTTTTCCCGGGGTTTTCCTCCACCATTTATACTGGCCGCCATGTATAGCCTATCATGTGCTGAAAAATGGCGTTAAACCCTACAACAACAACAAGAACAGTTGTTATCAGCAGATGATATTTAAGTAAGGACCCATATAAAACACTATTTTGCACACTTTGTCATGAATGGCCCATGCATTACTTAAAACCCATTGTTATCAGTAGATGATACATTAGTAAGGACCCTAATGAATCACGCTTTTACACATTTTATCACCGATGAAGAATGCATCAGATAAAAAAAACAAAAACTTAAGTTGACTCTTACATATGTCACCAAATGATAGAACGGAGATGAGTCATTCCTCCTGGTCATTATTGTCTTTGACTTAAAGGCAAAACACTACTTCCATTCAAATTATGATAGTCAAAGTATATCCTTTCAAATGCTCTTTGGTATCTGTGATCTTTTGCGAAAATGAAGGACACCAAATGGATCGATTTCGAAATAGCGAGAATGTAGTCGACGGAATATATTCAGCGAGCAGAAACAATAAGACTGACCGGTATTCAAAGCACATATGAACTGTCAGAGACATCAAGCTTTTTATAACCACAATTAATGATGCTAATTTTAACCTCATTATTTGCACACAATTTGCATGTAATATTCTCCAAACATGGTCCTTGTTACTTCACTTTGTCCCAGCACCAATATCCGATCTTACAGCTTAAGTATGTGATACAAAAATGTACAAGGTTATGCGGACTTCATTTGTGCGAAGTGTTCAGTAAATTTTTGTTTCAAAATTGGAGCTATATGATTGCAAAAGGTTAAGAAAGGAAAACTCTAAAGTTTATATACTAAAAATTCGTATACAAATATTGTATTAGTTTACATTTTGTCAAACCGGGAACATCTACCAGGACAAAAACAGACCTCCAAAACGAGATTGCTTGACCACTATCTCTTAATCGTTGTATCAATTGTTTCTTTAACTTTGAAACTTATTTTTCTAAAATTTCTTCCATTTCCTCATATTTCACTGAATTTAGGGTATGTGCATCACTTTCTGTCTAAGGTACAATGACACAAATGGTCAAGGAAACATTTTCTTTTTGACAATCCATCAAATGTAATCATTTCAATTTCATTTCCACTAAAAGGGACCGTTTCGTTTCCTAAACATGATAAAAGCTGACGCATGTGAAAGAGAAGTAGTCGGTTTGAAGACTTGCTGCCTTGTTCTAAGGCAATTACATTACACTCATGCGTTTCATAGAAACGTTTGCCAAACATCGGCTTCTAAAGAACGAACAGTAAATTATACCAATATGATGCAAGCAAATTCAATGACTGAGTATTAGTTTGGCAAGCAAACACATGTTTAATCTCGGGGGTGGAGGTGGGAGTGTCAGGTTCCTGATGCAACGTGAGTTGCAATTCATTTGATTTGGTTTGATGCTATACAGCCCAGCAGCAAAAGGAGGATATTTACTGCCAAGTCAATTGGAGTAAGTTCTTGCGCAAGGGCACACCACGGAAATTCATTTAGTTCAGGATATGCACTAAGTATCCACATAGGAACCACCCCACTTCTTCATGGGAATATTAAGAAGTTTCAGGGTAAACTCTTCTTTTGTGGAAACTATTATTAATGTGTTATTTCCAGATGCTTCTATCAGTGTATTATTGCAAGAGGATTATATCAATGGATAATTTCAACAGGCTTCTATACTCGTATTATTGCCAGAGCCTTCTATCAATGCATTATTGCAAGAGGATTATATCAATGAATTATTGCAAGAGGATTCTATCAATGCATTATTGCAGAAGGCTTCTCTCAATGCATTATTGCAAGAGGATTATATAAATGTATTATTACCAGAGGCTTCTATCAATGCATTATTGCAAGAGGATTATATCAATGCATTATTGCAAGAGGATTCTATCAATGCATTATTGCAAGAGGATTCTATCAATGCATTATTGCAAGAGGATTCTATGAATGCATTATTGCAAGAGGATTATATAAATGCATTATTACCAGAGGCTTCTATCAATGCATTATTGCAAGAGGCTTCTGTCAATGAATTATTGCAAGAGGATTATATAAATGTATTATTACCAGAGGCTTCTATCAATGCATTATTGCAAGAGGCTTCTCTCAATGCATTATTGCAAGAGGATTCTATCAATGCATTATTGCAAGAGGATTATATCAATGAATTATTGCAAGAGGATTCTATCAATGCATTATTGCAGAAGGCTTCTCTCAATGCATTATTGCAAGAGGATTCTATGAATGCATTATTGCAAGAGGATTATATCAATGAATTATTGCAAGAGGATTCTATCAATGCATTATTGCAAGAGGATTCTATCAATGCATTATTGCAAGAGGATTCTATGAATGCATTATTGCAAGAGGATTATATAAATGCATTATTACCAGAGGCTTCTATCAATGCATTATTGCAAGAGGCTTCTCTCAATGCATTATTGCAAGAGGATTATATCAATGAATTATTGCAAGAGGATTATATCAATGAATTATTGCAAGAGGCTTCTATCAATGCATTATTGCAAGAGGATTCTATGAATGTATTATTGCAAGAGGATTCTATGAATATATTATTGCAAGAGGATTCTATCAATGCATTATTGCAAGAGGATTCTATCAATGCATTATTGCAAGAGGATTATATAAATGCATTATTACCAGAGGCTTCTATCAATGCATTATTGCAAGAGGCTTCTGTCAATGAATTATTGCAAGAGGATTATATAAATGTATTATTACCAGAGGCTTCTGTCAATGAATTATTGCAAGAGGATTCTATCAATGTATTATTGCAAGAGGATTCTATCAATGCATTATTGCAAGAGGCTTCTCTCAATGCATTATTGCAAGAGGATTATATAAATGTATTATTACCAGAGGTTTCTATCATTGCATTATTGCAAGAGGATTCTATGAATGTATTATTGCAAGAGGATTCTATGAATATATTATTGCAAGAGGATTCTATCAATGCATTATTGCAAGAGGCTTCTATCAATGCATTATTGCAAGAGGATTATATAAATGCATTATTGCAAGAGGCTTCCACAGTCATTTATATAACCCGATATCATCAAATGATAGTTGTCAGACAACTATGTTTGCGGAAAGTTTTAAGAAAACGGGATAATATGTGTAGGATGTATTAAATTTCGTATTTAAAGGAGAAAGTCTCTGATTGGGTGAAGATAATTAACGGAAAAAAAACTGTGTATGGGCAACTTGTACGCATTAGTAGACTTGAACCTATTGGCATAGCTAGGATATTTTGGCCCCTATGCGGACTCCTATGCAGAGCTTACTCTCATTTTATGTTAGCTATGTCCCTGCTTGAAACCCAAACTATTTTCATATCATCACTATCACTGCGCAGGTACCACTGCATGCAAACTAGCAAGTCTTGCGGGGATCTATTTTCTATTGTGGCACATATCAGGAAATTGTCCTCAGAAACGAAGCACGCATTATATCATTCTGCATCGTTTTAAAATCCTAATTTTTGGTAAATGTTTCATAGGATGTAGTCATGATTTGCCGCACTTATAAAAAATAGTATAACAAAGTGGCTAAATATTAACGTTACGGTCAATGGAAAATATAATTCGTCGACTGTAACTATAGCAACAGATAACCCGGTGGAATGGACCAGGATAATATATGAAAAAGCCTTTCGCACCCTTATCAGCCCTTATAACTTGTTTCTAATTTAAGGAATAAGTTCCATCGTATGTAGGTTTTAGACGTTTTTATTTATACCCGGATAATATTTGCAAAAGCCTTTCGCACCCTTATCAACCCTCATAATTTGTTTCTAATTTAAGGAATAAGTTCCATCGTATGTAGGTTTTAGACGTTTTTATTTATACCCGGATAATATTTGCAAAAGCCTTTCGCACCCTTATCAACCCTCATAATTTGTTTCTAATTTAAGGAATAAGTTCCATCGTATGTAGGTTTTAGACGTTTTTATCTATACCCGGATAATATTTGCAAAAGCCTTTCGCACCCTTATCAACCCTCATAATTTGTTTCTAATTTAAGAAATAAGTTCCATCGTATGTAGGTTTTAGACGTTTTTATTTATACCCGGATAATATTTGCAAAAGCCTTTCGCACCCTTATCAACCCTCATAATTTGTTTCTAATTTAAGGAATAAGTTCCATCGTATGTAGGTTTTATACATTTTTATTGCTATAATCATTTTGTATACACACTGGATTTAAAAGCAGGTATCCAGGTATTGTTTATTAAAATGCATCGTAATGCATTTTCGTAGTAGCGCAATAAAACTTGTCGACCAAAACATGTTTGACTTAGATTCTCGTTTGTGGCCAACTCTTAGTCCGTCCCAACTTATATAGTTCTTCAGAACTTCCGAGATGCCCCTTCCAAGCATTATGGGTGCCCGAAGGCGTTATTGCATTATTGTAACGAGTCAGTGATTTTGTGGAGGTTCTTTACATGTTCCTACTTGTTCAAGTTTGTGGTCTTGGGTCAAAGTTCGGTACTCCCCTCCCTTCACACAGTTGTCTGTTGGGCGGGTTTCCCTCCCTTATTTCCTCAAGAAAGATGGATAAACGATATTTGTCCTGAGGTCAGTAGTGTTGTTTATTTCCCTTTTTCTTTACAAGTTTATATTAGAGTTTAGTTGGGTTTATTCCAAATAGTTGCTTTTACAGTCATTAGCGTTGTGTGCGTGAGTGCTGTCTCTCATTCCACTTTCTTTTGCATTGTACGAATATTCTTTACGGATCATATTTTTTGGGGTAGGTGGGTGATTATCCATGTCCTTAAAAGATTTTTTCATTTGTTTCATATTGGCGTCATCTCCATGGATATATCACTACTTTCGAAATAGGTGTTTTCTATCTCCTCATCGAATTTCAGTCTATAGAAGATCTTTATATGAAGGTATGTTTCGTCTGTTTCTTCCTTCTTCCGTCTTTTCTTCTCCAATCCATATACATTCCTTTATCTTTCTTCCGTGTCTTGTGGTTGTACTTCTTTCTGTTTCAGTTTCCTTCTTGCTTTCTTTTATTGTGGTCTTTTCGCTTTCTTCTCCTTACCAATATTATCGCACATTCCATAACAGGTTTTGTTGTTGTTTCTTGCTTGTTCTTATTGTTGGTTCTAGTGTTGCTGCTGCTGTTTATTCTCTGTCTCCCTTGCGTACTTAAGTAGAACTGCGTCCATGCCCACTGCCATCTCTACCTCCATAGTTGGTTGTTGCTTGTTGTTGCCAATCTCTTGTGGCTCCTGTTGTTGTTGCTGCTGCTGGTGATCCCCTGACATCATTGCATCTTTGAGTTGGATCACATCTTTCTGTTCCTCTGTTTCCTTCCCTTTGCCTACTGTCGTCTACACATCCTTCATTTGTTGTTGTTTTGTGTTGTTGTTTATATTTTGTTGTTTTCTGCTGCTGCTGTTGTTACTTTTGGTTCTCTAACGTCGTTACGTCCTTGGGTTGCAATACTCGGGTTTATTCTGTTGATCCTTAGATTGTTATTGTTTTTTAGTATTTGTTATTTGTTGCTGTTGTTGATGTTGTTCTTGTTTCATTAGTTCTTTGATGTCGTTGGCTGGTTTGAAATGCGTTCGTTTGTTAATAAACTTTCTTCCCTTAGCATTCTGTCATCGCTGTCTACGTAGCTGATTGTTGATTACTTTTATTTGTTGTTGTTGTTGTTTCTGTTGATTCCTGTCTTTTTCCCCGCTTCTCTGTTAGTTCCGTCACCTTTACATTCAGCTAGAGGTAAATTGTTAACTCGCTTACGTGGGTTTGTTCTTTTTCCTCTTCCATTTTCCTTTTATCCATTGGCGCATGACCTGTGTCCTCACAGCGGTTGCACTTTCTGTAATAAACGTGTCGCTTGTACAACGTCTTGACTAGGAATCCATGAAGAAAGAAGGCTGGCTTAATTTCCCGTATCTCTTCCTTTCCAATTTCCAGTATCCTTACTTCCTTCTTTATCGGACTTAGTGGATGGGTACCAATTCTCGCATTCGTGACCATGGTCTTGAATTTGTTTTCAAAACTTTCTACAGTAGCTGTTATGGACATCTCATATTGCACACCAGATATATGTAGTACTGCTGTCTTTAGTTTTAATTTTCCTCACAATGGGTAATGTTGACACTTTTTCCTCCCATCTCGTTTACTCCATATGGTACTATTGTTTGTGTTCCCTTCGGTCTTTGAATATATACTATATTTCATCCCCCACTTAATGCCTCCGTTTTATTTATTTTGAAAGTCCTGTTCCTCAGCTCCAAGGCCATCATGACCGCCGCCATTGATGGTCACCGTTCTAAGGCTATTTCAGTCATATATATCTCTTGTGTACCTGCTGGGTAAGAACATCCCTCTTTCGTCTCAATTCTACTTGTTCTAAAATACGTCTTCAAATCGGATATTATCCGCCATGTGTCCAGTTGCACGTTTCAATTGAAAGTCTTGTACGTGATTTGCGTACGTTTGAAAGTTCCTCACAATGTTATTTAATTTATATCATTATTATAATTTATATATGTTATCTGTTGGTCTATTGGCCATTAAAGCACACTGTATGTTTCTAGCGAAAGGTGTTTGGTAACTTCTCTAAACGGTGAAATTTCAGACAGTTTGCTTAGTTCGGGCTATGGCAGACAAATATTGCAACTTTCCTGCTCAAGAACGAGTGTCTGGTGTAAATGTTTGTTCAATGATTATCGAGTTACAAAAGTGGAGATATATGATTGCAGTTATTAAACTCAAGGATGAACAATCTACAGTTTTTATATTTGTACAAATTGACTTTGAACCCACAGAACAATACTGAGTTAACTCCCTTGGTCAGAGACGTTGACGTATGTTGAAATTCATCAATATACATTGGAGTACTAAGGATAATGGTGCCCGGGGCGATGGTGATGGCCCAAACGGATTTTGACGCCCCAAGACCTCTGGCGGCCTGGGCAATCGTCCTTCCCCCCTCCCTGTTAATATATGATCTACATATCCACATAGGAACCGAAATACTCTTTTATTGAAATATTATGAAACTTCAACGGGAAACTTTATTCTTTTGTGGAACATTTCGTGAGAGAAGTCACCCAAATTGAAATAATTTGCTCATTATATCAAAAACATTAATAGCGAGGAAGCTATACTATGCAGAACATTTTAAAGAAAAGTGATGTGGACTATCCAAAAATTGGCATGAAAGTAAAATCTGATTTTACGTCCAAGTTGACTAATTGTTTTACGAGCTACGGAAGCAGTCTATGTGTGGTAGTATATTAAATACCGCATTTAAAGAAAAATGTTGCTGCTTGGCTGAAAATATAATTGCCGGACAAAATTAAAGCAGTTTTTCGGCTTGAACCTAAACCTAATTTCTACTTTATCGCTGTCTTTGCACACGTACAACTGGATGCCAATGGGAAGTATACTATTTTCATGTTTTGAAAGTTTTCTCTTGGATAGATCCTGAGTTAGATGCAAGTGTGAGTTGCCTGTCTTACCATCATGTATAGTAACTTGGACCAATATTAAAGTTAATCACTATGGGAACAGAATTGGTGTCATGTGCCCAAAATTTATGACTATGAAAGGCCACCGCCGCCCAAATTAATGAAATATTGTGTGTAGAAAATGACCTTAAGAATCACTACAGTTTTCTTAGGTCAAGAGAGAAGCTTATAGTTTTAATGAATGTCAGACTGCGAACATTAAGAGAAAACATTATTGTCAAAACTCAGCAATTCATGTGATAGAAAACGGACACATATTGAGAGAAAAAAGCGCTTTCACTGTTAAATCAAATTCATAAATAATATCAAAATACAACAGTGATATGCAGATAGATTTCGTCAAAATACACACGAACGACTGTACACACAAATAGTGTTCATGTACTCTATTTTATTAATTTTCTCGTCCTCTCCTTGTCGTTGCCCCATATATTAAACAAACACTTCTTGGAACTATAATATCTTTGACAAAATCTTGAATCATTTATGCCGTAAAAATACATAAACAATATAGCACTTATATCAGATCGAACAGAGCTGAAATTTATTGACAATTCGGGTCAAACAACAGAAATACAAGAATCTGAAATGCCTCAACGATATCTGGCGAAGCACGCAATTCATATTTTTTCTGCTATATCCAACATTTTCTATCTTCCTCTTCACCTGGATACCCGTGATTCAGTGTTCGGAGATATCTTTAACTTATTAAACGTTCCTGCGGCATATGTATTACAAATTGCCCAAAATTTCAATTAATAAATGCTATCCAACATAACATTCAGGCCTTGAAAATGAGAAAAACGTGAGTTGACCGTACATATAATCCCATAAACTGCAAGTTCGCATTTTAGATCCCTATTGTCTGTCAGGTACCTTTTGTATGTTATATTTTGTATTATGCATTGGTCCACATTTAATACGTGCCGTATTTGGCAGATGTGTACAGTCTGTAGACCGGTATACGAGTCTTGTCATGGAGATTACATTACATTGTACCTATGATAATTGTGTTGAAAGTTCTGACTGGGCCAAGAATGTTTTGCAGCAGGGTATGTCATAACTGTAATGATAATCCTAGAGGATCTCTTGTCACACCTTTATAAAATATCAACGTTACTCAACTATGTTTTGCCTTTTGATTATTTCAAAATTACGGAAAGAGGATTGCAGTAAACCTGTATGTTGAAACAAGTTAGCTTTTTGGCCTATTAATTAGAATATAACAAGCTGGTTATTTGGAGCCCTAATGTTCAGATATAGAAAGCCAGTTGTTTCGAGGCCTAATGTTGAATTATCACGAGATCTTTATTTGGAGGACTAATGTTGAAGTATTACAAAATAGCTATTTGGAAGCTCAATATTAAAATGATTGCCTTTCATTTGCTTACATAATATCCTATACAGATACAAATTTGAGTTGAGTGCGTTCGGTGCGGCCAGGTGAAGATATATATCTGTTCAGGCAAGGTGAGTTCCCGTCTTGGTAATTCAGCACTAAGCATGAATTTGCACTGTGGGAGAAACTGCGCATAATATTATAATAGTTTGAATTGACTGACATGTGCCAAGATGAATAGTTATTAGAGTGATCTCTGCATATCATTTGTTGATGGCTTTTCATCTGGTTTGATTAAACTTTCAAATACAAAGACGTGTCATGCAGATGCATACATTAAAATGTAAAGTCTAAAAAAGAAACAGACTTAATCAAACAGTACCAATTTGTTCTACACTCCAGTTTCTACCATGATCATAAGCGTTTATGAAGGGAATTTCTGGCATACGCGAAAGAGTAAGGCCTGAACATATATCACAGACACCCTTCATAGTCATTTAGTTTACTCTTTGTGACATAAAGCAAGTGATTCTTGTCCCTTTATGATGTACAACGCGTACAACGTCAGACGATGTGTCACTAAAGAGGGAAAACATGTGCGTAACATTAGCCATGCTTGCGTGACTTAATTAAAGGTAAACACTTTCCAAGCTCAAAATGAACATTTTTACCAAATGCAAATCATCAATCAGGGAAGGGTTAACTCCGTGATGTGCATGCATAATAAATGACAATCCATAAACCCTCAGGTGGCGTGACTAAATACAATATCGAAACATACAAATGGAAAATTCACCCAGCGTATAGACAAAACACAGAGCTTTTCTTTCCAATATCCAGTACATTAATTTACCTTGCTTACAGACACGTCATAACTGAACCATTACCGGACAATAGCGAGATTTTACAGCAACAGATCAAATTTGGGTAGCAAATTGTTACTGAGAACAATCGGTACAAAATGTTTAATGTATGACTAAATGTGCGATAGCAAGACATGTTGGCAAACTGACATTAAAAGAAAACAATAAATTTATTTTCTAATTAAAAACTACAATCGAAATACCTTGAGCAAGCTATAAAAAAATTCAGTAAGAATATGGAGATACCCCAATAACATTTAGATTTATGCCATTTGCTTGTAAATCAAACGGTCGGTTTTTCCTATTGCGTGCATATCGTATGGTCGGTTTGTCTTATTGCGTTATATCATATCGTCGGATTTCCTAGTTGCTTCTGCATCACAGGGTCGATTTAAAACCATAGCTGTGTGGCTATACAGTCCGTGAAAGATGATGTAATCTCATTTTTGAAAAATAAATACAATGAATATATGTTTCTTCTCTATTTAACGGACGTCAATATGCCCCAAGATTCTTAAATTTTCACAGGTATTAAGTGAAATTCTTCGCACCGCTGGCAATGTGAAGCACACAAAATATGTTTCTTCTCTATTTAACGGACGTCAATATGCCCCAAGATTCTTAAATTTTCACAGGTATTAACTGAAATTCTTCGCACCGATGGCAATGTGAAGCACACAAAATATGTTTCTTCTCTATTTAACGGACGTCAATATGCCCCAAGATTCTTAAATTTTCACAGGTATTAACTGAAATTCTTCGCACCGATGGCAATGTGAAGCACACAAAATATGTTTCTTCTCTATTTAACGGACGTCAATATGCCCCAAGATTCTTAAATTTTCACAGGTATTAACTGAAATTCTTCGCACCGATGGCAATGTGAAGCACACAAAATATGTTTCTTCTCTATTTAACGGACGTCAGTATGCCCCAAGATTCTTAAATTTTCACAGGTATTAACTGAAATTCTTCGCACCGCTGGCAATGTGAAGCAGACAATCATTTTAACACCAGGTCAATTAATTTTCGTCGCCTGTCTGGATTATCTAATTGCGTGGTACGTAAGGTCTTCTAGAGAGTTTCAGACATGCAAATTTGAACAGAACGTTCCGTATAATTGATACACTTAAGTGTCAGCTAATTTAGTCTGTTTCGTTTATCATATTTAAAGAATATAACTGAACTCACTAACCAAACCCGATGATCATATTTGACCGAGGTTTCTTCATTTTCGTGATTTCAATAGACGTCACACATAGACTGGTAATTACCCCATACAATAGAACAACCCAAATAAAATCCCCCTTTAAGAAAACAAAACAAAATAAACAGAACAAAACAACAAAACAACAACAAAAACCAAAAATAAATTAGATAAAGAATGAAAAGTATAATCATGACGGTACTGTCACTATAGAAAAATGTGTTTTCATGACACTGCTGTCAGTTTGTACGATTAGTATTTTCATGATGGCATTGTCAATTTAAACGAGTAGTGTTTTCATAATGGTACTGTAAATTTGGACGAGTACTATTTCCACGATTGATCTTTCAATTTAGACGAGTAGTATTTTCATGAGGGTACTGTCAATTCAGACGAGTTGTGTTTTCATGATAGTACTGTCAGTTTGGACGATTAGTATCTCCATGATGGTACTGTCAATTTCGAGGAGAAATGTTTTCATGAAGGTACTGTCAGTTTACACTAGTAGTGTTTCCATGAAGGTGCAGTTAATTTAGACGAGTAGTATTTTCATGATGGCATTGTCAATTAAGATGAGTATTGTTTTCATGATTGTACTGTCAATTTAATGAGTAGTGTTTTATTAATGGTACTATCAGTTTTGACAATTAGTATTTTCATGATTGCACTGTCAATTTAAACGGGTAGTGTTTTCCTGATGATACTGTCAGTTTATACTAGTAGCGTTTTCATGATTGTAGTCAATTTAGACGAGTAGTATTTTCATAATGGCAGTGCCAGTTTAGATCAGTAGTGTTTTCATGATGGTACTATCAATTTAGACTAGTAGTGTTTTCATGACGGTACTGTCCATTTGGACGATTAATATTTTCATGACGGTACTGTCAATTTAGACGAGTAGTGTTGTAATGATGGTACTGTAAATTTAGACGAGTAGAGTTTTAATGGTGTCACTCAATTTAGACGAGTAGTGTTTTCATGATGGTACTGTCAGTTTAGACGACTAGTGTTTTCATGATCGTACTCTCTCGTTAGACGAGTAATGTTTTTGTAATGGTACTTTCTGTATGATGGTACTGTAAATTTAGAAGAGTAGTATTTTCATGACGACACTGTCACTTAAGAAGTGTATTGTTTTCATTATGTTACTGTCAATTTAAAGAGTAGTGTTTTCATGACGGTACTGACAGTGTGGGCGATAATATTGTCATGTCGGTACTGTCAGTTTAGACGAGCAGTGTTTTCATGATGGTACTGTTAATTTAAACGATTAATATTTTCATGATGGTACAGTCAGTTAAGACGAGTAGAGTTTTCGTGAAGATACCTTAAATTTAGACGAGTAGAGTTTTCATGATGACACTCAGTTTAGACGAGTAGTGTTTTCATGATCGTACTCTCAGGTAGACGAGTAATGTTTTTATAATGATACTTTTAATATAGACAAGAAATGTTTTCATGATGGTGCTATCACTTTAGATGAGTAGTGTTTTCATGATGGTACCGTCACCTTGGACGAGTATTGTTGTCATGATGGTACCGTCACCTTGGACGAGTATTGTTGTCATGATGGTACCGTCACCTTGGACGAGTATTGTTGTCATGATGGTACTGTCAGTTTATGCGAGTAGTGTTTTCATGATGGTACTGTCAATTCAGACGAGTAATTTTTTCATGACGGTACTGACAGCTTGTACGATTAGCATTTTCATGATGTTACTGTCAGTTTAGACATGTAATGTTTTCAGGAAGGCACCCAAAATTACTCGAGCATAAAATGTTGTCCACTTAAATAACGTTTCTTTTTATAACAACATTGAGTAGTACTCCAGTCCTTGACATAGATCCTCGTTTCTCAGTGTTATATATTAACATTGATTGGTACTCCAGTCCTTGACATAAATCCTCGTTTCTCAGTGTTATATAGTAACATTGAGTAGTACTCCAGTCCTTGACATCAATCCTCGTTTCTCAGTGTTATATAGTAATATTGAGTGGTACTCCAGTCCTTGACATCGATCCTCGTTTGTCAGTGTTATATACTCCAGTCCTTGACATCGATCCTCGTTTCTCAGTGTTATATAATAACATTGAGTAGTACTCCAGTCCTTGACATCGATCCTCGTTTCTCAGTGTTATGTAGTAACATTGAGTAGTACTCCAGTCCTTGACATCTATCCTCGTTTCTCAGTGTTATATAGTAACATTGAGTAGTACTCCAGTCCTTGACATCTATCCTCGTTTCTCAGTGTTATATAGTAACATTGAGTAGTACTCCAGTCCTTGACATCGATCCTCGTTTCTCAGGATTGAATATGATTCTTCAGGTTTAAAGTGTGATCGTGTTCTTAGAAATTTGTTTCAAAGTTAAAATTATATTGGAAGGCCCAATCAGATGTCTTGTTTAGTTTAAACTAGGATGAAACTTCATGGATAAATTGGTCTTTTTCAATTGTTAGTCTTGACGCAATCAATTAAAGATCAAGCAGAGTATTGATACCAGATACATTTTATTTAAAATGTTACATGGATTTTCAAGTAGATCAAAAATACATGTTGCACATTTGTCTATCTACCCACTGACAAACAGATCTATGAATTAACACACTCAACCGTGCATGTATTCACACATCAAATCTATCTACCCATTGACAAACAGATCTATAAATTAACACACTCAGCCGTGCATGTATTCACACATCAAATCTATCTACCCATTGACAAACAGATCTATAAATTAACACACTCAACCGTGCATGTATTCACACATCAGATCTATCTACCCATTGACAAACAGATCTATAAATTAACACACTCAGCCGTGCATGTATTCACACATCAAATCTATCTACCCATTGACAAACAGATCTATAAATTAACACACTCAACCGTGCATGTATTCACACATCAAATCTATCTACCCATTGACAAACAGATCTATAAATTAACACACTCAGCCGTGCATGTATTCACACATCAAATCTATCTACCCATTGACAAACAGATCTATAAATTAACACACTCAGCCGTGCATGTATTCACACATCAAATCTATTTACCCATTGACAAACAGATCTATAAATTAACACACTCAACCGTCCATGTATTCACACATCAAATCTATGTATCCATTGACAAACAGATCTATAAATTAACACACTCAACCGTCCATGTATTCACACATCAAATATGTGTATCCATTCTATAAATATTTCATAATGGATTGGTTAAACAGAAATAGAAAACAATAATGTTGAGGGAAAACGACTTGTGCATAGCTTTACGTTTAGTCATTAGAAAAAAGTGGCTAAATATTAAAGTGATCAAAAATGTACTAAAGGAGTGAAACATTGTTGTTAACCAAGAAGGTTTGCCCTTTACAGAATACTACATGGATGTGGCAATGACACCTACATATTTAAGGAAAGCCGTGTACTCATTTAACCCAAACAAGCGTTTACTAATCATTTCACGATTCAACAACATCCAGCGACTATTAGAAGTAAGTACAAGTGCCATTGCACAGAACGGCCATAAATTTCTTTGAAATCATCACACGGACGAATTAATAAAGACACATTTTGCCATGCTTCCATAATGTCTTTACAAACATTTATAAAATAGGACCTCTGAATATTCAACTGTGCAATGACAAACTCGTGCTGCCCTATTACAGATATAGGATTTGGAAAGGAAATTCCACAAAATATCGCTGAAGCAAACCATGACCATTAACTTTTCGAATATGGTAGGATAAAAAGTAATGTTGGCATGAAATATCAAGGCTACGTAATTCGTTAAGTACCTAGAAATCTCGGACGAGTAGTTACATCTGGGGATTGGGGGTCATACGCGAAATAACATTAGACCATAGGCTTAAATTAGTGTGGTACTTGGGAGTCATTCGGGAAATTCTGCATTAAAATGGTTCGTAGGTTTAATATGGGATGGTAATGTGGGGTCAAAAGTCTTTATATGGTCAGACGCTTCATAGAGACACACAGGAATGGTGATGTTAAAATTATGTACTACAATACAACACATTGCATGTATACTACGCAAGCACACACCCATACATCCTAGCACACTTTCTTTTTTCGCTTACTATCCAAAACACACACCTCACAGTCCTGCAACCTCTTTTTGATTGGTATCCAAAGACACCTCCCTACAACCTAGCACCTCTTATTGTTAATATCTAAACACACATCCCTAAAATCCATCATCCTTTTTTATATTGCTGTCAAAAGGTTTGCACCTATAATCCAAAGCAAAGGGTACGAAGTGTTGATACACATAATTACACACAAACATAGAAATATACTTTCACACCCAAGGGAAGGATGTATCTATATTCACACTGCGTTCCCATACATTCAAACATAATATCATTCAGAAGAGGGAAAAGTAAAATGGCTTTTAAGTTTTAGTTGTCTACAACAGTGACATAAACAAAACACATACATGCACAATAATATACACAACAAATACATACACAATAATGTACACAACAAATACATACACAATAATGTACACAACAATTACATACACAATAATGTACACAACAAATACATACACAATAATGTACACAATAAATACATACACAATAATGTACACAAACCACAAACTTTTGGCAAATATGATGAGTGTCTTACCTTTCTGTAGATGTAGGTGAAAATGGCTTTTTTATTACCGAAAGGCGGTTACCATATGCAACGCCGCTTCACTGGCCTTCTTCTTAAACTTGGTCGTCCGTAAGTTTCCTACATGATTAAAAAAATCGCCAGTTGGCTCGGGGCCAACTATATTTTTAGAAAAGAGATACTACACAATGGCTGCCAAATCCAGTAAGACGTAAATCCCTTTCCCGATGATTAGATGGATGGAATGCATATGTATGTATAGTTAGTGCTGTCTAAACTAGACGAAAAACATAAAAACAATGAGACACCTACTTTTCGTTGTCTTTGATATATGTTCTTTTGAATGAGAAGCACAATGACAATTTCAATAACATATCATAAAGGTCCATTTTGTTCATCTTTTGTTTCCTTTTGCTCTCGATTTCTTGTTTTGAATTTATATAATAGCATGGGTTCTTCTTCTTCACTTTCTTCTAGTTGTCTTGCCTTCTTGAACTTATAGACGGAAATGGGTTCTTCTGTTTTGGAAGAACGTTCCTCCACCCGCTTCTCTAACCGTTTGTTCTGTTTTCCTCTTATGACACTCTGCAGACCAATATCGTTTCTCCTGACAATAATAACAAGTAATACTACATTTATCTTTTCTCCTGTCTTTCTTTTGCTGTGACGTTGTGGATATTCTCTAACCCAATGTAATTTGTCTTGAAAAATATATGAATTTTTTTTACTTCTATCTCGAGTGTAACTTTAGACGAATTCTACGTTGAGAGATATCACGACGATCAAGAAAAGCAACCCGAAAACCACCAGGACAGACACAACCGTGGGAATCGAAGAAAGAAACGACACACGAGAAGTATTTCAAACTCTATCAGCTATAATACATTTTAATACTGCGTCTTTCGTGTTAATATTACCCCTATTCCCAAACTAGAAGAATTAAAATCTTGCCAAAAAGATGATGTCAACATCTTCTTCAGCAGAAGAAACAAAGTTAAAGTAGGGAAGATAGAAGTAAAAAGACAAAAAGAGGCAAACACTCCACTCCACAAACAGCTGCTAACCAGTATTAGAAGTTACATTTTACTTGCCTACGTTACAACGCGTGACCATAAAAGAAAACATATACGATATTGAATGTATTCCTGAACACGTAAAGATGGAAAAGGTCGAAATGAGGAAGTGAAAGTTCGCTGGAAAGGATATCCATCTAGTTTTGATTCTTGAGTTGGCGCTTTACACGTCATCGACTATAAAATAGACGAAGTAACCATTACAACAGCTACCCCTCCTTCTCAGACCTCCTATATCTATGAACTTCAGAAACAACCTCTGTGGGTGTAGTGTGGTGAATGTGTTACTAATACTGAAATCGTCTTTTCTACCAAATCTTTGTTTTAGGTTGTGTTATTGGAGCAGCTATTACAAATTTACTTTTGTAAGGACACAAACAAGTGCGGGTTATTTATTCAGCAGTTGCATTGGTTATCTTCCTCCCAGTCTTTCTTTGAAATGTACTACTTATAATAACGCCTGTCCTTCTTTGAAATGTACTACTGATAATAACGCCAATCCTTCTTTGAAATGTAATACTGATAATAAAGAAAGTCACCACCAGCCCTTCTTTGAAATGTACTACTGATATTAACGCCAGTCACCACCAGCCCTTCTTTGAAATGTACTACTGATAATAACGCCAGTCACCACCAGCCCTTCTTTGAAATGTACTACTGATAATAACGCCAGTCACCACCAGTCCTTCTTTGAAATGTATTACTGATAATAACGCTAGTCAACACCAGTCCTTCTTTGAAATGTACTACTGATCATAACGCCAGTCACCACCAGCACTTCTTTGAAATGTACTACTGATGATAACGCCAGTCACCACCAGCCCTTCTTTGAAATGTACTACTGATAATAACGCCAGTCACCACCAGCCCTTCTTTGAAATGTACTACTGATAATAACGCCAGTCACCACCAGTCCTTCTTTGAAATGTACTACTGATAATAACGCCAGTCACCACCAGTCCTTCTTTGAAATGTACTACTGATAATAACGCCAGTCACCACCAATCCTTCTTTGAAATGTACTACTGATAATAACGCCAGTCACCACCAGCACTTCTTTGAAATGTACTACTGATGATAACGCCAGTCACCACCAATCCTTCTTTGAAATGTACTACTGATAATAACGCCAGTCACCACCAGCACTTCTTTGAAATGTACTACTGATGATAACGCCAGTCACCACCAGTCCTTCTTTGAAATGTATTACTGATAATAACGCCAGTCACCACCAGTCCTTCTTTGAAATGTACAGCTGATAATAAAGCCAGTCAACAACAGAGCTATTCATTCATTCACAACATTAGCAACAATAGATGTGAAAATAAAAGGCTTTCATTTTTATGTTAAGTGACACCTCATAAACTTGAACCATATAACTATGAGTAACCAATTTTATTTAACCTTATCGAGTGAAAGATCTATGGATGTTTTCCCCCAACAATACCTTTTGTTGTTTCACGGTTAGAGTACCTCAAGTCATATAACTGGATAGCGAAGCTCATTTGGAAGTCGCAAGCTATCATTATCAAAAAAGTTCAAAACACTATCAAAGTCGATAATTTGATTGAACAATTTCAAGAACAGTTAGACAAAAAAAAAATGATCTCATTTACGAAGCCAAAATACTATCACTCACCATTCCTCAACTGACAGGCTATACCCAAAACACCATCACCCAAGATTCCTCAATTGACAAGCTATACCAAAAACACCATCACCCACCATTCCTCAATTGACAAGCCATACCCAAAACACCATCACCCACCATTCCTCAATTGACAAGCCATATCCAAAACACCATCACCCACCATTCTTCAATTGACAAGCTATACCCAAAACACCATCACCCACCATTCCTCAATTGACAAGCTATACCCAAAACACCATCACCCACCATTCCTCAATTGACAAGCTATACCCAAAACACTATCACCCACAATTCCTCAATTGACAAGCCATAGCCCAAAACACCATCACCCACCATTCCTCAATTGACAAGCTATACCCAAAACACCATCACCCACAATTCCTCAATTGACAAGCCATAGCCCAAAACACCATCACCCACCATTCCTCAATTGACAAGCTATACCCAAAACACCATCACCCACCATTCCTCAATTGACAAGCCATACCCAAAACACCATCACCCACCATTCCTCAATTGACAAGCCATACCCAAAACACCATCACCCACCATTCCTCAGTTGACAAGCTATACCATGAGAATTCTTCTTGCATATTATTTTAATGTTCAACATCTGGTCGAAACGATTGCAGCTATTTATAACTATCAGTTTGGCAAAGACCAAGAGAAACCTGGCACAAAGATTAATGATTAAGTACTATAAATTTGCTCATTGTTTAAAAACTAATTTTGTTTGACAGCAGAATAATGTCCATTACTTTTTGACCTGGTTTTTTTTTTCTATTATTGTTAGAGACACTTCTTTAGCTGCTTTCAAATACCTTTCCAACAATGACTGATTTTACAAGCAATTATTTTTGAATACCTTATGGATTTGAACGAAGGACTAATTTATTGTTTGTGTACTCAGGTGTGGTCGAGTACAGCGTGGTGGGAATCACATCCGCTCTGTTACTCAGTCACTTCTTACAAAATGTAATATGCCATTGTTACTTACGAGGAAGGTGTAAACATGTATCACGTTCACCGTTTATTTTGTACATCGTCATTATGTTCCTGTCAGTAAATGGTATTTTGATAGCGTCAACCTTAGTATGCAAGGATATATTTTACACAGTATTATATTTCTGAAAAGACAAGTCACGGTGAAACTCCATTTTCGAAAACGATTCACCAGTGATATGTAAAAAAACAAGATATACCCGGTGTACCAAAGAGTCTCTGGCCACATAACAGAGGACATTGCTTATGAGATATGTTAAAACCAGCTTGTAGTAGTACCGTGTTCTATTTGATGGTCACTGAGTAGAATACGATCATCGCTCAAGTCGGGCTTGACGTGCGCCTTATGAAAGTTTTAACTGTAGTGGGAAACGGCATCAGTCAAACATTAAGCCGAAGGACAGCCAAGCATCCATTCCGACGAGTGATTTTGGCTTGTCAATTGAGGAATTGTGGGTGATGGTGTTTTGGGTATAGCTTGTCAATTGAGGAATGGTGGGTGATGGTGTTTTGGGTATAGCTTGTCAATTGAGGAATGGTGGGTGATGGTGTTTTGGGTATAGCTTGTCAATTGAAGAATGGTGGGTGATGGTGTTTTGGATATGGCTTGTCAATTGAGGAATGGTGGGTGATGGTGTTTTGGGTATAGCTTGTCAATTGAGGAATGGTGGGTGATGGTGTTTTTGGTATAGCTTGTCAATTGAGGAATCTTGGGTGATGGTGTTTTGGGTATAGCCTGTCAGTTGAGGAATGGTGGGTGATAGTATTTTGGCTTCGTAAATGAGATCATTTTTTTTTGTCTAACTGTTCTTGAAATTGTTCAATCAAATTATCGACTTTGATAGTGTTTTGAACTTTTTTGATAATGATAGCTTGCGACTTCCAAATGAGCTTCGCTATCCAGTTATATGACTTGAGGTACTCTAACCGTGAAACAACAAAAGGTATTGTTGGGGGAAAACATCCATAGATCTTTCACTCGATAAGGTTAAATAAAATTGGTTACTCATAGTTATATGGTTCAAGTTTATGAGGTGTCACTTAATATAAAAATGAAAGCCTTTTATTTTCACATCTATTGTTGCTAATGTTGTGAATGAATGAATAGCTCTGTTGTTGACTGGCTTTATTATCAGCTGTACATTTCAAAGAAGGACTGGTGGTGACTGGCGTTATTATCATCATCATTATGTTCCTGTCAGTAAATGGTATTTTGATAGCGTCAACCTTAGTATGCAAGGATATATTTTACACAGTATTATATTTCTGAAAAGACAAGTCACGGCGAAACTCCATTTTCGAAAACGATTCACCAGTGAATTGTAAAAGAACAAGATATACCGGGTGTACCAAAGAGTCTCTGGCCACATAACAGAGGACATTGCTTATGAGATATGTTAAAATCAGCTTGTAGTAGTACCGTGTTCTATTTGATGGTCACTGAGTAGAATACGATCATCGCTCAAGTCGGGCTTGACGTGCGCCTTATGAAAGTTTTAACTGTAGTGGGAAACGGCATCAGTCAAACATTAAGCCGAAGGACAGCCAAGCATCCATTCCGACGAGTGGAAGTGAAGACATCCACATTCGCTCCTGAACACAGATTGTGAGTCCGAAATGAAGCATGCATGTATGGCAAAATTATTGTGACTTTGATCATTGGAAGTCATATTTGATTTCACAACGTTGTCAATCTTGTAAATACGTTCATGTTTAATATCGTTTGTTTGATTGTATTCCTTTTTGAGTTGGAAAAGCTTTTCCCTATTATCAGACATCTACATTTTGACAAAAAAGGTGCTGTCTTATTTGTCTTATTGATTTAAAACCAAAGTGTATCGACACGCTATTTCACATTACTCTCTATCGATCTTGGTCATGTTTTCTTTCATACCCGGGTACCGAATGGGAGGGATGTTTTCCTTCACGTCTGGCCTGATATTCCCACCTGGACACAAAATTCTAACAGGTCACATAGACCATTTAAAAAAAAATTGAATCTTTGGAAAATATAAGTACGCTATGTATACCAGATTTTAGAATGTTACGATTGGGGACATTTTTAACTATACTAGTGTGATCATAACTGCAATATGTAGTTTGAGTTAGATAACTATACGGAATTTGACTTATAGAGAACACTTGGCGTTTCAGAAAGTTCTTGTGGCTCTTGTTGACTCCTGCCGCACTTCTCGTTCTGTATGGCGTCAAGGTGTGTATACCGAGTTTCACGCCATACAGAAATACATAGACGAATATTTGGTTCGATTCCCACTCGTCCCATATCCCAAAGTCTCCGAAGTGTGTGTTTGCACGGAACGAGGGTGTCGTCAGGTGTGTGGCTCCATTCCAACTTTACGATTAGCTAAGTAGCACGCTGTGCGTGCATTAAAGCGTTCGGGTGGCAGCACTTGATTGCTTGCAACCCGACGATAAATTAAGTAACATACTTAGCATGAATTAAATCTTCGCACTTGACGTTTTATAGCACTTGAAGTTAAACTAAATTTGTCAGCCAGTCAGTTTGGCTACCTACATGTGACTAATGATCAGTACGTCTTCGAAGATTACCTGATTAAATGAAGCTATGGCGCAGATACATCGGGTCAGCATCACCTTATCCAGAAGAGCACTGTCAAGAAGAAGACTATTTTTTAAAAAATGACGCTGGACTATGTAGAAGATGTCCCGCGTGAAATAAATTTTTCAAAACAATAACAAAAAAATGCTGGGAGTAGAGACAGAATGATAAAGCCAGAACCACTCACAACAATGAAATGGCCTTATTCAGTGGTACCCACATCTCTAGAAAAGCTAGACACCGCTGATTTTGCAAAACATTTGTGTTTTTTGTTTGGTATAATGTTTGTGTATGTCATTGTCTTTTCCCACCATACAAAATTGTTAAACCTCTTTACTTCCTAAAATGCGTATTTGTTGGTTATAATATGTGTTTATGTTGGTATATAGTGTATCTATCAACGCTCCCTACATTTGTGTGAGTCTATGTTAAAAACTCTGAAAAATGTTTTCTTTTAAGTCAGCGCTATTTTCGTTTCCTTAGAAACTTTTGTTAGAATTGTATTATTTGTGATAGTCCGAGTTTTCTCTGACCCTAGCCACCCCATTTTTGATATTTGGACATTTATGTTGGGGTGTAGGGTCAGAGTCCATTCCCTATCGAAAAGATGGAATTTTGGTGTCGGCATGGGGTAGCCGCTTACTAGCCGGCCCAGCAAACTTTAACGACCTTTGATCGAGATATGCCTGTATCAAATCGATAGGAATATGATTTATTTTCTCATAAATTACGATCATAGCATTCGTGGTGTCTTTAATCCGCTATCAGACGAGACGAAATTACATCGTTGCTGAAAGTTGACCTGGATCTGGTCATTTGCATTCCTAGTCACGTGACAACACAACTCTCGCAACCTAGATGTTAATGACATCAGAGGTCATACAGTCACGTGATATCAACAATAAACCATTTCTCGTGTTGCTGTAGGAAAACAAATCAAACATATAAATGAAAAGCACGTAATCTTTATAGAAAAATGAAGAAGAAAAAACTTCTCAAAATATTCATTGTGAAAACAACGACCGAAAATCTGTAAATGTTGCAGCAATTTGAAGAAGAAAAAAAAAACAACAGATTCACTATGCAGAGAGAATATGTCAATGTGGTAGTCATGTGACACCAACTAAAACATCGCTGACACGTGCTCGGTACTTTTTGAAAATGGTTTTCACCACCCTGCTGCGATACCGACAGGTTTCTGGTCGTTGTTCTCAGAATAAATATGTTGAGAATTAAGTGTGCATTATATTTTATTTATAAACGTTATGTGACTTCTATATAATATGTCCAAATTCTATGTACAACAACTTTGAAAATTTGTTTATTGTCAATATCACATGACTATATGGCATCAGATGTCATTGGCATTTAGGTTGCGAGATTTGTATTGTCATGTGACTCGGAATGCAAATGCCCAGATCCAGTTCAAATTTCAGCAACAATGTACTTTCGTATCGTCTGTCAGCGGACTAAAGACATGACGAATGTATGCTCACGATTTTTGAAAAAATAAATCATATTCCTATCGATTTCATGGAGGTATATCTTGATGAAAGGTCGTTCAAGTGTGCTGGGCCGGCTAGTAAGACGCTACCCCATTCGATACGGAATGGACTCTGACCCTACACTCCAACATAAATGGCCTCATATCAAAAATGGGATGACAAGGGTCAGAGGAAACTCGGACTATATTTGTGAGTGATGTCTTGGGTCATGTTAATGCTTCGTCTGTATCAAGCGCGGAGTTCACTATCTTAAAGTTCCTAGTTAAACCTGTAAGGAAGAATCTCAGAACACCGGAAGCTGAGAGAAGTCATCTGTTTATTGGAGAGAGTATCGATCAGCCTGGTTTGAGTACAAGAACAATACTTATTTTATGCTCTTGTTTTCTCCATTAACTTTATATTGTCAGAATCGTGCAGTATTTTTCCATAAATATACTTTCACAAGCAGCAACTGGAGAGGGAAACGAGCTCGTTAAATTCTGCGAAGATGTTCGTGATAAAAGTGATGGAGGAGGAAGGGAAAAAGATTGAAATAGCGTTGGAGGAGGAGGAGGAGGAGGAGAGAGAGAGATATTGATGGAGTTTTGACAGGCTGAATAAGAATCGAATGAAACTCCAAGACAAATTCGGAAGATTGAGTCATTCAAATTGGATCCAGAGGACGAGGAGGAGATGAAAATGGAGGATAGGAAGGAAGACTGGAAGGTGACAAGAGAGCATAGTCTTAGGCTTGTGTTCCCTACTAAGATATCTTGGAACAAGAAGGGGCCATGATATGCACCCAGTGATGCCCGACCGAGGAGATGCAACAGCTGGTGACGGAGTGGTAGCAGAAACACAACGGCCCTATTTAAGGTTACCGAGATCTGTAAGAACGTGGAGTTACTAATCACATTTGTTCCAAATAATTGTCTTGTAAATGTGTTGTGTTGCGTGTTTTTTTTGTGTATGTGTGTTTGTTTGTGTAGATGAAACCTCTTTTTCTCTGTTCTGTGTCATAGTAAGTTTTTATGCTTATGTCGATAGTATGTTTTTATATTTGTGTCAAAATTTGTGAATCAGGACATTCTGCACTTTTCATTTGATTGCAGGGGTTTGTGTTAGGATAGTAATACAAAAATGGGTGCTGTATTGTAGGTGTGCGTGTGTGTGTATGAATAATATATGTGATCTTTTGAATCGCTGATAACAAAAAAAATCACATTATGATTCTCGTTCATCCCTCTAAAACGTTCGACACAAAAACACGTTTGATCCTAAAACACTTTTGTCCCTAAAATACTTTTGACACCATACTACTATCACCGTGTTAATCATAGAGACCACTGTAACATTTGGAGATACCGTTATATCTGTCAGATATCTCAAACACTATACAGTGTTAATAGACAAATGAACTCATACAAATTACAGAGGACATGTGTTTACGTTGGCCTTGAACAAATAACTTACACACTTCAATGCTATTTCAAAATCGGCACATAACTAACTATTATCCGCGCCATACTCAGTGCGTTATACCTTTGGCACGGAGATCTCGAATTCTTAAAGCCATTTTAGGACAGCTAAATGCAGCTACATCAATCAAAACAGCAACGAAAAGCTGTCTCATGTACTATGGACCTGAACCGCTAGGTGGCGCATTTATATAACTAATGATAATTGGTTCTGATATGTGCCCCCCCTCCCCATTTTAATTTTGTTTTGATTCACCGAAACATCTACACTTGGATATGTCCCCATAAATGAAATGTGTAAGTCTATCCATATCTACATTTACTTATTAAAATATGCTCATATGTTTTGCAGTTATGGTCAAAGGCGGACTGGTGAAAAGACCTTATTGATAGTGTGATTTAGGTTTATAGATATCGCATTAAACTTAATACACACACTGTATAGTCAGAAAAGTATCACGTGGCTAAATTTCATGACGTCAAACGTATTAGTACAATATTAAAATTGTCTTCCTTTTTTTCTTCTACAAATTTGATGAAATCCAGTGCATTAGTTACATGTTGAGATCCCCCGAGGGCCTAGACTGACTTGTCTATTTTAGACACTATCCTACACACACACAAAAATATAGAACAGTCAGCATTGTTCATGTTGTATTTGGAATTAAATGAATGTTACCTTTTATCAGAGTGACGTTTCTGGACGTGGCCTAATAACGCTTTTTGCCTGTGTCATCCTACGCAAAACCTAGGAGGCAGAACTTAAACATTTTACTGTCGTCTATAATTTAATGCCCTTTTATATTTAATGTAAGACACATCATTCACTGGTTGGCAGATTTCCAGTATTAATCAGAGATGAATGTCAATGAATTTCTTAGGGACTACAATGCGAGGCGATAACAGTGACCGGACAAAGTCCTGTTTATAGGATGAGCGTTTGCAGTAATGATATACTATCAAATAATAAGCTCTGTACATTTTAAAAGGAGTTACATTTTTCATTTGTTTACTTATTTACTTATCTCATTTGCATTCAGACTTGTGCCGAATTGTTGATTTATTTACTTATTATTTGCATTCAGACTTGTGCCGAATTGTTAATTTATTTACTTATGGCTTGCATTCAGACTTTTGCCGAATTTTTTGTTATTTGCTTATGTAATTTGCATTTATACAATAAGTATCCAGTTAATAAACATAACATTCCTACTGGTTAGCGCATCTCCAGAAAAAAAACCTCAATTAGAGCAAATATATCAATGTAATATAAAATAACATTAGAATATATGTATCAATGAAATAACAAACAACATAGAAAAAAACACTTCAATGTAATGCAACAACAGCTGCTTGGCTCAGTTAGTGTATTGATATATATTGATCGGGCTAATATCATTATTTATTTGAAGAGCACATATCACAGGACTCCTTGTCTTATTTAACGCGGGTATTTGGTTCTCCGTTAGATATTTATTGTTTTCTTTCCAAAACTAGTTTGTTTTTATTGCCTCTATGTTACGTGTTTAGGCTAGAAAAAAGACAGTAACACAAGAAAGTTTGAAAACAACAAGCTTTAAAAAATATAACAAATAATTTAATTCCTTGGAAAAATACTGTAAAAATGAAAGAAAAAAATATAAGAACTTACGGTTTCCAGAATGAAATCCAAAAATAATACAAGAATAATCCACGAATAAAAGTTTTGAAGTCCTAATATTTAAATGTTCTAATGATTCCAAGTTCGAGTCCCGACGAAGGATCCAAAATAGAAGGTGATGACATATGCTGTAACCTTTACTGTGTTGACATATACAGTTCCTTGTAGAAATATAATAATTAATCCCGCGGTTTTGGAAATCCAAATAAAATTTTCAAGAAAAGTCCTTGTTCAAGAGTTCTGTATGATCACAATAATATTTCCAGAGAGACGAATTAATTTTCTAGAGTCCAAATAATATGAAGAAAAATTAATATATAACTCAAAACTCATAATTTCAATACTGGTCACAACAGAAGAAAACAACTTGACATCAAGTGTTTAAAAGCTCGGACTCTCTCTCTCTCTCTCTCTCTCTCTCTCAACATCATTATTAATACTAAGTATTTCGCAATTTCTGAAATGCCTAATTGCCAAATAGAGAATCACATAGCTCGTGTATGTCTTTCATAAGAACCAATCATTTTACTCCAGTAAAAAGTTGCTTACTTGACCCTCAATCAAGGCCAGGAACTAAATCAAAAATAGAGACAAGTGTTTCTATTATTAGATATCTAAGGAAACATTCAGGTCAAACTGAATTTTCTGGAAAATATCAAATTCCTAGTAAACAAAATTACAGTACATTGACATTTAAAAAAAAGATTCCGAAACCCACAAACAATCAAATCAAACACAACTTAAATCAAATATAAATTAAATCAAATATACGTAACATCTATATGACACACTGTTTACTTGTCAAACATCCCAGCCATGGGTCAAAATCGAATGAAACATTTCCAAATTTCAAAGTGAGGCTGAAGTAGACCTTTATATTAAATATAAGTATAATAGATCACTAACATTTACATAGAATGAATACCAGTATATAACTCTTTCAGTTCAAAAATGTTGGTAATGTTTCAAAGTAGCAGGTTATTCCCTTTCGTTCAACATGTAGACAAAACACAGCTTATTGGATGTACTGCCTGAACAATTGATAAATTGTATTAGAGATTTACTGGTCGAACTCGTATAAAAATTATATATTTCAAAGCGCAATTGTCAAGAATCTTTCATACATTTTGGGAGGGAAGTAGATTCAAAAATCCACCTACAACGTAACGTACTGATTGTCTTGTACTCTTGCATTACTTTCTGCCTTTACCCACCTCCAAACTGAAGAGCACCGAAATTCACGTGAGGATCATTGTATCTATTGACGACAAGCTGGAGGCTACATGGTAACGACAACTCAAGCAGTCTTCTCCTTTAATTCAGTAATCTATCTGCTAGTAACCTGACAATGAATTTAAAGAAGGAGGTCATATGTATGCTTAGAAATATTTATGCTAATGGTGAAAATCAATGTGAAGCTTGTCAAGAAAAGGTGACAAGATCGTCAACGACACAATGATAAGATGCTGCTACTACTACTGCTGCTACTATCCTTCGTCTTCTTGTTATTATTATTATTATTATTATTATTATTAAATTCCCACTGATACTCTGTGATTAAAATATACCCTTGGGCCATCCAGGATCAATGATGCTCTACGTGGACAAAATGTTTCAAAACCTGCAATCGTCTATCTAGTTTTGGGACATTTGATATAAGGAGTAAATTTCTTGCCAGTGAATGTTTATGTGTGGGACATTGGATATTAAATGCAAACGTCATATCGGTGGATGTGTAACTTTTAAGACATTCGATAGTAAGTGTAGGTCATGTCGGTAGATGTGCAACTTTGTGTCTCATCAAGTAAGTGCAAATGCTATGTCGGTGAATATGTAACTGTGAGTTTATGTAACATATCCTTTCAAACACTGTCACCAGTTGTCGTCTTGAGCTCAGAAAACGATGCATCAGTTTGTTTTACATCCATCATTTATTCTTATTGTTACCAAGACAGCCACGAACTACAGTGTCGATGGCATCCGAATGCAAACAATTTTGACCCTCGTCCATGAGATAAACGTATGTATTTTAAAATTCGCCGTCTTGCTTTGTTTCATGACTATCGAATTTCAGTTTGACTTTATACAAACAGAAGAGAGGACACGGACATTAAGAAGTGCATCGGGTGGGGTGGGGGTATAAAGAAATGGTTCCGGATGTCAGTAATGGTCTTCTTTGCGAAGAATACGGTAATGTCGTGAACGAGATGTCAGCATTTTCTACGTGAATCTAGTTGTGGTATATTCGTGAAAGACTTTGTCAGCGTAATTATAATATTCAATTCAGCATTAAACGTTCATTTTTCGGCTTTTCTAAGAGACCTTAATTTTTCTTTCATAATGGACGAACTGAATATTAAACAAGTGAAAAATAAAATAACAAAAAAAAAACAAAAAAAACAGGGGAGGCAAATCTTGAAGAAAATTGAACCCGACCACAGAAACAAAAATCAAGCAGGATTAACTGTATTGGTAATCCGTCTGCAATTTTACAAGAAAACCTTTGCATCGAGGACAAATTGGTAGTGATAACAAATATTTGGTTCGTTAAATTTGGAACTGTCAAAGCTTTTTACAAATTCGTATCAAGGAGGAAAATGGTACCTCAGTTCGATTTAATTCACATTTTCTGGCTGTTATATTCGGCTGATTTTAAAGAAAATGTGCCCCTAACCAGGAAAAGAAAAACTGATTTGTATATGGGACAGGATTAAGTTCATGGAAATATCTAACAGGCAAGTTTTACGTTATCATGAGAGAGAGAGAGAGAGAGAGAGAGAGTCAATTGTATCTATGTTACCCTGCGTTCCTCCTCTTCATCTTCTTTATCATTCTGAGTATCATTGTCATCTTCAACATGTGAATTCTTTATCGATTTTTCTATGCTCTGCTTAAATAGCACATAATGTCCCCTCCTTCTTCAGCCCTCCTTAATATTTCTCAGCAAAGGTTATAGCGGTAATTGTTTATTGCTCTTGTTCAGTTTTGGTTTTCGATACAGATGTATTGACAGAACATTGCTTTCCTTCGAAGAATAATTATTATTGTATATCATTTGAAATGCTCTGGGTTAACTAAACGTCTACCACATCGATGAATTTGTCAACATACGGGTTCCTTCAGATATAAATCATGTTTTACCGGTATGCACTGTACACAAACAAAATTGTTTGTAAAAACAAAATATACTTGATTGGACACCGCTGTATTGGAAAACACACTCGATTCGAGGTTAAGAGTTCGTGATTTTGCGTTTTGTGAAAACGCTGTAGCAAAGATACAAAAAAGACTATTTGTAACGGTCGCTTCTGTTTTCGAGGTTTTTCAAACATTTCCATCGGTCATTCCAATGGCGTTGATAAAAAAAAATCATATTAATAAAATACAAATGATCGAAATGCACATGACATAGGATGATGAGGCCGGGTATGAATGTATTAACTTTATCAAGGAATGTAGGTCTGTGCAAGGAACAAATTATAATTTCGCTTAATATATAACATTCCACAGCGTATACTTGTAACAATGTCGAGGTAATTACTAAAAGGAAGAAAGAAAAATTTTGTAGAAAGAGACTGTTAGGAGATTCTCATGAGGGTTTTGTGGGTCAGAGTAGAGCATGTACATTTACTTTTAGATATCAAACTAACATATATTATTTAGAAGAAGAAAGGGCCAAATGTCATTTACTCGGAATATATAATGATACATGAATTATATCAGGGAACATTGAACAAGGACATCTACTTTCGGTGAAAAAGGAACAAATATAAAAATTTTCGGGGGAAATGAACACAAATCCTCTGAGATGGCATCGGTTATAATATGAACCACTCACATATAGTTATCCAAACAGGGATATGCAAAGCCCATCCCCTACCAATGTGTAGAGGAGATTTTTATGGGAAGACCTCAACATTGCGTGGAGGTTTTATAGTATGATCATGACTCTGTGTAAAGGATGTGTTTATGTTACGACCTCGATACTGCGTGGAGGTTTTATAGTATGATCAGGACAACGTGTAGAGGTTTTAATGGGAAGACCTCAACACTGCGTGGAGGTTTAATAGTATGATCATGACACTGTGTAGAGGATTTGTTTATGGTACGACCTCGACACTGTATGGAGGTTTTATAGTATGATCAGGACAACGTGTAGAGGTTTGTGTGGTATGACCTCGACAATGGGTGGAGGTTCGATAGTATGACTAGCCAATGCCCTCGTTGCGAATGGAATCATCCGCCATACCATCAAGCTCAAGAAAGCGTAACCGATGTGTACTTGACGACTGTTGGAATATGCATCGGTATAGGTTAGATAGCGTAACCGATGTGTACATGGCGACTATTGGAATATGCATCGGTATAGGCTAGATAGCGTAACCGATGTGTATTGGAATATGCATCGGTATAGGCTAGAAACCGATGTGTACATGGCGACTATTGGAATATGCATCGGTATAGGCTAGATAGCGTAACCGATGTGTATATGACGACTATTGGAATATGCATCGGTATAGGTTAGATAGCGTAACCGATGTGTACATGGCGACTATTGGAACATGCATCGGTATAGGCTAGATAGCGTAACCGACGTGTATTGGAATATGCATCGGTATAGGCTAGATAGCGTAACCGATGTGTACATGGCGACTATTGGAATATGCATCGGTATAGGTTAGATAGCGTAACCGATGTGTACTTGACGACTATTGGAATATGCATCGGTATAGGCTAGATAGCGTAACCGATGTGTATATGACGACTATTGGAATATGCATCGGTATAGGTTAGATAGCGTAACCGATGTGTACATGGCGACTATTGGAACATGCATCGGTATAGGCTAGATAGCGTAACCGACGTGTATTGGAATATGCATCGGTATAGGCTAGATAGCGTAACCGATGTGTACATGGCGACTATTGGAATATGCATCGGTATAGGTTAGATAGCGTAACCGATGTGTACTTGACGACTATTGGAATATGCATCGGTATAGGCTAGATAGCGTAACCGATGTGTACATGACGACTATTGGAATATGCATCGGAATAGGCTAGATAGCGTAACTAATGTGTACTTGACTATTGGAATATGCATCGGAAAAGGCTAGATAGCGTAACCGATGTGTATCTGACGACTATTGGAATGTGCATTGGTATAGGCTAGCAGAATGTCATTTAAAAATCCCAGTGATGTGTCCGAGATGGCGAGCTCGAGATCCTCCTTTCCTATCAAACACCGATGCATAATAAATAATTCTTTTTCTCACATTTGTGAAGGAACAAGGACGGTCGAAATAAAAATGCCGTATTGTGAATACATGTATGCATCATTTAGACAGCAAAACAATCACTGCAAACTTCCTAACATTAAAATAAACCGTTGAAAGCTAAGTTCACACTGGTAGATCCAAACACATATCAGCGTTCAAAAGAAGAGCGGCTGATACCGGGTAGTTGATGGCAATACACTAAAATTTCGTACTGTATGCGAAATATAGCTTGTTCAAAAATACATATGTCAGCAATAAATTATTGAGGTATTCTACATCGTGGGTTTGCAATAGAAAACAAGACTATAAACACTCAGGAGTGTGAGAAAGATTGAGACTGATAGTTGTAGTTATCATGTTGGCGATAGCGATCGACAAAATCTCCCCTAGTAATATCAAAATGTGTATATGGCGAATCATTTAAATGCAAAACACATATATTTTCGATTACAGACTAGGACATGTGCTGTTGTTGGCAGATTTTATCCATGAAACTGCTGACGATCGCAATGGTTTCGTGTTCTAGGGGTTATATCATTGATGAATGGGAAGGAAAATATATCATAAGAAAGAATGCAATCATTCGCAATAAATTGGGCATTGTGAAAGGAAACATAAATTAATAATGGGTAGTGACTGAATTTGTGTAGGAGTCCGATCCATTATTCCTTTGTGGCAGACTTGATAATCCTGCAAGTCAGCCGTTTTTAGGGCTAAATTTGGCGACTACTTGGGACATTATTGTGTCATTCAAGAGCTGGGACCTGTCATGCGATCTAAACACACGTCAAGTTTCTTTTAAGGTCGGTCTGATCGAAAATAATGTCACCTTTATATGACGAAAGTGGAGTACGTCTGTCAGTTCTTGTCGCTGACGACTCCATTTTATCTATGCTTCGCTAACTTGGACAACATACGTTAGTAAAAATGTCTAACATACACATACACGCATATTTCACAAGCGCGCATGCTCACAAGTTCATTGGGTTTTTGGTATTGGATAAAGCTGATCAAATGAAAATACCCCTCGGGACAGTAGTAATAATTTGAAATCTTTAGGTCTTAAATCGATCAATCTTTCTAATTTCCTTTGCAACTGTTTCAGGAAGAGAATTCAACTCAATGTAGTGAGGGATTTTCATACCATAACCACTTGCATCATAAATTATTGGTTCCAAATATAAATCCAGACATTAAAGAGATGTTTTACCTGTTGTAATGCCACATCCAGTACACTCACATCCTATAATGCCACATCCAGTACACTCACGTCCTATAATGCCACATCCAGTACACTCGCGTCCTATAATGCCACATCCAGTATACTCATGTCCTATAATGCCACATCCAGTACACTAACGTCCTATAATGATGCCATATCCAGTACACTCACGTCCTATAATGCCACATCCAGTACACTCACGTCCTATAATACCACATCCAGTACGCTCACGTTCTGTAATTCAACATCCGGTACACTCACGTCCTATAATGCCACATCCAGTACACTCACGTCCTATAATGGTGTCACATCCAGTACACTCACGTCCTATAATGCCACATCCAGTACACTCTCGTCCTATAAAGCCACATCCAATACACTCACGTCCTATATTGTCACATCCAGTACACTCACATCCTATAATACCACATACAGTACACTCACGTTCTGTAATTCAACATCCAGTACACTCACGTCTTATAATGCCACATCCAGTACACTCACGTCCTATAATGCCACATCCAGTACACTCACGTCCTATAATGATGCCACATCCAGTACACTCACGTCCTATAATGCCACATCCAGTACATTCAGCTCATATAAACTCATCTCCAATATTATTCCAAAATTTATTATCACATTTGACTTCATTTTTATCTTTATTCGATCATTCATTCGTTCATTCTTTCTATTATTCTTTCCTTACTTTTTTTAAAATTATGTATATTTAATAGATCTAGAGACCTACTTACATTTTCTCTATTGTATTTTCAATCTTCTTTGGAAATATTATGTTGGTTTCGATAAAACAAATCGAAATATTTCATAAAAACAAATAGAACACTGCATAGCTTCAATCCCAATCTGATTAAAATCAGATCTCCACTGCCCTAGGTGAAGATCTGACAACGACCGCTTAGGAGTTATGTTCTGGTGACGTTTGAACTAGTCAATGGAATTGCAGCTTTAAGAAATTTTAAAGTGAATGAAATTTATAGGCACACACTAATGCTCTTCAGCTATACTGTTCAGTCTCCCAAACGCGAAGATAAAAGGCTTCTTCTGATTGGCTGATACAAAGAGCGATTATGGTAATAGCATAGGTCACTATAACATGACTCCTAAGCGGTCGCTCTCAGATCTTCTTCCGGACAGGGGAAATCTGATTTTAATTAGATTGATTCAATCTACTCCCAACATTCCTCTTCCTCACCACTCCTCTGCTCTCCTTTCTGTTCTGCAGCAATTAAGCACACCTTACCGCAGTCCTCGATATTTGAGGGTGTGATTGTCATGAAAAGACATGAAAACCTTGTTGGTGAAATAAGAATGTGACGAAAATGGCAAAGAAATCGTCAGTCGTAGAGAAAAGGTCATCAGTTGTTAACACATGCACATGAAGTTAACATAAGTGTTATATCAAAGATGAATTTCCGTGTGTGCACGTATGTTCGTGATGTAAACAGGAAAAGGTGAAAGGTTAAATAATTGCAAGGTGATTGAGTATATCCACATATGATCATTTGAGCATGACGCATTTTCATTTGATTACATTGGACATAAACCCACATAATCCTTGCCTCCACTTTCACACTGATAGACCTTTTTTCTTGTTTACCTGTCCTAACTTGATATATAACTGATCGTTTCATATCAATAACAGTGACATTTTCCTAACTGCGACCACAAGCTGTAATTACTCCGAAGAGGACCCTCCCTCTGTGTGTGTGTGTATATATATATATATATATATATATATATATATATATATATATATATATATATATATATATATATATATATATATATAATAGATCTGAGAGTGCTAAAATGTTCTAAACTGATATCAGTTTGCGGTATCAAGATATGACAGAAGCCATAATTTTGAATTTTTAAAACAAATCTGCAATCTAAGATTACAATGAACACGTATGTCCCTTGGTGAGAGTGAAATCCGAGTATTATAGTCAATGAAAATATAGTGAAATGAATCATACATAAACAAAACAGACACACATACAATACTATCATTCACACTATGTATGTATGTACGTATGTATGTATGTATGTATGTATGCATGCATGCATGCATGTATGTATGTATGTATGTGTGTGTGTGTGTGTGTGTGTGTGCGTGTGTGTGTATTTGTCTGTCTATTTCAACTATCTATCTATCGTTCTCTCTCCATATATATATATATATATATATATATATATATATATATATATATATATATATATATATATATATATAATGTAGGTAATTATGACGAAAACATATCAACTACGATGTTAGAGAACATGCCAATATTACCTTTACTTTGCATCCCACAAACAAATTTGTTTTTAGAGATAATAGGAGAAATATTAAGTCACAATGAGGAAACCATGACTTCGAGTAAAGTTTCTTATCCCGGATTGGTATGCAAACACGATCAAGCCTTTTCATTCCTTTCATTTCACAATAAAATATATACAGTGCCACATAATGCTAAAAAAGAAGCATTAGTTTGTACAGATGATTGCTTACATAAATACAAACTAAGATTGGGAAGTTACTTGTGATAACTTATAAACAATATAAACTGAGATGGGAATGTTACTTGTGATAGCTTATAAATAATATAAACTGAGATGTTAATGTTACAGGTGATAGCTTATAAATAATATAAACTGAGATGGGAACGTTACTTGTGATAGCTTATAAATAATATAAACTGAGATGTTAATGTTGCAGGTGATAGCTTATAAATAATATAAACTGAGATGGGAACGTTACTTGTGATAGCTTATAAATAATATAAACTGAGATGGGAACGTTACTTGTGATAGCTTATAAATAATATAAACTGAGATGGGAACGTTACTTGTGATAGCTTATAAATAATATAAACTGAGATGGGAATGTTACAGTTGATAGCTTCTAAATAATATAAACTGAGATGTTAATGTTGCAGGTGATAGCTTATAAATAATATAAACTGAGATGGGAACGTTACTTGTGATAGCTTATAAATAATATAAACTGAGATGGGAATGTTGCAGGTGATAGCTTATAAATAATATAAACTGAGATGGGAATGTTACAGGTGATAGCTTATAAATAATATAAACTGAGATGGGAATGTTACTTTATAAATAATATAAACTGAGGTGGGAACGTTACTTGTGATAGCTTATAAATAATATAAACTGAGATGGGAATGTTACTTGTGATAGATTATAAATAATATAAACTGAGATGGGAATGTTACAGGTGATAGCTTATAAATAATATAAACTGAGATGGGAATGTTACTTGTGATAGCTTATAAATAATATAAACTGAGATGGGAATGTTACAGGTGATAGATTATAAATAATATAAACTGAGATGGGAATGTTACAGGTGATAGCTTATAAATAATATAAACTGAGATGTGAATGTTACTTTATAAATAATATAAACTGAGATGGGAATGTTACTTGTGATAGCTTATAAATAATATAAACTGAGATGGGAATGTTACAGGTGATAGCTTATACATAATATAAGCTGAGATAGGAATGTTACTTGTAATAGCTTATAAATAATATGAATTGAGATGGGAATGTTACAGGTGATAGCTTATAAATAATATGAACTGAGATGGGAATGTTGCAGGTGATAGCTTATAAATAATATAAACTGAGATGTGAATGTTACTTTATAAATAATATAAACTGAGATGGGAATGTTACTTGTGATAGCTTATAAACAATATAAACTGAGATGGGAATGTTACAGGTGATAGTTTATAAATAATATAAACTGAGATGGGAATGTTACAGGTGATAGCTTATAAATAATATAAACTGAGATGGGAATGTTACTTGTGATAGCTTATAAATAATATGAACTGAGACGGAAATGTTACAGGTGATAGCTTATAAATAATATGAACTGAGATGGGAATGTTACAGGTGATAGCTTATAAATAATATGAACTGAGACGGGAATGTTACAGTTGATAGCTTATAAATAATATAAACTGAGACGAGAATGTTGCAGGTGATAGCTTATAAATAATATAAACTGAGATGGGAATGTTACTTGTGATAGCTAATAAATAATATAAACTGAGATGGGAATGTTGCAGGGGATAGCTTCTAAATAATATAAACTGAGATGGGAATGTTGCAGGGGATAGCTTCTAAATAATATAAACTGAGATGGGAATGTTGCAGGGGATAGCTTCTAAATAATATAAACTGAGATGGGAATGTTGCAGGGGATAGCTTATATATAATATAAACTGAGATGGGAATGTTGCAGGTGAATTAGCTTACAGGTAATACAAAATGTGATGGGGATGTTACAGATGATAGCTTACAGTAATACAAAATGTGATGAGGATGTTACAGGTGATTGCTTAGAGATATCATAAACTCTGATGGGGATGTTACAGGTGATAGCTTTGAGATAACATACACTGTGATGGGGATGTTACAGGTGATTGCTTACAAGTAATATAAACTGTAATGGGGATGTTACAAGTGATAGCTTCCAGGCAATACAAATGTGATGGGGGATGTTACGGGTGATAGATTAAGGGTAATAGAAAATGTGATGGGGATGTTACAGGAGATAGCTTGCAGGTAATACAAAATGTCATGGGGGATGTTACAAGTGATAGCTTACAGTTAACACAAAATGTGATGGGGATGTTACAGGTGATAGCTTACACGTAATACAAAATATCATGGGGATGTTACAGGTGATAGCTTACAGGTAATACAAAATATCATGGGGGATGTTACAGGTGATAGTTTACAGGTAATACAAAATGTCATGGGGGATGTTACAGGTGATAGCTTACAGGTAATACAAAATGTCACGGGGATGTTACAGGTGATAGCTTACAGGTAATGCAAAATGTGATGGGGATGTTACAGGTGATATCTTTGAGAGAACATATACTGTGATGGGGATGTTACAGGTGATAGCTTACAGGTAATATAAACTGTGATGAGGATCTTACAGGTGATAGCTTACAGGTAACATTATGTGTGATTGGGATGCTACAAGTGATTGCTTGCGTATAATGTAAACTAAGATGGGGATGTTACATGCGATTCCTTACAGGAAATATAAACTGTGATGGGGATGTTACAGGTGATTCCTTACAGGTAATATAAACTGTGATGGAGATGTTACAGGTGATTGCTTGCAGATAATACAAATATGATGGAGACGATATAGATGATGGCTTACGGACAATACATAAATGATTGAGACGTTATAGATGATGACTTTCGGATAATACAAATATGATAGAGTCGTTATAAATGTTGACTTTCGGATAATACAAATATGATTGAGACGTTACAGATGATGGCTTACGGATAATACAAATATGATGGAGTCGTTATTGATGTTGACTTTCGGATAATACAAAAATGAAGGAAACATTATAGATGATGGCTTGGATAATACAAATATGATGGAGTCGTTATAAATGTTGACTTTCGGATAATACAAATATGATTGAGACGTTATAGATGATGGCTTACGGATAATACAAATATGATGGAGTCGTTATTGATGTTGACTTTCGGATAATACAAATATGATTGAGACGTCATAGATGATGGCTTACGGATAATACAAATATGATGGAGTCGTTATAAATGTTGACTTTCGGATAATACAAATATGATTGAGACGTTATAGATGATGGCTTACGGATAATACAAATATGATGGAGTCGTTATAAATGTTGACTTTCGGATAATACAAATATGATTGAGGTGTTATAGATGATGGCTTACGGATAATACAAATACAATGGAGACGTTATATATGTTGACTTACGGATAATACAAATATGATTGAGACGTTATAGATGAACGCTTACACATCATACAAAGATTGGGAAGTTACGGGCAATTGCTTACAGATAACACAAACAAACAAAATGGGATGTGACAAATGAGGAGGACGAAGTAATTAATCAAAGACAACAGAATACCACAAACTAAATATAATAAAAATTTTGTAGAAAAAAAACTATTAAGGAAAAATCTAGAAGGAATTTGATGTGCTCCATAATATAACATATAAAAAAGGAAGAAACGTTTCAAAAAAGTAAACAACAAACAAACAAACAAGAAATGCTGAATAGATACTTGTAAACTTAGTAATTTCTCGGACAGTGCCTTTCTGGGTAGGGTGACAAGTAACCGAATTCAACTGATTAGCGATGGCGATTGTTACCTAAATTTAGTTTACATACAATATTTAGGAGCAAAATCTAGTGTAACGTTATATTTTGCCCTTAGAAGCATACAGTTCGGTAACTGATTCACTTCGTCACCTGTATGGATTTTAACTCTATCATTAAAAGATAAGAGGTTATTTGATTTATGTAATACGATTTATGTAATAACCGGATACAGAGTAACATATGGCGGCTGATAAGATTCATCTAACCACGTTATAGATATTGATATACACATCGACTCTTCGGGGCGTCATGGACCACTCCAGCTTGTTTACTTTTACATGGGATCCGATTTTCTCTGCACGACACTCCTGATGTGTGAACAATGTCGTTAAAAATCAGTAAACCTTTGCGTACAACCGCTGTATTATGCGATAGAAGATTCAGTCTTCATCGTCATGACGGCAAGAATTTCCACATCGGAGGCGAATTCTTTTTAGACCTGAATATGAGCATTGCTACTATGATCGTTAAAGACGATGTTTTTAATACCGCCTTAAAGAAATGCTGCCTGTAAATTTTACTTTTTAACTGTAATATTTAGGTCCCACTCTTTGTGAGTTCTATAAGGATGATGGCTAAATATCACCCCGTAAGCTGAAACGTTATAAGGATAATGACTACATATCACCCCGTTAGCTGAAATGTTACAAAGATAATGACTACATATCACCCCGTAAGTTGAAATGTTATAAGGATAATGACTAAATATCACCCCGTAAGGTGAAATGTTACAAGGATAATGATTCATATTACCCCGTAAGCTTAAATGTTACAAGGATAATTACTAAATATCACCCCGTAAGCTGAAATACCTAAGTACCCAGCTGAGAAATGAAAATATTCGACATGACATGCAAGCCTTCAGCCTTCAAGATGACGAAGACATGACATCGACGGTGCATATAACTCCATAATAGTACACGTAACCCCATAATAATACACATGTGCACATAACCCCACAATGGTACACATAACCCCATAATGGTACACATAACCCCACAATGGTACACATAACCCCATAATGGTACACATAACCCCATAATGGTACACATAACCCCATAATGGTACACATAACCCCACAATGGTACACATAACCCCATAATGGTACACATAACCCCACAATGGTACACATAACCCCACAATGGTACACATAACCCCATAATGGTACACATAACCGCCGAATCTGCAAGATAGATTTACGATGCTTATTATCCCTCACTTGTGTGCTATTATTTATACTGCTTTACAGTGTTACGTTTTAATTTCCCATGAGACATCACGTGCTGCCTTTGTGTATGGGTATATTGTAAAGGCAATGGGCGTCCAACAGAAGAGAATACGATATATATATATATATATATATATATATATATATATATATATATATATATATATATATATATATATATCGCTCCGGTGGCATAAGGCATAAGTAGCTTGCGCATTCGCCTTGGATGCTGGAGGTCGCGGGTTTCAACCCCCGGTCGAGTCACACCCAAGACATATATAAAAGGTGCTTGCAGCTGCCTCGCTGGCGCCCAACATTAACACATTAACCCCTAACGACGACTTAACGGGGCAGGAGGTATTCGCCTACTGCCGAGCTCAGTAGCGTCATGGTCATGCATGATACACTAAAGTGGGTGGTATTATAGAAAGGTAGACAGATGTAGCTCTACAGTGATACCAAATAATCTGGAATATCTAGTTGCACTACAAATGCAGATAAAAAAAACTCATTTTTTTACCTGACTTTTTTAAACCCCAAAATCGCCTGTGGGTGGTCGGAATCCGATTTTGTGTCCGGATTTTAGACTTTTTGGTCTCAAATCTAAGGCAAACCGGTATGAACTGCAAACAGACAGATGAGCCTTTGCAAAATGTAGGATAAGATGGGCTTTTGGAATAAAGAGTGGTCTCCATACAAAAATAATGGCTCCGTTTAGCAAAAAAAAACTTTTACCCACCTGCTCATGCGCGAGTCAAATAGCCAATGAAAAACGATGTTTCTAACACAATTAGGTAGTATGTTATTGAAAGATGACCGGGGATTTGGTGTTTTCGAGTCTATTCAGAAATAGCTTTCAAAATGTTTTTCCTACTCGATTTTCAGGCGAAAATGACAAAAAGCTCCAAGGGTTAATGTGTTAAGAAGTTAGAGGTTAGTGTTAGGACTGGTCGGCCTGGTGTCAGGATAATTTGACTGGGTGGGACATGATGCTGCATGTCTGCGGCATGATGCCTCAGTTCTAGACACCACTATAAACTGACACAAATCTCTCTCACTCTTTCTTTCTTTCTTTCTTTATCTCTCTCTCTCTCTCTCTCACACACACACATACACACACACACACACACACACGCACGCACGCACACCCACCCACCCACCCACACTACCGGTGGGAAATGTCTTTAATATTTCTGCATTCTTGTTGACGCCCATGATATGCACAGAAAGGATGCATTTTAATTTGGGCCAAATTATAACTGCGTGTAGTGTTCCGATGGAGTAAATAATACATTTATTCTAGGATTAATCTTTGTTTACGTGTAATGAAAATTTAAATTAACTCAGGTCTCTCTTTCATGAACGTTACGACGTTGAGGGCGAAAAGAAAAAAAAAAACAGTTCAAGGATTTGGTATGCTGATTATTTACAAGGAAGTATTAGATAACAGCATTAAAGCTATCCGTTGAAATAACGTGTGATATGGAGACATAAGGGCTATTGATAATGCACAATTCAGCACCCGCAGCTGCGTCATGCTACTCTATTTTAGATGGGATGGCTACACAACATGTTATTAGTGATATCCTATATCCTTCAGTTAAGTATCTTGTTTCATTTAGAGCAGTTCTTTTGAGCAATATACGACAATATAGAGTATGGAGGCACTAAAAACGAAACATCGCTGAGGCTTACGGATAATCAATTGAGTCGCAAGGAGAGGTGACATTTTGTATACAACTGCAGCAATTAATCATAAGATGTTTACGATAAAATGCATTTTTGTCAGTCCTGAATAGACTTGACACTAGTTCCTAAAACATGATAGGGAGACCTGTAGTGCCCAAAAGACAGCGTCTCATGACGGGGACAAATTCTATGTATTTTGGTAATAATATTACTGGCACTAATTTCAGTCCCATACATTTTGATGATTCCTGAAACGAACAGTCTGGAACATTTTCATATTCTCTGCACCTGTCTTTTAGTTAAATCTTTTGGATCACAATTTGGCAATTCTGTTTTCTTTAATTTACTAATTAATGCGTCTTAAGTTTAAATTACTAACCACTTTTTGGTTTTATTGTAATGATTTCAGTGCAAAATATGCCGAATCTAAGAGTGTGGTCTAATATTTTCCCATTTTGTTTCTTTGCTGAAACAATTGTTCGTGAAAACCCATACCCCAAAATATAATGAATATAAGCGATAAAATTGATGGTACGGGTATGCAATGACACTGAAAAGAAAAGGGACTTGGATTAGGGAGGAGGTGTAACATAATTACTATTGTGTAAGAAAAGGGACTTGGATTAGGGGGGAGGTGTAACATAATTACTATTGTGTAAGAAAAGGGTCTTGGATTAGGGAGGAGGTGTAACATAATTACTATTGTGTAAGAAAAGGGTCTTGGATTAGGGAGGAGGTGTAACATAATTACTATTGTGTAAGAAAAGGGTCTTGGATTAGGGAGGAGGTGTAACATAATTACTATTGTGTAAGAAAAAGGTCTTGGATTAGGGAGGAGGTGTAACATAATTACTATTGTGTAAGAAAAGGGTCTTGGATTAGGGAGGAGGTGTAACATAATTACTATTGTGTAAGAAAAAGGTCTTGGATTAGGGAGGAGGTGTAACATAATTACTATTGTGTAAGAAATACACGAGGCATATGTAAAGAATAGAAGCTTCAGGATTGTTGATAGTCAGCCACCAATTACCATGAATACACGCATAACGATGTGCAACAGTGTCCACTGTGTTCAATTATACCATGTGTGAATTTGCGCTTTAAGCCATAATACGTAAATAATTTAGATGACCACTTTCAATCTATGTATACAGGTAGCATCTCTGATAATACCATTTTAAATACGTGACTTAACAAGCCCCATGCAATGTATCTGTATCCCGACCCTTACATGGGACATAGTCCAGTTCATCCCAGTCCTTACCTGTGACATGTCCAGTTCATCCCAGCCCTTACCTGGGACATTCCAGTTCATCCCACCTCTTACCTGGTACGTAGTCCAGTCTATCACAGTCCTTACTTGGGACATGTCCAGTTCATCCCAGCCCTTACCTGGGACATAGTCCAGTTCATTCCAGCCCTTACCTGGGACATGTCCAGTTCATCCCAACTCTTACGTGGTGCGTAGTCCAGTCTATCACAGCCCTTGCCTGGGACATGTCCAGTTCATTCCACCTCTTACCTGGTACGTAGTCCAGTCTATCACAGCCCATACCTGGGACATAGTCCAGTTCATCCAACCTCTAACCTGGTACGTAGATAAGTCTATCAACAGTCCTTACCTGGGACATGTCCATTTCATCCCAGCCCTTACCTGGGACATGTCCAGTTCATCCCAGCCCTTACCTGGGGCATAGTCCAGTTCATCCCACCTCTTACCTGGTACGTAGTCCAGTCTATCACAGCCCTTACATGGGACATAGCCGAGTTCATCCCAGCCCTTACCTGGGACATAGCCGAGTTCATCCCAGCACTTATTTATGCCATTTGACGCTCGCAGGTTATGCAGTATCCTTTCGGGATAAAACCTCCCTGATATTTTCCCATACAAATGTAGTAACCTATAATTATATAGAATTTGCAAATTTATGCATCCTCTCATTTCCATCTTTTGTTGATTATTACTGTTTTGAGTTTCTATTTAAAGCTGTACATATGGCATTTGATATTCACGCCAAAAAAAGTAATGTGTACTCGGCAAGCATGTAAATGTTTACGATAATGAACTATTGAATACATAAACCTATAACAAAAAGTAACTAGCAATAAGAAATTCAGCTAACCAAGATATGTATATCCTGTGACATTATATCCGGATGCGTTGTGGCATCATTGATGACGTTCATTGGGGAATACATTATTAATATCAACCAGTATAGTATTGTTTGTTTTGTTTTGTTTTGTTTTGCTTTATAAATCCGGTTCCGTTATGCTAATCGTATTCATAATCTGTTTGGCCAGGTAAATTCATTTATGAAATAATACCTTTAAGTCTGACTGGTTGTAAAATATTTTGAATACAGTACAGTTTGAGAGTACTGAAATTTTATTTTCTCGACGTGTTTATGTATTTGTTTAGTTCGATATTTATGGCGCTTCGACAAAGTCTACGCTCTGCAAAGTTTTTCAGTCCGGCTACATTTTATGATGGTTCGGAATTATCGGAATGCAAACTACTATTTTATTGTGGCTATACATATATACCGCTCCTTCGGCACTCGAGGAAATTACCTGTGTACATATGAACTGTATGTAGCACCTTACACGGAACCTCTTTGTGCACGCTTTAACGTTTTGAAAAACCGACCGGACCCTTTTTTCGGTGAGTACTTTGCTGTTCTTTATGTGTCCATCTAGATTATAATCCAGATAACATTATTATATAACACACACAATCATCCATGATATATTCTGTTTATGTAATGCAGTGTTATACTGTTTTGCAAATAATGATCAAACACCCATTAATGATATGATATAACATCATGATTATATCAGTTTTCACATTTTCTCTGAGCGTTATGAGTGATTGTATCATTTACGTTATGGCAGATAACACTGTATCATATGTCTCTATCGATTCATTCAAGAAGTGATTCAAATAGTATTTATCAATGTGTCTCCCGTCTTCATTCATTTTAGAAACGTGATTTAATTCGTATTTATTAATGTTTTCTTTATTCATTCATTTTAAAGACGTGATTTAAATAACGTTTATTATGTAGTCCCCTTTATTAGTTCATTTTGAGGACGTTATTTAATTATCATTTTATAATTCTTCTTCCGAATACTGAACAAAATAGTCATTTCCAAATTGTTAACATTATCGTATATAAACTGTTAACATCAACATTGCATTGACAGGCTTTCAGTTTTACCTTATATTGTACTGACAGGCTTTCAGTGTTTTCATTGATATTGTACTGACAGGCTTTCAGTGTTATGATTAATATTGTATGGACAGGTATTCAGTTTTACCACTGATATTGTACTGACAGGCTTTCATTGTTACCATTGACATTGTATTGACAGTCTTTCAGTGTTACCTTTATATTGTATTGACAATCTTTCAGTGTTACCATTGATATTGTATTGACAGTCTTTCAGTGTTACCATTGACATTGTATTGACAGTCTTTCAGTGTTACCTTTATATTGTACTGACAGGCTTTCAGTGTTACCGTTGATATTGTACTGACAGGCTTTCATTGTTACCATCGACACTCTATTGACAGGCTTTCGGTGTTACCATTGATATTGTACTGACAGGCTTTCAGTGTTACCATTGATATTGTACTGACAGGCTTTCAGTGTTACATTTGATATTGTACTGACAGGCTTTCTGTGTTACAATTGATATTGTACTGACAGGCTTTCTGTGTTACAATTGATATTGTACTGACATGCTTTCTGTGTTACCTTTATATTGTATTGACATGCTTTCAGTGTTACAATTGACATTGTATTGACAGGCGTTCAGTGTTACCATCGACAATGTATTGACAGGCTTTCAGTTTTACCTTTATATTGTATTGACATGCTTTCAGTGTTACAATTGACATTGTATTGACAGGCGTTCAGTGTTACCATCGACACTGTATTGACAGGCTTTCAGTGTTACCATTGATATTGTACTGACAGGCTTTCAATGTTACCATTGACATTGTATTGACAGGCTTTCAATGTTACCATTGACATTGTATTGACAGGTTTTCAGTGTTACCATTGACATTGTACTAACAGGCTTTCAGTTTTACCATTGATATTGTACTGACAGGCGTTTAGTGTTACCATGGACATTGTATCGATAATCTTGAGTGTTACCATTGACATTGTATTGACAGGCTTTCAGTGTTACCATTGACATTGTATTGACAGGCTTTCAGTGTTGCCATCAACATTGTATTGACAGGCTTTTCAGTGTTACATTCGACATTGTATTGACATGCTTTCAGTTTTACCTTTATATTGTATTGACATGCTTTCTGTGTTATCATTGATATTGTATTGACATGCTTTCTGTGTTATCACTGATATTGTACTGACAGGCTTTTCAGTATTGCCATCGACATTGTATAGACATGCTTTCAGTGTTACCATTGACATTGTACTAACAGGCTTTCAGTGTTACCATTGAACTTTTATCGACAGGCGTTTAGTGTTACCACTGACATTGTATTGACGGTCTTCAGTGTTACATTGACATTGTATGGACAGGCTTTCAGTGTTATCATTGACACTGTATTGACAGGCTTTCAATGTTACCAATTACATGGTACAGATGGCTTTTTAAGGGGACGCCTGATTGATTTCAAAATAAGAATGAAAATAGATAAGAGAATCTGTTTTGGAGTTTGCAGCGAGACAATAAAATCCCAGGCTTTACCGGGGGGGGGGGGGGGGGGGGGAGGGGGGGCAGGGGGACAATAAATGTAACCACCACGACTGGGATTTCCTGGTCTTGGTACAAGCACAAACATGGATTATTTTTCTCACCCATTTTGGTCATTTAAATTAAAATAACCCTGCACTATGGTTAGCAGACTCTAAACACAATAGTCATTATTATTGTTTCTCTCTGTAAAGGTCCTCATGTTTTGCACTTTTTAACAAAAATCATAATAATTATCAAGGTATAATCTTCTTAATTGTTACGTGGTGCAGTGTTGCATCATGAGCGTCTTCAGCCACCAACTTTTATTTTTGCAACACGCATTAATACGATTGTGTTAATGAGGGCAATGGGGTGCATAGCCGAGTCAAGTACTCAAGTTCTACGCATTAAAACAATAGAAGTATAAAATCTTTTGATTTAATTACCTTCGTATCGCATTTATTCGACATATGTCATGTTGAATTTACAAAAAGTAATTAATATCTTTTATGCGGATAACTATTGAATTTCATCAGTTCTAATTTGGAAAAAGTTCTATGGTAGGCAACGGTGCGATAAAGTACGTGGTTCAGTCTAACGAAGTGTGTAATGACAATGTCTACGAGGAGATTTCTAGTTCATTATATTCTTGAGAAGAAAAAAAATTTCCGTCCTGGAAATATGACAAGTGCTGCTGTTATTGGCAAAATGATACGTTAGTTGGACATTTTCTTGTGGAATAGTGTTTAGACTGATGAATGAAACACTGATTGGTAAGAGCAGGAATTTTCATTTGTTTACCGTGCTTGATGGGGCTGTTTCGGAGTGTTTGGCAAAGTTTGAATAAGGCAGGTCAGACAGCACATTTCTGTTTGTTGCCGGCTTTGGGGCTGCTCTTGTGAGCATTTGGTTTTGTGTATAGGCCTAGCCAGTGATGTGTATCGCCTGTGTGTCTGGAAGGAACAGTGCTTTCTTTCATAGTTCGTTCCGCTCAGTATCCCGAATTTTATTCTAGATGTAGCTCAGTAAATTGTCAGGTCAGCGTCATTAAATGTAGCTAAAAGTACCTAATTTGTTTTGCACGAAGAATTTCAAACTAATTAGATAATCTTAGCTAGATTTAGAGACGCTGACCTGACAATTTACTAAGCTACATATACGATATCGTTTCTAGATTAGTACCAAATAAGCCCACTTCGTGTACATGTGTATATCTGTTTCTTAAAATATTTCGTATGGTGTGTTATCAAAGTTGGAGAGACCTTAAGTCGCTTCAGAGTGAAGTTCTTTTTGTCGTATATCTGTTGTTGTTGTTGCTATTTAATAATAACTCCGCCAGACTCAGAAGACAACAGTGGTTTCTTCGTTTGAAAAGTAGTTCTTGATGCTTGGACACCACGACTGAGACGACCTGACTGAGACAACCAAAATAAGATAAGAAAAGTAAGGTTAGCAAAATAGCTGGATTTCTCCTTTATGGATGAGAAAAAAGAAACGTGTTTACCATTCCGACACTATATATACGGGATATATTGTTACACGCCGTCTGTCTATATATATATATAATTGTGTGTTACGACACCCGAGTCAAGGTCTCAATGAGGGGTCTGGATGGGATCATGTAATTCAGTGTCTAGGAATTTACCTTAGAAAGTCATGGCAGCATATATGTTTTGTATTCTTTACTGTTAAAAAAATGAGGGGGCCCCGAGTGGCCGAGTGGTCTAAAGTGCTCACCGTTACGGATCACTGCCATCTCACCTCTGCGTGAGTTCGAGTCCAAGGCTCGGCTAGCGTGGGTACGTGGGAAAGCCTGCCAGTAGCTTCTCGTGGGGTCGGTGGTTCTTTCCTGGGTATTCCAGTGTTCTTCCTCCACCAGTTATACTGGCCGCCATGTATAGCCTATCTTGTGCTGAAAAATGGCGTTAAACCCTAGAACAACAAAAATAAAAAATGAGATTTCATTTCCATCAAAGACAAAATAAAGTAACGGTCACGGAAGCAAAAGATAAATATCTATATATGCCTCAAGCCGTGAAATTTGTCCATGGAATATAGTCCTATTTATGATTTTTGTCTGCCACTTCCTTTAGCTAACACACAACGCTGTCATTTAAACTTAATTGCAATTTATATCACATAACCACAGATGAAAGTCACGCGAAATGACGTATTAGGAAACAGATACTAATGTGTACCTTCACATCGCCCCATAATACACAACCTGTACATAATCACACGAACACATTGACTACTGCCACAGTTACGTTTATTCAGAATCTTCATACTTTACATATTGGGCAATGGCTACCGATGATTTAGTTCATTTACAACATTCTTGTTCAATTTTAGTCAGTCCCATCTGCTACGTCAGATGACCATAACCTTACATAATAACAGCTGATACCGAATGAACAAGTGTGCTAGATTAAATTTCCAATCAAACCTTAAATCGTAATGGATTTTATCAATGAACACCATGGAAATATGAACAAGATGATGCTATCCCTTACTAGCATAAAGGTAACAAATAAATTGTTTACAGGAACAACATTTTATATCATTCTCAAAAGCGTTAATTATTATTAGTACGTTAGTTCTTGTGAAGACCCGTTCAGTGATCTAATGTCAAATGAAATGTAACTACTGTCACAGTTACGTGTATTCGGCAACATCATACTTCACATAATAGGCAATGGTTACCCGTGGTGTCATCACATTTCTTTTCATATAAATTAATAACACTCTTTTTTTTAATTTCAGTATGTCCAATACAGGAATAACATTTTATATCTTTTTTATATCAGCGTTAATACTTTACAAGACCCTTTCAGTTATCTATGTGAAATTAAATGTGCAGGTGTTAAATGTAGAGTTGCTCACAAAACCGGTCATATGTTTTGTTTTATTTGGTTGCATAGTTGAGTGATGGAGTGCTGGAAGGAATTAATTACTACACATACACAATAATTTAAATGAGAAAAACAATCACCTGTATGGATTATTAGAAACATTTTTCAATGGTATTAAGTCACACTGGTGGAAGTCGTAGTTTCACCATTTACAAACTTTATTCAGTCTTTGAATAATGGTCTCAGATATGCTTTGTTTTGTCTAAGTGGTCATGTTCACCATACCACCAACACCCACACACGTTTTTTAAATAAGCAAACAAAATTAAAACAAAAAATAAAAAAGTACCATTAAAAACAAAATAAAAATATTTTTTTTTATATAAAATTACCATTGAAAACGCCAATGCCCCATTTTGTGTTTCGTTTAGTAGCATTTGAGTATTGATTTATTTCAATAGCTTTTAAGTCCATCCTCAGATAATTTCTCGAATCTTGGTTTTTATCCCTCAACGGCCCAGTTCCCACGCTTATATTTTTGTTGTTGTGTATGGCTAGGGTGACTGAGGTCATGGGGTGCGGTGTGAGGGAATTTATCAATCTCTGTTGTTCTGTTTCATTTTCAACGTTTGTAACATCCATCGCATTATCGTCCAATCTATCTTCATCTGCTTCAATCGTTGTTATTATTTCTTTTAACTTGTCATTTAATTGTTCAAAAAACTCCGCAGAAAATTGCAAAATCACCGTAATCGGCCATTTTGCGCACGAACGCCAAATTGTAAACTATGCATTTCAATCATAGAATATTTGAAAAAGTATAAAAAGGGTATAATTTATATTTATTTGCTGAATAAAAATGCAAAAGATGAAACAGTCGTTTTACAATGATATGTCTGCAATGTTTATTTATATTGCAAACAGTACAAAAACCTAAATTAGTCCCAAAATTTATCGAGGTGTAAAAAAGTATCAAGTGACCGTATACAGCCAATCGTATTGTAGAAAATCCGTTTCATTTATAAATAATGGAATTATTGCTTAATATCATTTGCTGCACTATATGTTGACAAGACAAATTTTAATCCAAGTTAAACGAGGAGAATCAACTACATCATATTTTTCAAAGTCATACTTGCAATAAAAAGGAAATACTAGGAGAACGATGATAATAAATGAACGAAGATTCCTGCACTATATTAATGACTATCTCTTAATTTCCAAGTTGCAAATTAGAATTACAGTGAACAGAACAACAACGAGATGTTAACAGAATTACAGATTACAGAACAAAGGTGAGATAGCAATATAATTATAGAGAACACAATAACAGTGAGATAGCAACAGAATTACAGAGAACAGACCAACAGCGAGATGGCATTGGTATTGCAGAAAACAACATCGAGATAGTAATGGAATCACAGAGAACAGAACAAAAGTGATCTATCAATATAATTAAAGAAGAACAGAATAACTCAGGTGCAACATAATTACAGAGAACAGAACACCAGCTAGATAGAAATATAATTACAGAGAACAGAAAAACAGCTAGATATAAATAGAATTACAGAGAACAAAACACCAGCTAGATAGAAACAGAATTACAGAAAACAGAAGAACAGCTAGATAGAAACAGAATTAGAGAGAACAGAAGAACAGCTAGATAGAAATAGAATTAGAGAGAACAAAACACCAGCTAGATAGAAACAGAATTACAGAGAACAGAAGAACAGCTAGATAGAAACAGAATTAGAGAGAACAGAAGAACAGCTAGATAGAAATAGAATTACAGAGTACAAAACACCAGCTAGATAGAAATAGAATTCCAGAGAACAGAATAACTGTCAGGTAGCAGCATACTTACAGAGAACAGAACACCAGCTAGATATAAATATAATTACAGAGAACAGAACACCAACTTTTGTTGTTGTGGGGTTTAACGCTATTTTTTCAGCACGATAGGCTATACATGGCGGCCAGTATTAATGGTGGAGGAAGAACCCGGAAAAGCCCGGAAAGAACCACCGACCCACGAGAAGCTACTGGCAAGCTTTCTCACATGCCCACATTGGCTGAATCTTAGACTCGAACCGCCGCAGACAGAGGTGAGATGGCAGTGATCCGTGACGAAGAGCGTTTTAGACCACTCGGCCACTCGGGGCCCCCAGAACACCAGCTAGACAGAAAAAGAATTACAGAGAACAGAACAACAGCTAGATATAATATAGAGTTACAGAGAACAGAACAACAGCTGGAGAGAAATATAATTACAGAGAACACAACACCAGCTAGATAGAAATATAATTAAAGAGAACAGAACACCAGCTAGATAGAAATAGAATTACAGAGTACTGAGCAAACGAGAGATAACAACATAATTACAGGTAATGGAACAGAGAGAGAGAGAGAGAGAGAGAGAGAGAGAGAGAGAGACTAGGAAAATAAATCATCTTTAGTTTTTGCTTGCCGATTTTATTTATAAATTACGGAAGGATAACTGCAGTAAATCCTCGTTTTGAAACAAGCTGCTTATCTGGAGGCCTAAGGTTACAAAATCAGAAGATTTTGATTTCGTGGCCTAAAGTTAAAATATAACAAGATGTTTATTTGGAGGCTTAATGTTGAAATATAGCGAGTTGCTTATTTAAAGGACTAATGTCGACATACAACAAGATGTTTATTTGGAGGCCTGACGTTGAAATATAGCAAGCTGCTTATTTGGAGGCATAATGTTGATAAATAAGATGTTTATTTGGAAGTCTAAAGTTCAGATATAACAAGATGTTTATCTGGAGGCCTAATGTTCAAATAGCGACTTTAAATATAATAAGGAGAAAATTCTGAGTTGAGTGAGTACTCAGGACAAAAAGATATATGAAAGTGATACCAGCTTATTCCAGCTGTCATTCAAGCAAGGTGCGTACCCGTCTTGCTAATTCATCACTGAACAAGAATGTGCATTATTAAAAAAAACGATGCATTTAACTGAATAGAGTAAATTAATGCATGTCTGTCGGTATGAATAGTTAAGAAATGTGTTCCTATATATTATTCAATGACTGATTTTTAGCTTGGATCAAATTTCTTTTTTCAAATATCGAGATGTGTTGTGCTGATGAATAGATTCAGCTTGCAAGCCTGCAAAAAGAAAACTTACACGAAGTATGCCGCTTGCTCTACACGCCAGTGTATACAATGATGATGAGAAGTTGTTGTTGGCATTTGGTGGATACTGGAGAAAGAAACGCAAGAAAGAATATGTAAATCAAATAGTTGGAATCTAAATGCACGATATAATCATATTATAGAAAAAAGAATATGCAAATCAAATGGTTGGAATCTAAATGCACGATATAATCATATTATAGAGAAAAGAATATGCAAATCAAATGGTCGGAATCTAAATGCACGATATAATCATATCATAGAGAAAAGAATATGCAAATGATATAGTCGGTTTGCAAATATGACGCTGAGGATCTCAGAGAAAAGACGCTGAAGTGTCAGTCCTACAAACAAATTCTTCTAAAATGCAATGAACATCAAGATTTACATATAACGTTAAACAGTCACAATGTTACCCTCATCAATATGCTTCAATGGCATTTTGAAACAAATTATATCATCCGAACTCATGTCAATGAAAGTGCATTTCCTTCAAGAATCTAGATATTACGATTGCGTCAGACAGTTTTTATAATGAGACTTGGAAACTAGCTATCTTTAAAACGGACAATATAATTCGAACACACATGCGTTACCTACTTTAATTTAGGGTGCATAATTACTTTCCCTCTAGCACTTGCAAATTTTAAGCGCATTTGCGGTTTTAAAATATTCTTCTCGAAATAACACAGCGACTTCATTTACACAGAAGCCATACTTGAATAAGAAAAATACCGTGCACGTTTCTCTGCCCCCCCCCCCCAGTTGTTCTTCTAATACAGCTGATAACAGTGGTTATTCCTAGCCAGCTAATACTAGCTGGGCATCCTATACAGTTAGTAACAGTTGTTCGTCTTGTACAGCTAATACTAGTTGTTCATCTTTTACAGCCATTAACAGTTGTTCGTCTTCCACAGCTAATAAAAGTTGTTCATCTTCTACAGCTAATAACAGTAGTTCCTCTTGTACATCTAATACTAGTTGGTCATCTTATGCAGTTCATATAATATAACTAATAATACTTGTCCATGTCATACAGATAATAACAGCGATAAAATATCGGTATAGTTTTCTTTTGATTTTCCTGCAAATAATCCCTTGGCCTCATAAATCAGCACCCAGTCAATTCAACCATGATTCTTAGCGTTGAGGCTTAATCCATGAACATTGATCTAGAACTGAATCGAGTTCTGCTTTGGTGCGGCCATGCATGGGCTAACAGACATGGGCTACCAGGCATGGGCTACCAGACATACATGGACTACCAGGCATGCATGGGCTGCCAAACATGCATGGGCTACCAGACATGGGCTACCAGGCATGGGCTACCAGACATGCATGGGGTACCAGACATGGGCTATCAGACATGCATGGGGTACCAGGCTACCAAACATGCACGGGCTACCAGGCATGGGCTACCGGACATACATGGACTACCAGGCATGCATGGGCTGCCAAACATGCATGGGCTACCAGACATGGGCTACTAGGCATGGGCTACCAGACATGCATGGGGTACCAGAGATGGGCTACCAGACATGCATGGGGTACCAGGCTACCAAACATGCACGGGCTACCAGACATGCAAGGAAAATGATGATAAGATAAATCAAATAATGTATATTGTATTTACACACCACTTTTGTCATAGAGGATTCCGCTTTTTCCTATATATTGCCACGTCTAGCAAGGTGTTCTTGTCAAAGCTTTTACTATCAATAGATTACGACCGTGCATGTCTTATGAGAGAATTAACGAGACGACTCCTTTTCCGCCAGTTGCTCGTACGTATTCAAGACATTAAAAGAAATTCGGATTCACTCATTAGCACATCAGCACTCTAGGAGCTACCACATACACACACCTTCAGTTTTGGATTTAATTTGGACTTGTACTGCTTTTTATTCAGGACTTTAAATTACTAGAACTTGTGTCTGTAATTCTTGGATTATTTTGGGATTTTATTTGCAATACCGTAAGTTCGTTTTTTTTCATTTTCACTTTGTATTCTAGGGAAATAAATTATTTGTTAAATTGTACAAAGCTTGTTCTCTTTCACTCTTTCTGTTACTTATTTTAAGAGCATAGACTCATAGCAATACATTGGGTGCTCGTCATGGTGATACGAATTTCTCTAAAATATTTCAGAAAACTTGGTTTTGAAATTTAAATTCACCTTGTTTTGAATTTGCTAAATCCCAGCTATTATTTCACAATTTATAAATTTCCAGTGAAACCAACAAGCTTTTACAAAATAATCTAAAGCAGAAAACGTTTTCTTTTGAATCCTACCCAGGAGTGGTTAGCAATTTTGAAAATGCAAGTACAGCTAAAAAAGTTGGAATTAGAGTTAAGATAGGTTCAGTTTCAGATACAAATGATACAAATGCAAAGAGAGAGAGAGAGAGAGAGAGAGAGAGAGAGAGAGAGAGTAAAGTGAGAGAAATGCAGTTTCCAGAACGAAAAAGATGAAAGCCAAATGCAATTTGAGAAGGAGAAAGGAAAGAGAGGACAAATACTAAGAGAAAAAATAAAAACGGGACATTAAATTTTAATTGAAAAGGTTAGAGCTGGCAAGTGGAAGTACTCACCCACTTTTAATGTTTTCAGAAATATTAAGTTACAGAAAATGAGGTACTTAAATATTTTACTCATTTTGAAAAAAAAATTGCTGAAAATTTGAAATGGCTCAGAGAGCATTGGACTCAAATATAATAAAGTGTACTTTTTGGCAAAGCTCGTGACATTTACGCTTCATTGTCAGTACAGCAAAGTGATGACTATGATCTGGTTAAGTAATGCATCTTGAAGGGTTATGAGTTAGTTCCTGAGGCTTATCGACAAAACATCAGGAACTATGACAAAGAAACTGGACAAACTCATGTTGAATTCGAAAAAGAAAAAGAGCAGTTATTTGATAGTTGGTACTTAGCCAAGAAAGTTGATAGAGATTATGAAAATCTCACACAACTCGTATTAGTTGAAGAGTTCAAGAATTGGCACATGGTGACGTTAAGACTTATCTTGATGAGCGTAAGGTCGAAATTGTAGAAAATACTGCTCGTACTCCTGACGAGTATTCCTTAGCTCGTAAAGTTTCTTTCGTATGTAAGTCTTCCACTCAGCAGTATTCTGTTAAAAAAGTATTTCAGCCTAATACAGGCCGTTCCAAATCTTAATCTGGCACAACGTTTAGAAATCAAATTTCTGACAAGATTGATCAAATGCCTTTAACTCTTCCTGCGTGTACCTATTGCAAGAAGAAAGGACACGTTATTTTTTATTGCTACAAATAAAAAACTAAGCAACAGAATCAAGACAGATCTCTTCCGAATGCTCTTAGTTCTAAGAGGTCAAACTCACGGTCATGTATTGAAAACAATACATTTGTTGGATCAAATAAGTCTGATCTTATTATGGAGAATTATGAACCATTCCTGTCGAAGAGTTCTATATCTCTCTTGGCTGATTCAGCCAATCCTATCCCTATTAATATTTTAAGGGACATATGAACTTCTCAGTCTTTTAGTTTCAGGTACTTTGCCCTTTTCTGAGAGGACTTCTCCTAATGAGAGTGTTCTTTTTCAGGGAGTAGAGCGCGACTTTGTTAATGGTCCTCTCCATTATGTAAATATGTCACTAGACTTGGTCTCAGGACCCGTTACAGTCGGAATAGTATCGTCTTTACCCATGGAGGGCATTAATTTCTTTTAGCTGACACATGTATTGGTCAGGCTTTTGATGAGGTCACTTTCATTCCTTGTTTGAATCAATCAAAGGGTAATGATCACAGTGATCACAATGCTCCTTTTTTAACGAATCATTCTCTTTATTCTAATCAGGGTGACAAACGGCAATCAGTGTCGTCGAATAGCAAAAAGATTATTAGATATCATGTTTGTTCCAGAGGGCTATTAGTGAAACTTAATCAACAGAAGTACCTCTTTGTTATTTTGTTAAAAATGGGGTTGCTATGAGAAAATGGAGACCGCACGAGATACCTGTAGGTGACGAGTGGTCATTGAACTATTAAATCACTTTGCATGCTAAGGAAATAAATTATATATTTAAATTTACATCGCTTGTTGCTTTTCACACTTTCTGTTACTATTTTTAGAGCATAGGCTCGTAACAATATATTGTTGTTGTTGTTGTAGGGTTTAACGCCATTTTCAGCACATGATAGGCCATACATGGCGGTCAGTATTAATGGTGGAAGAAGAACCCGGGAAATCCCCGGAAAAAACCACCGACCCTCGAGAAGCTACTGGCAAGCTTTCTCACATACCCACATTGGCCGAATACGAGACTCGAACCCACGCAGACAGAGGTGAGATGGCAGCGATCGTGAACGGAGAACGGAGAGGGCTTTAGACTACTCGGCCACTCGGGGCCCCCGTAACAATATACATATATATATATATGTATATATATATATATATATATATATATATATATATATATATATATATATATATATATACACACAGTTATCAATTACATACACATATTACGTCCATATTTAGACGAATCACAAGCATTTGTAACAAACGATACGAATGTAACACACAACTCCAAGACACACCTAATATTGAATGTTTGTACCGTGTGCAAGCAATTCATACCTAATAGTAATGCACCATCCCTCTCCATTCCCCAATAACTGTATAATCAGTATTTGTATTGACTTGAATTTAGTCATGACGGGCGTTGGAGTAAACATCTAACTGACGTTCCTGTTTACGATTTTGATCTAAACAACTTCGAACACTCCCATCTAGTTACGTAAGGCTGTAGCTATTTATGAGATTAAAACTTCTTCATTGTTTACTGGATCCCTTTTTCACGATTGATTTCACATCCTGAATTATCAATATTAGCTACGTGCACTTTTGACTGTTCCTTTTATCTCGGATAATAATACGTGGAGATATTGATTGAAAACAGGGCATGAATTTAAACTCTGTCCATATATGATTTCTTTCTACTTTAACTATTTATTTGTAAATTGATTATTGTTGCAAAAAAGTTTGTGATTTTGATCAAAAACTTTTTAATAATTGGCATCGTTAAAATATCACATTAACGTCGATTAACGCGCCAAACATTTATTTCTGCTTCTTCCTCGTGTAATTATTAAAGTTTATTTTATGTCAGTTTTGATAACAATAGCTCATATTGTCGTCAGATACTTGAACTGTGAAAATCGTTCGATACATCCATACATGCATTCAGACAGGTATAGAAATAGATATGGGGATGGTTAGTTGGATGGGTACATCTCTCTCTCTCTCTCTCTCTCTCTCTCGCTATATATATATATATATATATATATATATATATATATATATATATATATATATGTATGTATGTATGTATGTATGTATGTGAAGCTAGGCGCGAATTTGTATCTTTCATTTTTATCAAAGCGTGACTATAGTAATGAGACTTGAAAACAATTACACACATTTATTGCAACATTTAAATCGGAATCTAAAATATATAGGCCCGTACGTATATAAACTTAGTCAGACAACCGTATGGAAATGTATGCCATTCGTTACAACATACATCTGCTTTTCACTCAGAAGAAGAATATGGAAACAATACAGTGAAATATCAATTTCGAATATCAGAAAATCAAGAAGAGATTCGTCTGGCAACCCAGACTGAAAATTTGTTGTCGCTACTACTGCCATTTTTTTGAGGGGAGATAATAGTCTATAATCATGAAACTCGATACATTGATTGAACATTATTTAAGGATATTTCTGGTAACCATGGAAATTTTTAACTCCTTTACATGAACCATGCGTTCATGGAATTTTTTTTTTATCTCGTTCTGATTCACATGTCTACATTGTGATACAGGATAAAATTACTTCCTTTACATTCGCCAGTAAACATTGAGATCTAGGGAAATTTTACTTTCTTTTGATGCACCAGTTTACAGATGTGTGCAAACTGACGAATGTGTAGATACATACAAGTTTATATTTTGTCGTATGAACGTATTTGCGCATTTTGTAAATTTGCAAGGTGTGCACTAAAAATATTTGGAGGTAGTGCAAATTCAAATTAGTACACATGCAAATTTTCACGTAATGCATATTTAAACATGTCAACGCACACCAGTTATACACTCTTGCTTATTATTTTAAATAATCAATTTTTTATATGCCAAAATCGAAAGCAGCGAAAATATATATAGCAATTAGTTTAAGACGTTTATTTTTGCAGTTTTTACTTTTTTTGTAGCGCCCTCTAACATTTTCAAATCGATTGTGAATGCATATAATGTGTGTGTGTGTGTGTGTGTGTGTGTGATTTATCGGCAATTGTTTTCTTTTCATTTATTGCTACAGACAAACTGGCTTTTCATTAAGACGGCTATACCCAATATCATAAATGTGTTCTGGAAAAAATTATGACTTGTTGAAATCATTTGATAATAGAATTCAGGGTATTGTAAATGTACTTTAGCTTTAAAATGACCATTTTGGCAGATCTAAGTGTGTTGTAAACATTCATGAAATGACAAATACGTTCGGTTATTGCACATGACCAACAAGTCACACAGTTAAGCTGGAATGATTTCCGTTTCTATACCACATCGATTGGCCAGTACCCAGCGCGTCAACTACTCGCTTGCCACGTCTGCGGTCTTCGTACCAGATTCAGTGATAATTTATCTCCAGCCCCATTTAACTCGGACTCAGAACCAATTGAGAAATGCTATTGTGACAGATTTTATGTACGGTATTTTAACCTGCAATTTCAATATTGCCTGCGGCCTATAAAGTGTCCACAACTTTGACGACATGAGTTCATTTTTTGAACTCAGGCCGTAAATTAGATACAATGAAACCATCACTTACACCGTCTTGAGATCAGCAAACACGTGATATAATCCATGTCAGATCAATCTCTGTATCATTTCTATTTGATTTAAATTGTATGGTTTCAGTAAATATTAAGGCGGCTTTTAAATGTGTGCAACAGCGAGGAGTACGTAGCTGGCGGTAACTCAAGAGTTGTTTCACAAACACTTGTGGAGATCTGTACCTACATGTAAATTATGGTATATTAGTACTTACACCATGATAATGGTATATTGGTACTCACATGTAGATAATGGTATACTAGTACTTACATGTAGATAATGGTACACTAGTACTTACATGTAGATTGGTATACTAGTACTTATATATAGATAATGGTATACTAGTACTTACATGTAGTTAATAGTATACTAGTACGTACATGTAGATAATGGTATACTAGTACTCACATGTAGATAATGGTATATTAGTATGTATATGTCGATAATGGTATACTAGTACTTACATGTAGATAATGGTATATTTGTACTCACATGTAGATAATGGTATATTAGTACTCACATGTAGATAATGGTATACTAGTACTCACATGTAGATAATTGTATACTAGTACTTACATGTAGATGCTGGTATATTAGTACACACAAGTAGATAATGGTATATTAGTACTCACATATTGATACTGGTATACTAGCACTCACATGTTATAATAGTATACTAGTACTTACATGTAGATAATGGTATATTAGTACTCACATATAGATACTAGTATACTAGTACTTACATGTATATACTGGTATATTAGTACACACATGTAGATAATGGTATATTAGTACTCACATATTGATACTGGTATACTAGCACTCACATGTAGATAATTGTATACTAGTACTTACATGTAGATAATGGTATATTAGTACTCACATGTAGATAATGGTATATTAGTGCTCACATATAGATACTGGTATACTAGCACTCACATGTATATAATGGTATACTAGTACTTACATCTAGATGATGGTATATTAGTACTCACATGTAGATAATGGTATACTAGTACTTACATGTAGATAATGGTATACTAGTACTTACATGTAGATAATGGTATACTAGTACTTACATGAAGATAATGGTATACTAGTACTTACATGTAGATAATGGTATATTAGTACTCACATGTAGATAATGGTATACTAGTACTTACATGTAGATAATGGTATACTAGTACTTACATGTAGATAATGGTATACTAGTACTTACATGAAGATAATGGTATACTAGTACTTACATGTAGATAATGGTATACTAGTACTTACATGTAGATAATGGTATACTAGTACTTACATGAAGATAATGGTATACTAGTACTTACATGAAGATAATGGTATACTAGTACTTATATGTAGATAATGGTATACTAGTACTTACATGTAGATAATAGTATATTAGGACCTATTAATATCAGGACCTAAACCTTTGAGTATCTTTCCGTTTTTTTTATTGAGAAATGTTTACCGGATCAATCTGCAAAGCTGCGAAAACTTACGACGTTCATACTGTCGTAAGCTCTTCAATGTTTCTTTCACCACAAAGCAGGGGCATATTCTAAAATGACAACTAGAAATGTGTGCCTAAAATATGGATGCTCACCGTCCTCGCCCCTTTAATAGGCACGGATGCTTCTCACCCATTCAGTAAGTGTTCCTTAGAAACTGATGCTCCCCTCCGCACGATCCTTCAACAAGTGTCCCTTAGATATGGATGCTTTCCAACCACTCACCCCATCTATACATGGCTTTAGAGTAAATGGACATAAACTCTTAACTAGAAAGTATGTATGTATGTATGTATGTATGTATGTATGTACGTTCGTACGTACGTACGTACGTATGTATTTATGTATGAGTAGTGAAGGGGGGCACTTTACGGACAATGGGAATTAGCATTAAAAACACCCCTGGGTCAGTTTACGGACAATGGAAATTTAACATGGCGAAAAATCGTGGGTCAGATTACGGACAAGGGGAATTAACATGGCTAAAAATCGTGGGTCAGATTACGGACAAGGGGAATTTAACATGGCGATAAATCGTGGGTCACGCTACGGACAAGGGGAATTTAACATGGCGATAAATCGTGGGTCACTCTACGGACAAGGGGAATTTAACATGGCGATAAATCGTGGGTCACTCTACGTACAAGGGGAATTTAACATGGGGAATAGTTTGGGCTTGTTTAGGGACAAGGGGAATGGAACATGGGATTTTTTTAAAAAAATTTTTTTGAAAAAGGGGTAGGCAATTCAAAGACTATCTCTTTTCGAGAAATATGGCTGGCCCTCAAAAGGGCCTTTGGGTTTTCTTCTTCTTCTTCTAATTTCTTCTTTTCCTCCACCAAGTTCTTATTTTATCTCCTACACTCTTCTTCTCTTTCTTTTTTTTTCTTCTCCTCCTCTTCTTTCTTCTTCTCTTCCTCCTCTTCTTTCTTCCTCTTTTCATTTTCTTCTTCTTTTTCAATTTTTTCGTTCCAATTGCGTATTCTTATTCTTTCCTCTTCATCCTCCTTCTCCTCCTTGATCTCTTTCATGACACCACTAATCTTGTCCTTTGCTTTCCTTAAGTTATTAATTTCCATCTTCACACGATGGGGACTATAGGAATAATGGTCTTCAACCAGTCTTAATAGCATCTGTTCCATTATTCCTAAGTTGTCTAAAACGTCTTGCAAGGTTTGTATTTTGTCCATTTGGTTTGACGCCATCTTCTTTTTATTCTTTGCAGAATGGTTTGAACGACGAATACTGTGGGTTCTTATACTTAAAGCGCGGACGTGATGGAAAACATCCCCCTAAAAAACATAAAATGGATCTTACCTAGATCATGACCCAACAACGCGCGTACGTGAAGGAAAACATCCCCACTTTTCTCATTTCATATAATATAACCCAAACTATACTCTCCACATACGCTAAGAAACAATAAAGAAACCCATAATCTACTATTCACACAAACTTACTTTATTAGTTACTAACACAAACACAAACACACATTCACATACACTTCCACTATTAATAAAGAGTTAGTGTTTATATTCACACTACCCTACCTACACACATTGGCAAATCGATCGTTATTTCTTTTCTAGAGTATTGGGTAGCCCTGAAAAGGGCTGTTTTGTTTGGAACTTCATGGACACCTGGTTAATGGTGGCACCTTCCAGGCCTGGCGCCACATACACATCTTATCCCCCAGTTACTTTTTACCTTTTGGGGGGAGAGAGCAGAGGCAGGATATGTCGCTTCAGAATCCCAATTTTCGCTCTCTGGGATTCTGAAATTTTTTCTTCTCTCCTTTTCCTCCTCCTCTTCTTTGTATCTTCTTTCCTCTTCTTCTTTATATCTTCTCTCCTCCTCTTCTTTGTTTCTTCTTTCCTCCTCTCTTATCCTTCCCTCCTCGACAATGGCTTCCGCGGCCAGTTCATTTAATATGCGCCTGGCATATTCCAGATGCACATGAAGTTCCAACAGTTTCTCCAGTCTCGTGTTCATTTCTTGGTGTTGATCAATCAACAAGGGTAGTTGGACTGCCGAACGAGTTTTAATTTATACTGAAAGCGCGGACGTGAAGGAAAACATCCCCTAATAACATAAAATTCATCTTACCTAGATCATGAACTAAAAAATATAACAACAACGCGCGGACCTAAAAGAAACACTCACTCACTTTTTTATGCTACCCATCACTATTGTAAAATTTTTTATAAATCACTTCAATAGACTATCCACATAAGCAAAGCAATCCAATCTAACCCCAAATATACACCTCAAACACCAAAAAAGACATAATTTTAATCTACTATCCACACCAACCTACTTTATCACTTACAAACACAAACACACAAACACATACCCTCACATTTTTTATAAAAGAGTTAGTGTTTATTTTCACACTACTCTACCTACACACATTGGCAAATTGATCGTTATTTCTTTTCTAGAGTATTGGGGTAGCCCTGAAAAGGGCTGTTTTTTTGTTTTGCTATGGCATTCTTTTTTAGTTTCTAAGAATGCGATGTCCTCTGAGGATAGACTTTCTGGCGATAGGTCTGCTTCTTCGGAAAGAGAAGAAGAACTCTTTAGTGTCGATACGGCAATCGACAAAGCCTCTGTCAGCTTCAGGTTGTTGCTGCTGCTGTTGCTGCTGTTGCTGTTGTTGCTGCTGTTGCTGCTGTTTCTGAAGTCTGTACTTCTCTGTCCATTCTTCTTTCTCCCTGTTCATTTCTTCTCTGAAGAGTTCTTCTATCAGGTCTTCAGTGATTTTTAACATTCTCACATTCTCTATTTCTTCTGGCTTCGGTATCAGACTGTGTCTGACCCTATGCAGATTCACGTAGGCTTCGTTGAGCTTAGCTAGTTTGGAACACATCTTCTTAGGAGGATGAGTCGACAATGGATGGTTAGACTGGGAACAACCCCGGTTCTTAAAGTCAAAGCGCGGACGTGAAGGAAAACATCCCCCACACGGTTTTCTAGTCGCAACGTTCAGTGAGTGTCATGAGAGGGACAGTAAGAAATGAAAGAGCATCAATCCAACATTCTTATAGCTAAACAAACCACAAAGGCATTTTTTTCAAAACACAACATTTTTTATTCAAAAATCACTTAACACTAAACAACAACTCTAACATTTTTAACAATAATCCAACACTATAACATCAAACAATTTTTTTCAAACCACAAACTTTTTTCTCAATTTACCATCTACTTTAAACAGGGCTGACAACGTTGTGAATGAAATTGTGATTTCCACTGTTGGAAATCATTAGGCCATTGATGGACACTACGTTTCCTAGCTTGAGACAAAAGATAAGCATAATGGTCACAAAACCATCGATCTACTTTCACATCGTTTCTAGCAGAAGAACGAGGATCGAAATGAGTCACTAAATGTTCTAAGGAATAGCCCAGGCTGCGATGATGCAGAAAATACACACAGTACTGTCCACACACCAAGGAATCTGTGCCTTGTAATTTCACATTATTGAATCGGGTGGTTTGAGCATTTCTTCTCATAAAGTCGATGATATCGTCTTCCAAAGGGGGCAATCCGTACGAATCGAAATATTCCACACATCCTTCTTGAGGAAAGTAGACGGCTACCCAGTGGGTTCCTGGGAGATGACTGTCGTCCGTGTTGATCACGTAAGCTTGATGGTCTTTAGGTTTGCGATGAGGGAGTTCATCTTTAGCACAGACGACAGGATTCCAAGAAGCCGTATACGAACTGTGGTTCAAAAGGTAATAAAGTTCCCAGGTATCCATGTTTTTTCTTCTTCTTCACAGGTAATAATAAGTCGTCAATTCGATCCTGACTTTTTGCTTGAAAATGTCTGACGAATAAACGGTTATTCGTTCTGTTTCCTCACTCTGATTCAGGAGAGCTTCGATACGATGGATCTCTTGAGTGGTTAATGGTGGACAAGAATGTTCACGTAAGTCTTTATACCACTGGTGCAACACGTCTTTGTTCGAAATCAGACTCCAAGCTTCGTCCAGATACTCGTCCAATTTTTCTTCTTGACTTAACATTAGGCATTTATCGTGTTGAATTTGACTGGGATGATCGTTTTGACATCCATAGCAATTTTTCTTGATCAATTCCGTCATTTTATCGACCAAGTGTTTGGCAAAACAGGAGACTAAATGGGCTTCTTGTTCTGGCCATCTCGACTTCATTATGATCACTTCTTCTTCCACAGTCTCCTCACATTTCATGTCCAAAGTTTCTCCACTAGGTAAAGAGGGAGAACAGTCTTCCATGACTTCTAGTAATCTAGAATGACTTCTCTCAAACTGTTGATTTCTATGGTATTGTCAAATTCTGCATACAGGATGACGTTCACTGTGTGATCTGGAGGTGGATTTGCAAACTGAAGTTCCACACGAATCTGGCCTGATTTTATAGGGTGGAAATGTCCCTCGTCGCTGCCTTGGTCTGGAGTGAAATCAAAACCCCACAAAGCATAGCCTCCTGCATAATCGTCGTACGAAATACCGTGACTGGTGTTGGTTCCTAACTGTCCCGTGGCTTCGTACAGGGACAAGTACGATCTCAGATAATTCTTTGCGACACCAAAGTTGGGCTCAAAGGGTCGGGTACACAAGGTCTTGCCGTCGCGACTGACTTCGATCTTGGACACATTGTAATGTTGAAACTCAAAAGGATTTTGATCGTGGGTTCCGCTGAAGGCTGAATTCCTGACGATACCAACAATCAAACGTTTGGGTAACTGTCCTTGGAACAGATGATCTTCGATCATAGATCGCTGTCCAGCAGGAATGGTGAACGTTTTCACTTCTACGCGTCGTATCGGATACTTGGCAGTCGTTCTGCTCAACGTCTGACTGACGTCGTTTCCCACTTTAGGTAACACTTCCACACGACGCACGTAAAGTCGGGCTTCTTGAATGATAGTTTTGTATTCGTTGGCATGGGTCATCAAATGGAAAGTGGCACTGCTACGATTCAGTCTCAGACGGATATCCACCCCGTTGAGCAAATACTTTTCTTGTAACCACATGTCCAAATGCAAACGATCCATCAGTTCTAAACTTCGCCCTTGCAGAATTTTCTTACGACGGTCGTTAAACCCCACATTGTGAGGATTGTCATCTTCTGTCAGTACTGTGTCGCTAAACGTGCCTACACCTGCTGTGTCAGGTTTCCATACCACGCAAGCATCCAGATGAGTATTCTTGGCTTCTTTTCCGTACGTCAAGAGATTTTCCAAGTAGGCACGATATGGGTAAGTATCCATGCTGCTGCTGACCAGTTTGTTATTCAAGTACAAGTCCACTTCGCTAAATAAGGAATGCATGAAATTGTTGACAGGAGCTACTCTAGCATCGCCTCCTGGATTGGTGTTGTCCGTTTTGATCACTTTCACTTTCAAATACAGGTAACTGCTATTCAGATCGATGTAATCTTCGGGTTGTCCTTTGATTTCAAACTCGATGGGAGCTGATTCCGTCAAAGAGGAGACGGGATGAAATTCCACCCACTGGGATTCTTGCATGGTCATCATGGTGGGGGGCATGGCAAACAGGTCCAGTTCCGTCTTGGAACAAGCGCAAGACTCTCGGTGCATCATTTTTTTCTCTTTCTCAATAATCGAAAACGTCTAAGTCTCGAACGGTTCTTCTTTTCTTGGCCTTTCTCGCTTGAAGTCTGGTGAAAGGGTGTTTTCTTCGTCGTCTCTTTCTGCCTTGTCCTTGCTGAATGTCTGACTCGGTAGCGTGCAGGGCATTTATAGGTGTGTCTCGTCGGCCCAAAATGTCTTTACCCGTTTGCAGCAAGACAATTTTGCCTGCCCTCATGAAGGCTTCTTTAGGGTTTTGTTTGTCGATGATGACATTTTGGAGAAATTCTTTGCCTTGCGTCAGTGCCGCATCTTTCAAGGCGTGCAATCCGCGTGTCACCATCGGTTTCAACACCGGAGCCACCGAACGAAAGGCCGATTTCAGCATGTCTCCTAAACCGTGTCCTCGCTGTCGAGCAACCCCTCGGTACACTGGATACATGACTTACTTACGAATCCTGAGAGAGCCGTTTTCGAAAATGGAGTTTCACCGTGACTTTTCCTTTGGTGAATGGAATATTTTGTCCCAAATCTCCTTTTATAGTAATGTTGACCGTGTCCAAATACGACTTGCTGACAGGCAAATAGTGAGGATGGACAAATTCGCGGTGGACGTGATAAGTGTTTCCACCTTCCTCGTCAGCGTTCGTGGCAGAATCCACTTTGAAAGGAATGACACGCAGTAACGGTACAGAGGTGTGTCCCACCACGTTATACTCCACCACATCGGAGTACACAAACATCAAATTCAGTCCTTGGTTCAGTTCTACCGGGGCACGAAATAACTTGCTAAAAGACTCGTTGTCGTAAACGATGGGTGATTCGTTTTTCTTCATCATGGCCATTCTCAGGTCCATGTCTCCGCCCAACATGTCAAACAATTCAGGACAAAATAAAATGGACAGGATTTTACTCCCGTCAAATTTCATCAAGAAGCGACGAGCTGTTTTGTGGTATTCCATGGTGACACTTTTTTTGACACTTTCCAAAGCTTTCAGAAACACGACATTAAACCTGGAGGTAATGGTGCTCACCAAATGTTGACCACTAAAATAATACCCTGGGGGAATGAACAAGTGATAGGTGGTGTACTTTTGATTTTTTGTGCCAGGGGTTTTCTTGTCATATTTGCCATAGGTATCCAAGTACTGTTGCAATTGTTCGTCATGAACTTCCACATCAAAAACATTTTGATTGGGAAGGACATTGAGGACTTGGGTCGGGTGAATCATTTCCACTAAAGCCACTTCCCAATGGGCTTCGTGATCTAAGGGGATGGTCTGAGGTAATTTGGCCGTGTAACAGCACAACGTGTTGTGGGGAAACACCTCCATGGAACTGTCACTGGGTAAGGTTAAGTAAAATTGGTTTTGGTGACTCATAATTCCAGAGTTCTGTGGCTGTCCGAGGGGTTAGTGGACGTCAGAGGCGTGTCTCCGCCCAAAATGGGGTTCTGATTGTGGTTGGAGTGGTGACTGGCACTGGCACTGGACACAACGTTCCCGTTCGAGGAGAATTTCAGGGAGGGATTGGGAAGCAGGTAACCGATGCAACTGCTCAATAAAATGGTCCACAATTGTTTGTCTCCTTGTTGCAAACTCAAATTGGCAACGGCTGCCCCGATGACACAATACACCACGAAGATTTGGCAGAAAAAGACGATTTGCGTTTTAGGCACACGTTCTCCACACCACACCCACAAGGGTTGTTTTTGTAAATCTTGCACAGAAGAACTGGGTGAAGAAGGACTGGTCGACGTAGCTGCGTCTGCTGTGTGAAAGGGCATGATGGTCACTTCTTCTTTTTATAGTCGATGACTTGCGAAGCGTCGATCCAAGAATCGAAACTGGGTGGATATCCTTTCCAACGTACTTTGACTTCTTTGACACGTCGTTTGCCCACTTTACGGGTTCTGCGTTCGAGAATGCTTTCGATGTCGTACACGTCGTCTTCTTTTTTGGTGACACGTTGTAACTCGGGCAAATAAAACGTTCCTTTGAGTACTTCTCCGTTCATGTCTTCCAATTTATAGACGGCAGGATGACGACCATGCACTCGTCCAGTGACGCGAAACAATTCGGTCGTCCAGTTAGGTAAGTAACCTTTGTCGAAAGTGCGTTTGGTTTTGCCAATGCGCACCCAATCTCCTACGGCCAACTCTCCACTTTTCTTGGGGATAGCCCTCGTCGGGGACGTACCAAACAGGCGCTCAAACACCAACACTTCGTTGTCGGGAGTCACGTCTTGCGGGGCACGTCCAATGCTTCGATGGTAAGATTGGTTGTACGCTTGCACCAGGTGCGATAAAATGTCGATGTACTTCAGAGTGTGGTGATGCGTAAAATATTTCCACATGCGTTCTTTCAAAGTGCGTTGAAAACGTTCCACGATGCTGGCTTTGGTTTCGGGATTCTCGGTGGTAAAAAAATGAATGTCACGTTTCTTTAATTCTTTTTGGAAAGCTTGGTTCAGAAATTCGGTACCTTTGTCCGTTTGCCATCGAAGAGGGTGACGACCACTTTGTTTCAACACCCGTTGCAAGGCTCGCACTAACTCGCTGCTCGATTTGGAAGTCAAGGGCACGACCCAGGCAAATTTGGAAAAGACGTCGATGACACAAAACAAATATTTGTAGCCACGATTGTAGCTGGCCAAATGAGAGACATCGGCTAAATCGGCTTGCCATTGATGATCGATGCCTTCCACTCGGGTGCGACTTCTGGCAAACTTGCGTCGAATGGGTTTGTGTAAAGTGTAGGTAGCTTGTTCTTGTAACCATCGTTGCACTTGAGGTAAACGGAGACTTTTCAGTCGCGTTTTGGCAGCACGATACAATTTTTGAACTCCTGCGTAACCTGCAGGATGCGAGGGATCGTAGTAAATGCTGGCTAAGACTTTTTCCATTTTTTTGTGTTTGTGTGTTAATAAGGCACCCACTCTTGGAAGAGGCTACTCTTTTTCTCTTGGGGTATTTTCTTGGATTGCAAGGCTTTGCGTGTGCGACCGGCAATAGGTGTTGAAGAGGAGGAGGATGTCTGAGCGGGGGATATCGGTTCTTGTTTCACTTCTGTCTTCACTTCTGTCTTCACTTTCTTTTTCTCTTGTGATGAAGAAGGGGTGGCCATCATCTTTTTAATCCATCCAATTCTGGAGGTAGGTGGTGTTGTTAACTTGCGTACTTTTTCTGGTGGAGTTTGAAACCCTTCTTCTTCTTCTTCTTTTCCTTTTTCTGTCTTGACCACTGGTACTTGTACTGGTACTGGTGATGGTGCTGGACTTTTCATCAAGGTCTTAAAATCTTTCAAAGTGGGTAGAGCTGTTTCGTCTAAAGCTTTCTGGTGAAAGAGTTGCAGTCGTTGCAAGAGTTGACCGTACTTTTGCGATTTTTCTGTTTCGGACAAATCTTGGCGATCCATCAAGGACTGCAATTCGTGTTGTAACTGGGACATCTCGCTCAAATTGGGATTGGGAGGTAAATGCGGGGTGCGTTGTTCTTGCCACCGATGGTATTCCATCCATCGTTTGTAAGGCACTAAAGCTAGTTTTCGTCCTTCCATGGGGTTGTCAGGGGTCGATTCTGAGATCTTGGGACTTCCGAGGGCCTTTTTATCTTGCTCCCACCAGTCCTCCCAACATGGTTCCCAAGACTCCTTTCAGTATGGGGCCTAACAAGAGAGGTAAAATGCCTCCACGTTGGACCAACATCTTCTTTTTTTGACGAATGGGAATTTTCTTTCGATCCATTTGGCGAAGAACGTGACGATGTTTGCCTAAGCATTGTTTCTGGTGTTTGGACAAAGGGATCGTGCCTTTCAAAACGTTCAAACAACATTCGCACACGGTATCGATGACCTCTTTGGAGGCCGTTTGAATGAGTTTTTTTCGTAGGGGTGAAGAAGCTTTGGACAGGACAGATAACATGTCCCCATGTTTAGCTAAACGTGGTGGCAGTCCTTTCCTTTTCTTTCCTTGGGGTTTTCTGGAGGGTGACATTTTTGCTTGTGGGTTCCGGGACATTCACCGAACAGACACTAACGTCGATGACTTAACGCACACCCTTTTATCTTTTTTTTGGGACTATCGCTTTGTCATAAAGGTGACAATGTTTTTCCCAAAATCGCCAAGGAATCCTCCCCTTTGTTGACGCCTCTTTTTCTTGGAACGACTGTGTCTTTTCTTAGGGTAATGTCGATGCTTGGCTAAGCGCTTTGTCGGATGACGCGTCTGCCTTTGTCTCTTTCTTTTGTGGCTTCTTGGAGGTGACATCTTTTTACAAGTTCACTGATACCCCGACTTGGTCACAGGCTCTTTTTATACTGGAACGCGTCGCCACTGATTGTCTTTACGTTTTATCAGTTTGAGGACAGGCATGACACGTCGTGCAGGGGTACGCAACGGACTAAATCGAGCCAGTTCTTGCTTGGACAAATCCAGTAAACTTTGTAACATGCCCGATCTTTCTTGGACTTTGATTTTGGGAGAAGGTACTTTGTGAGCAGCAGCCACTGCCACTAAATTGGAGGGTCCTGCCACTGGGGAAGTTCTTTTGGGGGTCATCAACGGAGATGTTCTTGGTGTGATCAACGTCTCCAAGTACTCTTCAGTTCTGGGTGTCATCAACGGAGAAGTGGATGAACGTGAGGATGCCGGAGACGCAGTCACTGCCGTGGCAGGTCGTGGTTTGCGAGTGTAAGGTTGCGTCCTGGCCGAAGTGCCTCTCTTGCGACTAGTTTTCTTCTGTGGACTTTTCTTTTTCTGGAGACTTTTTCTCTGTTTCTTTTTCTGGGGGCTTCTTTTCTTTTTCCGGGGTGGTGGTGTCTGGTAAGAGGAGGGTCCTGCCACTGGAGAAGTTATTCTTCTTGGGGACCTGGTCTTTTTCTTTTTCTTCTTGGGGCTTCGTTGGACTTTTGTCTTGGGGATAACTTTGGGGGCATTAGGATCCCATCTTAAGAGTGAGCGAATGATGACCCCTCCTAGAGTACCGCTCCCTCCAGGTTTCAAAATGATTTGTTTTTTGGTTTGAGTGTCGATGCGGGGATCGGCCAGTTGGACCAAAGCGACTTTGTTTCGATCGAAAAAGCGTTTGGTTTGATGAGGAATCTGAATGATTCCTTGGAGTAATTGACGTGCCGTCACCGTGAATCATCGTAAGACTTCTTTGAGACTAGCTTCTAAGACACGGGCTCGTGTTTGTGGATTTTTTTCTCGACTGATGCCATACAAGGCACGAATCAATTTGACGGGAAGATGCGACTGAAGGGACGTCATGTTCACACTGTGTGAGACAGACGAAAAAGGGTCTGAGGTTTTTATAGATTTTTTGATGGGGAGTGAAATGAAGTCGAGGACGGAGACGTGTACAGGACAGGCCCTCCGTCTTGGCACCAGTGGTGAAACAAGTGGGTACGAAATCGCAAATCCTCGGGGGTCGTAGGTTTCAAATCGACGAGTAAATAGGCGTGTGGCGTTTGAGTGGCATCGTCGTACGCCTGAGTCAGCCAAGGCGTTCCTAACTGTTTGGCTAAGACTTGCACTTGCGATTTATCTCGAGGGCTTTTAAACAAGACCACGTAATGCGCATTGAGACTGATGGTGCGATGGGCTTTACTTTGTTGAAACAAATTTTGGGTGATGTAAATGACACTGGCATTACGGTGATGCCCTTTGCGCGTGAACCACAATTTAATTTCTTCTTCGTCTTCTCCTAACATGTCGTCGAAAATGACCAAATGGGTTTGACGGGAGTCAGAGACGATGCCGTCGTCTTCTTTAGGAATGCCTTCCACAAACACGATGGAATCGCCTTGACTTTCTCGCAAGAGGCTGTACGCCGATTGCCACTCTTTGTAACACCACACGATCCGTTGAGGTGGCCGATCGATCAAATGATGTTTATGTTCGATCAAACGTTTGACGAATTCGGTTTTGCCTGAACCGCTAGGTCCAGCAATGAGCATGTTAAAGGGATGGCGAAGATGCAAAGCCTCCCAACTGGCACGATCTAAGTGTTCGTCGATGACTTTGACAGTAGAGGAAGAGGGAGCAAAGACAGCAGAGGTAGTCATGGTGTCAGAAATGTCACTTGTGACACTAAAACAAACAAGACAAGAGTTTATATACTTTTTCAGAACACGTTTATTGAATGTTTTTTTTTCAAACATGAATACGAAAGACAAAAATACATAAAAGCCAAAGGCTTAAGTACAAGGATAAAAGGCACATGAGAACGATGAACGTGGAATAAACACAAGTGTCTGTACAACAATCACATCTTTTGGGTAATGTTCTAACCAGTTCAACAGGGGGTAAGGTCACACAAGTGTCCTCCCGAAAGGGTCTTTCAGGCCTGTCCACGACAGTCCTGTCCTGGGTGACGGGTTCTTCTGGCACCGTCACTAACACGGGTTGAAAAGTAACTTTTTTCCTTGAACAACTCTCGTGCATACTGGGCCACTTCTTGGGTCCAAGCCTCAAAATCCCATTCTTTCCAGGCACGGACATCTGTCCAATGGGGATGTAAGTCACAAGCTACACACACATCGTCATACACGTCTTGGGTAGCTAAAAGTTGACGAATCTTTTTTTCCTGTTGAGGTCGAGAAGTATCCAGATGAAAACGCAAGGCTTTGAGCAAAAGGAGTTTTTCGTGACCATTTAAGGCCATGGAGGTGGTAAGTACTGATCGTAAAGAGTCCACAAAGAATCGGCTGGTAAACGAAATCCCAGAAAACAAGTCACTAAGACACACACCACTTGTCGTCCCAAATTGAATGGATACAGTTCTTGTAATAATCGATGGTAATGATCCACGGTTTGAATATGGTCATTGAGTTCCTTCCACGGAATCTGTTGGATGACATGTGACATAAGTCGTGGCATGGCAGCCTGTTTTTATAGTCTCTTTGTTTCGGAAACAATACACGTACTTTCTAGCCAGAGATCTTCGTTCTCCAGTAGGGAATCTAAATCTTGCATACTGTAACCGAAACTTCAGAGTTCGTTTAGAAGTTTCCTCTTCCTCTAAGTAGATTCCACGTAAAATATGTTGATAATCCTTTAACTTGTCTTCCTCAATGTATTGCTGTAGGTGAATCTCGAAGTAACCAAAATAATGAACATTTCGATCATTCACTAACTCAAAGTGTTGAACAAGGTCTGACCACTGAAACAATTTCTGACGAATCAGTTCTCTTATACCATTCAGGTACCAGTGGTTAAAGATCTGGTGACGTAACGGATGCAATTGTTCTTTACGTTTGACTTGTATTTTCACCAGCTCTCGGTAAATGCGTTCTCTCAACTCCACAGGCAAAGCACGAATGTTCTCTAGCAAAGTATCCATGAATAGGTCATACTAAATCCTCTTTGGTCTGACACAAGAAATGTACTCTTTGCACAAACATGGTTTCACTTCAGTGTCGAATTTAAATCGTTGAGTCACTAATCTACACAATACAATTCGTTCAGAAGTTTCCTCTTTCACCAAGTTGACATTGTGTTCAAGATGTTGGTAATTCGTTAACTCTTCCTCTGGAATTCGATGCAGTACGTTTACAATGATGTAACTACAATCGTCCATACCAAACCAATCCTTTTTAAAACTAGAGGATCGTTGATCAATGTCTGTCCGATGGAACACTTTCAATTGAATCAATCCTTGTATAGCCTTCAGGTACCAGTGGTTCAAACACCGGTGACGTAACGGATGCAATTGTTCTTTACGTTTCACTTGTATTTTGACCAGCTCTCGGTAAATGCGTTCTCTCAACTCCACAGGCAAAGCACGAATGTTCTCTTGTAAAGTATCCATGAACAGATTATTATGGTAAGAAGTTACTTCAATGTCTCGGTCCCACTAAAGGTAAGTAATGACAATTCGGTGACCATCGAGCATGTTCAACGTAGGCCGAATCTTGCGGTTCCCAGTGGTGAAGTGACACACCGCAACTGAAGCACTTGACTTTATCTCCTTCGCCCAAGTAGAAAAATCCGGCTCTGGCTAATTCTTCGGGGGTCGGTCCTCCCAGATACTTAGGCCATTTTCCTTTGAACGATTGAAGACGATTTTCAAAGTCGCAGTATTCCGACAAACGCACAGGAAACGAATATTCGTCTTTCACAGGTTCGTTTCGATGAGGGCTGGGTGACAGGAACAGGAGTTTGCTCAGGGCTAGATGACATCCGTAGGGAGGTAAACGTGAAGGTCGACATTCCCCTTTAAACCCGGTAAAATGTCTAAGAGGACGAGCGGCATCGCTTTCGCATCCCTCAGGTTTGACACGCACAGCATCACTTTCCATGATAGGGGCAGTGAGAACAAAGTTCCCATGATGCTTTACGGCATCGCTCAGGTCACAAGGTACAGCATCGTATCCATCGCAAGGCTCACAATCGCACTCGTCTGCAAACTCCGTTACGCAATTACAATGGTAACCACATGGACAATCGCAGTTTCCTTCCGGACATTTTCCGTCGCAATGTCTGGGTCTTATCCATCCAGTATTAGTCACACTAGAGGAAGATACAACTTTTTTACAATCCCCAAACTGGAACGATGTCTCTTTCAAAGTATTCATCTTGTTCGCTCGGTCTTGGTAGTCACAATGAACTATCGATCTTGCCTAGGGTTCCTTTTTTATATACAGACCAATACCGACGTGACCGTACGGTAAGGTGAAATGATTGGGAAGTCTCACTCGCTTCTGGTACACGATTTGATAGACTTTTTCCAAGGGTCGACTGACGATGTGGTGAGTGGGTAAACGTACAATCTTGTTCGGTTGGTAAGTGGTCACTTTAAAGTTTCCATCCTCTCCCGATTGCAAGGCTTCTTTCAATACCCCAAAGTTGACCACACGACTGGTACGATAATTCAGAGTCAGTCCTTTCACTTTGCACGTCGTGTGCACTTCTCCTTGTTTGTCACGGTATTCGTAGCCGTAATTTTTGGGACCGCCACTGACAAAACTTAGAATCTTGTCGTCGGGATGCTCGTCTGTCCAGGCTCCTAAACGGTCTCCTTCGATGTTAGGGTGATGTTGAATCGGGTGATGGATGTAAATGCAACTGTCCGTGTCAAAGTACAGGACGCGTTCTTCTAACAGTTCTAAAGCTTCGTACAATTTTAAGCGAGCATGGGCTGTCACGTAAGCCGCAATGATGACATTTCCAAAAGGGTCGTCTTGTACAAAGTCCAGATCTTCTTCGTAATTGACCAAGATCAAATTCTCTCGAACGACGTCCACGTGTTTCATGTATTTGGTTTTGTCGTGAATCATCTGGAAGTAGCGGGAAGGTTCTGTCAAATATTCTGTCTTGGGTAAACACGGTCGTTGTGCCATTTTACCCCACAAGCAATTTAACATCACTTTGGCAAACGATCGCCTGCCTTCGTTTTTCTCGATGTGGTCTAAAGTGATGCCTTCTTGTTCGTAGTATTTCTCTTTGAATTGTATTTGGTCTTCGGGAGTGTGACACCAGGAAGGATAGCCGCTGGCTTCTTGCTTCAGTTTCAAAAAGGCATCCACGTAGTCTGCGAAAATGCCTTTCTGACTGGGATCACCCTTGCGGTACTGTTGTGTCTTGGGAAAGTGGCAAATTTCGTACACTTCTAACAGTTGGTATCCCATGTCCAGAGCTTTGAACAACTCTACGCTGACCCAGGTTCCCGTCAAGGCCCGTTCTTCCTGGGTGTGCTGACAAGGCTGGTCTTGGTTGCACGTTTCGGCACAAGTACGGCACAAGGGAAACATCAGTTTGCCTTGACAATGGTGAGGTAAGACGGGATGGTACAGGTTCGTGGGAGGCAAAACTTTACACTTGATCAAGCCTTCGTATTGTCGAATGTTTTTCAGGTCGATGTGTTCCGTTAACAATTGCGGGTGCCCTACAGGAAAGCGACAATATTTACACACGTAGGGATACAGCGAACACACGTCCAAGTATTTGATTTCTTCTCCTTTCTCTTCGTCGGCTTGGTACAGCAAACAGGTGGCATTGGTCCTTCCTCCGTACAAACTATCCCTCGGGTTCAGCGGGTCCATGAACTGGTAACTTTCCACGAGACGTTTAAACTCGGGATCGGTTTTCATACGGTGATCGTACTCGTGTTCCCACATTTCCACCACTTGGTATCCTTGCTGTTCTAACTTTAGGCGACGCTGACAAGTGTCCTGGTACAAGTCTTCCATGGTTCGTTGCAAAAACTGATTTTTAGTGCCACGGTCAGGGTAACAGACGGGACATCCGTGAAATAAGCAACCGTTAAACTCGTACACGATCTTGGGGTTTTCTAAGTCCCAGCCATCGACCGAATACGTTCCGATGGTCTTTTCGCCCCCTCCGTTGCGGGCATGCTGAATCCACTTGTCTTCCTTGTCGCACAAGTAATGTAACCAACGTAGGGCTTTGACCGAGTATTGACGTTTGACAAAGTGGGTCGTTTGAGGACTGATGACAGCCACGGTCTTTTCAGGCATGAATCGTTGTCGATACACTAAGGAACACGCTTTGGCAATGGTGCAAGCTTCTTTCAAAGGATCGACCCCTCCGTGTTCCATGAACAGTTCTCGAAATTTTCCACAGCAACGCCGTAAAATGTCCACGTCGGAACGACAATACTTTAGCATTTCTTCCTGAAAGTCGAAAGGGTCCGAGGCGTGAGCCTGGTACCAAGCGTAGAAAGCTTCTCGTTGTTCGGTACGCATGTTGTCGGGGTCGTAATAGTGAGCCTCAGGTAAATGGGGTAGAACGGCGTGTTGATTGGCTTCCGTATTGAAAAAGTGTGGAAAGTACCCTTTAGCCATTTCTGTCATTCCAAACGTTTTAGGCATTCGACTCAAAGGCATGGCCAAGTAACTCATCGAATCTTTAAACTGTACTTGTCCCACTTGCATGAAAATGATTTTGGCTCCGTTCAAAGTCACTTTAGGACGCTCGGTGCCTTGTTCCGTATAGTACCTCAAAAGAAACTGTCCATCGTATCCGGAGAAATTGTGAGCCATCACCGTGGCATGACGATGACAATCTCCGTAACGTTCGATATCCTCTTGGCTCCACGTCTTGTCGACGGGGTCTAAGACCCATTGGGCAAAATCGGCTAACGTGTTTGGCCCCCGAAAGATTTTTTCACGTCCTCCGGGAATCTTGCTGCAGTGAGGGCAATGACTGAAGATAGGTTCTTGAATGCACTTCTCGCACGCTCGATGAGCCACGCAGAAATTAGGAATGTGAATGCCGGTCTCTTGCATGCATTCGAAATCGAAAGAGATGAAATTGCCTTTCTTCTTGTGACCGTCCTCTTTCTCTGGTGGGGGTTGGTATTTTTGCACGTAACATTGGTGTTCCAAGTCCACGATGTGGTGACAAATGTGACATTTTTTCTTTCCTGAACATACGTGCGCCTTGGTATTATTGGTACGTATGACTTGTTCACACGTAGAGCACAATCTCAGCAGTTGACAAGCGCATTTCTTCTGTGAACCTTGCGTCTTCAAATGTTGTTGGTAACAGGTAGGGCTGACAAACGTGCGCAGACAAGTTGAACAAGGCACTGGTTCTTCGCTCAGACAGGGTGTAGAGGCCAAACATCCTGTGCATTTCGATCCGCAATGCTTGTGTTGCTCTCGATTGTTATAACCATGGTCACATTTCTCACAGTAATAACTGTATCCCAGGAATCCAGTGATAGTGGTAATCGTATCGAAATGGTCATCGTGATAATAGACATGAATGTATTTTCCGTCCTTAAAGTCTTGTCCTCGAAACAATAGAGGTCCGCGCACTTCTTGAGGGTGCACTTTCAAGGTGTATCGTGGAGCTAGGACATCTTGCAATTTTTGCATCTCAGGAATGCCGCAGGGTGTGTCTTTGGGCAGTCCGGCTTGTTGTAACAGGAGTTCTGCTTCATTTCGTTGTTTGGCTCGGTCGGAACGTTGAATAGTGTCCCAGGTTCTTTTCCATTCTACCGTGTCGTTCTTGTTGGCATAGGTTCGTCCCACCACGATGGCACGGGCTAAGCACATCTGGTCATGAGGGTTGTCAATTCGGACGAGACTCTTTTTGGTGTTGCGAAGGTCGTCCACCAATAACATCTTTTTGCGTCCTGTCCCTTGAGGAGGAGAGACGTGGGTCATGTCCAGTGTGGCTTTACCATCGGTGATGTCAAACTGATCATTAGATTGTTGTACGTGTTGAATCTTGTCCATGACTTTGGAAGCAGTCAATTCTGCAGGGGTGCTAAACTCGATCCAAACAGGGGATTTCAAACCGTCGTGTTGTATGGAAAGTCTCAAGCGATCGTCTTCTTTGGGTTGACATTGTCGCTTAAGTGCAGTGAGCAGAGAATCCCACACTCCGGTGATGAACCCTTCTGCTTTCTCTAACGGTACTTCGGACTTGAAATCTTTAAACTTCACCGTGTATTTGTAAGCCGTGGTTCTAAATTTTCTAGAGGAGCGCTTTTCCGTCTCTCGAATGGAATAGTATTTTTCAGGGTTGTCTAAGGGTGGTAAACTTGGTTTAGAGGTTTCAAATTCTGGTTCACTCATGTCCTCTTCAAAATCACTGGCATGAATTTGTGCCAAGATTTCAGCCCTGGTACGAGGCGATAGATCACGTTTCTGCCTCTTACTTCTTTCTTCTTCTTTCTTCTCGAATGAATGGGATCGTTTCATCTTGAAAGCAAAAAGTCAAATGACTCAAGTTCAAACACCATAAGCTACTTTATAGTCATAGCAGACCAGCGTATATAAAAGGGTGTGTGTCTTGTCCTTTCACTATTCATTTCACTCTCAAGCCGAGCACAACGATGGAAGAGACTAACCAGATGAAACGTTTCGTCAGAGCTTTGCGAGGGGTCATTAGAAAATTCTCTTCAGACCAGCCTACGGACTACTCTCCTTCCTTTAGAGATAAAAGTCAAGATACTTGCTATATCTGTCAGAAGAAAGGGCATTGGTCTTCAGAGTGTCCAGACCGTGAAAAAAGAACAAAAACAGGGACTAAAAAAGACAAAAGTCAAGATACCTGTTATTATTGTAAAGAAAAAGGACATTGGTCTCCAGATTGCCCAAAAAAGAAACAAGAGGAGTCAGAAGAAAAGAAGGATTCTTCAGAAGAAGAGAGGAATTCTTCAGAGGAAGAGAGGGATTCTTCTGAGGAAGAAAGAAGACAGGTGAAGAAAAAGAAACAGGAGAAAAAAAGAAGAAGGGAAGAAAACGAGGAGGAAGAAGAGGAAAAGAGTGTGACGGTGAAGAAATTCAAAAAACAGAGAGACTAAACAAGGAGAAAAGAAGAAATCAATGAACTTTTTATTAAAGTGTTGTGTTGTGAATTGTGAATTGGATTGTAAAAAATGGAGAAAAGAATAAATGAATGATATAAGGTAAGAGTCTTTGAGTTTTGATTTTAAAATAAGAAGCTACACTCACGCACTCATACACAGACACGTACTATAAGGGTAAAATGGGTGGGGTTTATTTTTGAGTTATTGGCAAATTGAAATTGTATTTCTTTTCGAGAAATGTGGGTGGCCCTGAAAAGGGCCTTTTTTCTTTATGGTGCAGGGGTGAGTTTAAGCAATCAATTTTAACTGCCTTAAGCCTTTGCCACGGCCAAGGCCTACTTCTGGACTGCGTAATGACGATAATGATTGGGTTGAAATCACTAAGGGTGGTACGGTAGGCTTAGTCACAGGGTTGACGTGTTTAGCTCGGGAAGGTCGTATTCTCTTCGGTCGTGATAAAGAAGTCTGATACATTTGTTTCAGACTTCTTAACTCCGCTAAAATGTCCAACAGTACCGTGACCGTTTGATTTTCACCCTCTTGTTTCTTTGCTGCTACTTCTTCTTGCTGTTGTTTTTTTCTTACCTCTTCTTCTTGTTGCTGTTGCTGTAAGAGAAAAGCCTGTTCCGCTTCCTTTTGTCGTTGTATAAATTTCTCCAATTCTTCTTTCTGTCTCTGTCTAAAATTCTCCACTTGCGGTAATGAAGAAGGTAACGAAGGTTCCGGAACAAATTCTTGCGAGGAGAGAAAATCGACAAAATCCCAATGTACCTCTTCTGAAAGTAAGTCCGGGTTCCCTTGGGCGGTCTCCCCTGCTGGTGCACCCCATTGGATCGTTTTCTGAGTTTCCGTCATGTTGAATCACTGTCGCATAGATTGACTGCACACAAGCGCTAGCGAATCTATATAGACTACGTGACGTCACAGACTGCTCTCTTCGGATTGGATGCGGGCTGACTGAATTCTGTAACGCGTGCTCGGATTGGTGAATGAACTCAATCCGTTTCAATCCTTTCTGTCCCTATAAATAAGCGCAGTTCACTGCATTGATTCACCTATTGTAGGAGCCTCAACATGTGGACCGACGTTGAATCTTCAACCCTTGTGTCAACAATGATGTTCAGGACGGACATGCTCATGTATGTCCGATCCAAGTGGACCGTTGTCCACAGGACCAGCAGCAGCCTGTGGATAAGAAGAGTCTATATAGAGAGACAAGGTTGCCTCAAGAGGACTCTGATGTATGGCCCTGCTGTAAGACGAAGTTTGAGGACAAGAAGATGTCGCAAATGCCCTTTATGTTAAGGGCATATTAACATAAACCAAAGGCCCTTTTCAGGGCCAGCCATATTTCTCGAAAAGAGATAGTCTTTGAATTGCCTACCCCTTTTTTAAAAAAATTTTTTAAAAAAAATCCCATGTTCCATTCCCCTTGTCCCTAAACAAGCCCAAACTATTCCCCATGTTAAATTCCCCTTGTACGTAGAGTGACCCACGATTTATCGCCATGTTAAATTCCCCTTGTCCGTAGAGTGACCCACGATTTATCGCCATGTTAAATTCCCCTTGTCCGTAGAGTGACCCACGATTTATCGCCATGTTAAATTCCCCTTGTCCGTAATCTGACCCACGATTTTTAGCCATGTTAATTCCCCTTGTCCGTAATCTGACCCACGATTTTTCGCCATGTTAAATTTCCATTGTCCGTAAACTGACCCAGGGGTGTTTTTAATGCTAATTCCCATTGTCCGTAAAGTGCCCCCCTTCACTACTTGTATGTATGTATGTATGTATTTATGCGTGCGTGCGTGCGTGCGGGCGTGTGTGTGTGTGTGTGTTGTGGGGTTTAACGCCATTTTTTCAGCACACGATAGGCTATGCATGGCGGCCAGTATCAATGGTGGAGGAAGAACCCGGGAAAGCCCCGGGAAGAACCACCGACCCACGAGAAGCTACTGGCAAACTTTCTCACATACCCACATTGGCCGAATCCTAGACTCATACCAACACATCACTGAGTAGGTGAATTTAATCTTTTGTACTCAGACAATTTGTGATGAAGATTAAAGAAGAATGTCACATACACAGTCCAGATTGCCTGAAATTTGTTGTGGAACAAGCTGTGTAATTATCGGAAAATCAATACGTTTAGTTTAATTAGTTTTACTGTGGCATCGATTCAGTAAATTTGAACGTGTCATTTAAGTTTCTGCACAAGCGAGAAGATGACAACTTGTGGATAGCCTATAGCAACTATGTAGGTTTCCAAAATGACATTTACAAATAAACTGCTGTGTAGTTTGCCTTGATGTAGACAATAGTGTATTAGCAGCTATTCTGCCTTAATGTAGACAATAGTGTAGTAGCAGCTATTCCGCCTTGATGTAGACAATAGTGTAGTAGCAGTTATTCTGCCTTAAGGTAGACAATAGTGTAGTAGCAGTTATTCTGCCTTAATGTAGACAATAGTGTAGTAGCAGCTATTCTGCCTTAATGTAGACAATAGTGTAGTAGCAGCTATTCTGCCTTAATGTAGACAATAGTGTAGTAGCAGCTATTCATATCACACTTTTGAGTTTAACCGTTGTGTAATTTACTGTTTGTATTTTATTCATTATGCTTTGTAGCCATAACGAAGTAAGTTGTAAAGTAAACTTCGATCACAAAAACTGCAAACTCATTCTAAAGGCAGACTGCCAGTAATTAGTTGTTTAAACAATAATACAAGGGTATATTCAAGAAAGACAACTCTAAACGTGCCACAAACACTTCACACTTCTCGCACCTTACATAAGTGTCTCTAGAACAAAGAAGCTCTCCATCCCTAGCCATTTCAACAAGTGTCCTTAATAAAGAGGAGAAGAATATTTAGCAGGAAATGATAAATCGCATGTGTGCTTGTCTAGAATAAGAAGGTAACACATCCAGTCGAAGAAACAAAATGACGAATGATTAAATAGTACACGGATTCTCACACCAGCCCCTGATGTGCGCGTATGTTCAGATACATGGATATAAAATGTAAAGTTGACAAGTTCATGTTACGTTTACAAAACTGCTAAGAATGATATAGTACTTTGATGATACTGTGATATGAGTTGTGGACAAGCCTAGAAGAATTGTGTATTGGAGTGTGAAGTGCAGCAGTGAAATTACGCGTGACAGAAAATGCATTTGCCATTCTCATAATCTCCAATGCTTATCACAATCACGTCTGCAATAACTTTGCAATGCGTTAAAGAAAAACAGCGACCACTGGATAGGGTTGAATTACTCATTGTCCTTGCAAAAATGATCAATTCTGCAACAATATATGTCACCTCCCCCCAATAGTGTATCAAACGCATGCAAAATTTCTCTCTGTCAACTACAATGTTCTAAGTCACACAAATACAGAATGCTCAAAATATTATAAATTTTTTCTATTCTCTTAGACCAGTAAAATTATACAGATGTTCCATTATATCTGCAAGACATGAGTGATATTGAACATCGACTACATAAACTAGTGAAACAGCAGTAGGAAAACCACTTCAATATTTTTTTCTTCTGTAGAAAAATATCAAAATACATAATGTTACATGCACTTTATCGATGTTGCAATTGCACAACGTTGTAAGGCAAAGAACCAAAAAGTGTAGTTTTTAGTCTAAATGGAACCTCAGATGCCACGGATAGAAGGACAAGCGGACGGAAGTAGAGACAGTTGCTTTCTTTGCGTGGCTTTCGCAGTAATGATGGATGTGGCATTAGAAACTTATATCGAAATTCGTTTAACAATGGTATCAGGCTGAATTTAAACTTCAATTCGCTTAAGAAATAGGTGTATTGCTGCTGCTTCTAGCCCAAACTGTTGACAATATTCAAAATGATTCGCTTAACCAATTTTAGAGCTGTCCGCAGATAACATATGGACACGAATGACCACGTAATGGGCACGAAATATGCATTATACGGCTCGTAAACCTAATCAGAAATATGTGTGTTTTCATGTCATGTTAACGATTTTACGAATAAATTTATCAGAATCTTAAAATTATATTGGAGACATGGTTGAATTCATTACCTATATTTTAAAAAAGATATATTTTGTACTTATTTTCTTTAGGTACTTAAATTTTATACTGAGTGTACCAATATCTCTCATAACACATGGTAAGAGACAAAACTAAAAAAATAATATGACCGAAATATTATAGTAGACGAAATTCTGTGCAAAGGAGGTTTCGTAATCACTCATCCACCATTCTCGTAATTGTCGAGCTTTTGATGGCAACAGATGATCATGGATTGGGACTCAATACAATCTAAGTTGAAATATTTTGTTTCTGATAATTTAAAACTTTGATTGTACAAATAACGGTATAGTAAATTCTAAATATTATTTACCTACTTGTGTAAACTATGATACTCTTGTATTTATGCCATGAGCCTGGCTGTAATAATTACATCAGTATGAACCGAACTCACGTACATAGATTAGACTGGATGTCAAAAATCCATATTATGTACATAAAAGATGTTTTAAATTATTTGGAGATTTATTGGAGTTAAGGTTAGGTGAGTCATAAGAGAGGTCATTATATAGGAATTTTTAGAATATTGATTTTTGTATTTTTTTTATAAAAAATGTCCATTTTGTGTTTCAGAAACAAAAGCACAAAAAGAAAAAAAAAACAAAAAAAACAAAACAAAACATTAGACTTGACGCATTCAGCATCTGTTCCAATACTGATTTGTCAATATAACATGGACCCGTCCAATAAAAATCTACATATCACAGTGGAATAACCTCTTTTTAATAAAAGGCTAAATCTTTTACCAAATGGTTATTAAATGGAAGAGACAGTGCGATCGTAATATTAGTGCATTCAAAAGCAATTCAACAATTTAGATGATCTACCCTCAGTCAATATAGTATCTTTAATTTTGTTTGGTTCTAGAGGTACACTGTTCTCATCACATCTTACGGTATGTATATTATCAACAGACATTTATTTAACCTTTTATTTTCAGCTCCATTTTGTAACACACATCGAAATGTCTTCCATTGGTTTTGCCGTCTTAAATCTTTGCAGACATAAGAGGGGACGCATGATTTAGCAAAGATGCCTTACATAATTTGTACTGTGGCTCATTTATTCATGCGAGGTGCACAGTGAGTGCAAACTTATTGAAGACACGCATCCTACCATAGGTATGGTATCAGGTGTTTCCTCGATAACTGTCATTCTCTCATAAGCTTCGCGTGGATTCTGTTCCAATGAGTGGACATTGACTTCTGTAACTATACAGGTTTATGCTCTCTCTCTCTCTCTCTCTCTCTCTCTCTCTCTCTCTCTCTCTCTCTCTCTCCTGTATTCAGCAGACATCAATGGAAAGAGATAGAAGTGTCTTCCAAAGAGATGACATTTTATTTTTACACTGGTTTATTTTGGCAATTATATGTCGAGAAGGACCGGGTGAAAACGACTGATAAATTCAGGTGATTATTCAAACATATATGACTTTAAGTCAGATACAGATGTATGTCTGTCCGCCAGTCTGCCTCTGTCTACGATTCTACATTTGTTGTCTGTTTATGTAAATGTTTGTTGATCTCCCTCCCAGCCCCGTTCTCTCTCTTTCTCTCTCTCACTCTCAAATTGACATACCACGGACTACATACCTTTTTCACTTAAAGGAAACGAGTTTCCTTTTAGTTAAACATTTATAAAACGAGTGGTATATCAAAAATACAGCATATATATTATACATATATTTTATTTATATCTCACACACATACAGATACTTGCATTTCCAATGCTTTTAAGATTGACTGCAAACAACTGTGTAACTGAATGAATGGAATGAATGAACTGTGCAAAAGCCTTTCCAGTGTGTCGGCTACAAAATATAGTTCTCTACGATACGCGAGTAAAGTCTCCTTTTGCAAATCGATAAGTTGCTTCTTTTAGTTTCTGAACATCCATTTTCATTCATATTGACTGAATAATTATAGGTTACTGCATTTGTATGGGAAAATATGAACGAGTTTTCGGAATGAATACTGCACGAACTTGTGAGTGCAGTATATCCTTCCGACAAAACGAGTTCATATTTTCCCATACAAATGCAGTAACCTTTTTATTATATGCTCATTTTTTATTCTACCTAAGGTTTAATTATATAAACAAAATACACTACAAGAAACAACGTAAATGAATGAATGCCGTATTCCAAACTAAATACACAAGCGCAGATTTGACATTACAAAATGACATCATTATTAATGCGCACATAGCTCCGCCCAGATAAATTTGAACTTAGTCGCGCGCTCGACATAACTTTCGAAAGATAATGGCGTGTCTAGTTAAAATTGAAATTTGCAGTCATATTGTGAATGAATGCGCATTGCAACGACTTTTCCATTTGATCTGGAGTGAATATATTTTGGTATTTTGTTTCGATTCGACGAAAATTTGTGATTTTGGACTGGATTCATCTGTGCACATTACACATGAAATACATCGAATTGAAGTGGCGCGTTAGAAGCTTGTTTACGTCTGCAAATGTGTTTCTGTTTCTGTCATTGAATGTTTGAAATCATAACGTGGGAAAAATATGAAGTCTTTCAATTGCAATTTTCAAAAAGACGCTATGGAATTTAATGTGTATTTCATTTTGAGTGCAGTAAGGAGGATGCAATTGCACTTATCATCGAAATTACAGCACACTTTCGAAATGTGTAATGCAGATTGAAAACCTATGACATGGCTCATGCAATTCGGATTTGCAGAATTAAAAAAAAACATTTTGAGGAAATTCAGGATGTAAAACTGTAAGTATATTTTATTTTGCCATTCTTATCACCAGCTAAAGAAAACAGTTATATGCCTTGTTATTTGTAAGGACCTAATCCGTCATTTATATAAGGTAGCTAGCCTAAATCCGTAACACTGTATCAACGCAAAATGTCAAGACAGCTGGGTTTTTTTTGCAGTCCACGAAACATGTTTTAGTTCATTCAGAAAGAAATTTAAACAACCACAACGTAAAGAGCCTCTTACGCGAGTGTACATGATTTGTTTACAAATCAAAAGTGCTGGCGTCTGAGTCCATTGTTTATTTACAAAAGAAAGTAGTTCCTTTATTCACGTGAATGCTATATGTGTACTGTCGCGCGCGTTCAGTATCGGGGAATATTGAACGATTCTCACAATGTAAAGTTAACGGGGAAAAAAATAAGCATATAATAAGACACACTATTGATTTAAACATGAAAGATGGTTTAAATGAAGAAAGCACATCACTACAGACACAGCAAAGTTTAGCTACGGCGTCGTAGCCTCAACTTGATTTGTTGTGGTTGAGGCTACGTGCAGATCACATATCACGTAATAGAGTAAATAAAATCATCACTAAAGTCAGAAAAACAAATAGTGTAGAAATGTACTACATAGGTATAATCATGTTGAGAAGACAGTTTGGCTTATTTTGAATTTATTAAGCCCTTGTGCGATAAAATAAATTGGCATGGTTACACTAACCTCATCGTGTCCGCCATGACAGATAACGCGAGACTCTCACCGTGACCCCTTTTCTAAATAAGGCTTGCCAGACCATATCTGGATATTCTACGCTATGTTATTAATTGTTGAATGACACAACGCGCGAAGACGGAGAATGGATACTTGCATTAATTGCGGAAGCCAGTTTTTGTTGAGAAAAGGCAAAGTCAATGACTTTCCAAATCCAGTGGGTAGCAGAACAAATACAGCCTTTTTTATCAATCAAGTTGCGAGCAATGGATTCTTGGTGGAATTTCAAAGTTACCGATAAACCGTATTTACTTTTAATGCCAGGAATTTCCGATTCAAACCGCGGCATATGTTTACTACGATCTGTTTACGTTTCCAAATAAGGCTTCAGTCTCCTTATATGGCACACAAACAAACGAGGCTGAGAACGGAAGTAGTCATTATTTGAACTAATATGGCGGACGATCTAAACGAAAATATAGGATAAGAAAGGTAAACGATATTTTACAACTATTTCTACAATAATTTGCGATACTTCCGGTATTAAATAAGAGGACTATTCAATTCATTTTATTATATACAAGAAACATGATCAAAATTGTTGATATTAGGCTAAAAAGCGCCGGTTGTAAATCACACCCGACTTGCTCCATCGACATACATAGGCTCATGTTAGTACCCCGTCCACAAGGTAGGAGTAGTGTTACTAATATTAGTACAAAGCATAGTTAAGTACTTGAACTGTGAACGCGGAGCTCGTTGGAATGAGTGGAAAGTATAAACTAAGCCAAACGAGGAATCAGGAAGAGGTAATACAAACATTTAAATGCATTACTGTTGATCTAAGACATTAATGTGATTTAGTTAACATTACTACTGATCATAGTTTTTATACTCCATTTTTATCTTTCCCTTTCATTTGGTTTGAGTGACTATAATTTGCCGTCATTTATAGGTCTAGAGAGATCATCGCATGACACAGGCGAAAATCCGCCACGCTCCTTTTCTTGCTGGTATTTTCCTACGATGGGAGAGAGAGAGAGAGAGAGAGAGAGAGAGAGAGAGAGAGAGATGGGTGATTGGGTGGGGGGGACTTACCATGAAGGCATTTATTTATAGCCCATCCCTATGTTTCTTTATTGGTTGCTTCGTCTGCTGTCTTAAACACTAACACGGTGAGAAAGGCGGGGAGGGTTAGGAGGGTTGAGAAGCCTTCTGATATGATAATACTAAATAATCTGTTTTCATTCCCTTATTATTAGGTTTTATAAAATAGGAAGAAAGAAATATAAAAACAAGCAAAGCTTAATCCAAAAACGTACCGTATAAACTTGGCAAACTATTGCAACTTTGTATCATTAGTATTGCGAACACTGTATTAAAATCTCACGGGAAGAGTACACCTAACCGTTACTAAGTCCAAGGTTTTTGTTTGTTATTTGGTACAAGTTCAGTTTTTTTAATATTCTCCCACTCCATAAACTTCTTCGTATTCTCTCCATTATGCATGTGTGTTTGTGTGTGTGTGTGTATGTGTGTGTGATAAAAGCATGTCGCATTATTTAATTGATTAAATAGCGGAAATTCATAACAGATTTTGAGAATATAGAAGCGATGGCGTACTGTTCAAACAAGACATAATGTTGAAACAATATTTATGCATGCGTATTAATGTTCTGTGGGCGGATCATAATTTGATATACCAATAATGCTGGTATATGTCTATCTACCCGTGTACAATCATGTTTTATGCAGCTTCTCCTCTTCATTTTTCAAGAGTAGCGTGATCTTGTTATGACATATTTACAAAGTCTGAGTCGAGCCGAAAAGTCAGGTTATAGTGTCACATCTGCAAATAGTATAGATCACGTGATGTGAAATAAAGCATGTGATCCAAAATCAGATAAGGATTGGTTAGTAATGCTGACTGACTAATTACATGAAAACTGAATACACTGTAGTTTTATGCCTGATGGTATGCTAATGTAAATTATAAAGTAGTTGTATCTGTCTTTATCACAAGTCTTGCAAAATCATCGATATTTGAAATCACTTTGATAGTCCTGTGCATATATTTGAAATCATTTTGATGGCCCTGTGTAGATGTTTGAAGTCATTTTGATGGCCCTGTGTAGATGTTTGAAATCATTTTGATGGCCCTGTGTAGATGTTTGAAATCACTTTGATGGCCCTGTGTAGATGTTTGAAATCACTTTGATGGCCCTGTGTAGATGTTTGAAATCACTTTGATGGTCCTGTGTAGATGTTTGAAATCATTTTGATGGCCCTGTGTAGATGTTTGAAATCACTTTGATGGCCCTGTGTAGATGTTTGAAATCACTTTGATGGCCCTGTGTAGATGTTTGAAATCACTTTGATGGCCCTGTGTAGATGTTTGAAATCATTTTGATGGCCCTGTGTAGATGTTTGAAATCACTTTGATGGCCCTGTGTAGATGTTTGAAATCACTTTGATGGTCCTGTGCATATATTTGAAATCATTTTGATGGCTCTTTGTTAGGTTTGGAGACAATTATTAAATTTGTATTTGCTTAATGTCACATGACCATTTCTCATGGTGTTCATGTTGTAAGTCAAACAGAATATGTGTAGGTTATACTGCATAATGTGTAAGTCCTACAGCACATTCTGTAAGGCATAGAGCATATTGTGTAAGTCATACAGCATATTGTGTAGTTATAGAGCATGCTGTGTAGTTGAACTACATAATACTATATGTTCATAACTTTTCCAGAAATTCATGTTGGAAAATGTGTCAGTAGTTTGCTCCATCACATCATATTTTCTTAAGTATGGAGAGAAATTTGTGTCAAAAGGATATTAACCTGACCTTTTCAATTCTTCCTCGACATTTTTTTAAACAAAAATTATTTTATATATTATTCGCTGAGGAACTAGTATAGTTATGGAACTGAATTAGTTTCGTGAGTCCAAAATGTGTTTTGTGCGGGTAAGGGGTTGTGGTGTCTTTTGGACTAGTTATGGCCAGAGTTTAGATGTGACATTAGTTAGGAGTTGTTCATAAATCGCTGGACCAGTACTTTGCACTGTATGTGAAACCACGGCTTTCATTTGTTACAGTCAATAGCGAGGACGTTGTCTGAGACTTTCTGTCCACAAATGCCGTAGGAATATTCCATGCCTGGCTTTCATTCTGCATCCGACTCGACGGAAAACCAGTAATAAGCCTCAGCATGGCAGTGAAACTGGCCGCAACCTGTTTTGAGCCACTCTCCATTTTGGTCGATTTCAAGAGGCAAACATTTACAAAAAGATTACACAGGCCTGTAGGTCATCGTGTATTTAGGTTTTTTGTTTGTATTTGTTTTGCAAGGGCGCGGCTTTTGTTTTTCTGGATTTTGTTTTTCTAGATATGTTTTCTTCTTGAAAACATTGTCTTACAAAATTCGTGTTTTTACCCTGTACATATTCAGAAGTCTTTTTTCGAAACGAAAGTACGCGTTACCATTGTATATTTAATAAATTATGATTTGCTTGTTTACAAAATAAAAGTGTTATCACTCCATGCATCCAGCAGAATTCATAGTAATCTTCTTCCTCGTCTAAGACAGTGACTCTGGTCAGAACATTATTTATTTTTGATAGAAAATAATGAAGAATTATGTGCGATTAAATGTGAGGAATATATAAAACCCGGTTTTCACATGATTCAGAGAGAGAGAGAGAGAGAGAGAGAGAGAGAGAGAGAGAGAGAATAATAAATATATCGTTACTAATAATATTTAGGACACGCTGGCTTTAGTATCTAAAGTTCTAGGCTTCTGTTATTGTATTTTTTTAGTTTTTATGTTTTTTAGAATGTTACCGCTGTTTCTTATTTGTTTGCACATTAATACAAAGAAAAGTCAAATAAAATAAGACATATATACACTTCTTCAATCTAACCCGCCTCGCAAAGAGCTGTTATTAGTGAAGGTCAGATAACGGATTTGACAGTGGTTACTATATTTGTGAAAATATGTATTCAGAATTTGTGTTAACAGTAGTGGTGATATTGTAATAACTTCTTCTGTCGTTACCATCTGTACGTCTGTCAGTAACTCTGCCTGCTATTGCACGTTTAGATCTCTATTCGTCAAGCTTTGCACACACGATGCTAATACTGTATTTATCTGCAAGAGGGTAATGTTATCTGGACTACAAGGAGGGGGTGGGGGAGTATTGACTAAGGGAAATAACTCTTCAAACCCACGACAGCTGATCCATGCGAATTGAAGCCATTGTGAACCTTCAATGTGTGCAACATTGATCATGCCACCCTTAATGGTAATTCCTCATTGAATAATGGCTTTTTGTCTTTCTTTAACTACCGTTGGCTGCATTGTCTGTTTTAGCAAAGTGACCTGAATCAATGTATACATGTTGTAGTTTGTTTTCATGTAATAATTCGCATGACTAAAGTATGTGAGGAAATCTGATATATTTTTCCAAAGCACGTCGCCGTGTAACAAACACTACGTCGCCGTGTAACACCTATGGTAAGTGTATGTGAAAAGGCGTACACATAAAACTTGTTTTGATTTTTTGTGTGTTGGCACTTTGTTTTGTATTTGCAAAAGGCGTATGGTTGTAATGAGTTATTGATGCAGTAATGGCAACGATAACAAACAGGAAGATATATTTTGCACGTGGTTTTCATTAATTGTTAGACTATAGAAAATTCAAAGCAAAGTTCACTACAGCAGCGACGTTTCATTTTGATGATGCTGTTTTGGTAAGTCATTATAGTAAAGACAATTATAACGAAACTGAATTATCATAAAGAAGAATAATAAATTTATTACTGTATTAAAATATTTTGAATATTGGTATTTTTAAGAGCTGGTCAGAGGAAAACGTTATAATTTCAGACTGCGCTGTTGTCATTTGCAGTGTTTGAAATATTGAATTTATGTCGAACCTGACCGTTTGGTTACTACGGTTTGTTAATACCGGTTTCATTACATCGTTATTTATGTGAGCCTGACCATTTGGCTACTAGGGTTTGTTAATACCGGTTTCATTATATCGTTATTTATGTGAGCCTGACCGTTTGGTTACTAGAGTTTGTTAATACCGGTTTCACAACATTGTTATTTATGTGAGCCTGACCGTTTGGTTACTATAGTTTGTTAATACCGGTTTCATTACATTGTTATTTATGTTAGCCTGACCGTTTGGTTACTAGAGTTTGTTAATACCGGTTTCGTTATATTGTTATATATATACGCCTGACAGTTTGGTTAATAGAGTTTGTTAATACCGGTTTCATTACATTGTTATTTCTGTTAACCTGACCGTTTGATTACTAGAGTTTGTTGAGTTTGTTAATAACTGTTTCATTACATTGTTATTTACATGAGCCTGACAGTTTGGTTACTAGAGTTTGTTAATACCAGTTTCATTATATTATTATTTATATGCGCCTGACAGTTTGGTTAATAGAGTTTGTTAATACCGGTTTCATTACATTGTTATTTCTGTTAGCCTGACCGTTTGGTTACTAGAGTTTGTTGAGTATGTTAATAAGTGTTTCATTACATTGTTATTTATATGAGCCTGACCGTTTGGTTACTAGAGTTTGTTAATTCCGGTTTCATTACATTGTTATTTCTGTTAGTCTGACCGTTTAATGCCTGAGTTTGTTAATACCGGTTTCATTACATTGTTATTGGTCTGAGCCTGGCCGTTTCATTACTATAGCTTAATACCGGTTTCATCACATTGTTATTATTGTGAGCCTGACTGTTTGGTTACTATAGCTTAATACCGGTTTCATTACATTGTTATTTCTTTTAGCCTGACCGTTTGGTTACCATAGCTTAATACCGGTTTCATTATATTGTTATTTATGTGAGCCTGACCGTTTGGTTACTATAGCTTAATACCTGTCTCATTACATTGTTATTACCGTGAGCCTGACCGTTTGGTTACTATAGCTTAATACCTGTCTCATTACATTGTTATTACCGTGAGCCTGACCGTTTGGTTACTATAGCTTAATACCGGTCTCGTTACATTGTTATTACTGTGAGCCTGACCGTTTGGTTACTAGAGTTTGTTAATACCGGTTTCATTACATTTTTATTACTGTCAACCTGACCATTTGGTTACTATAGCTTAATACCGGTTTCCTCACATTGTTATTACTGTCACCTGACTGTTTGGTTACTATAGCTTAATACCGGTTTCATCACATCGTTATTGCTGTGAGCCTGACCGTTTGGTTACTATAGCTTAATACCGATTTCATCACATTGTTATTACTGTCAGCCTGACCGTTTGGTTACTATAGCTTAATACCGATTTCATCACGTTGTTATTACTGTCAGCCTGACCGTTTGGTTATTATAGCTTCATACCGGTTTCATCACATTGTTATTGCTGTGAGCCTGACCATTTGGTTACTATAGCTTAATACCGGTTTCATCACATTGTTATTACTGTCAGCCTTCTGGTGCTGATTGCTTCATCTCGTATGGTGAAGTAGTGTTACCATCGGCTAACGTGCATCAGTGTCGTGCGTTTAGGCCATTATCATCCATAGGTACTATATATATATGTAGTGACGAACGGATACTTATCCTAAATTCATTTGATATATTTATAAATAAATCCCATTCTATTGAATCACAACAGTTCTGTTATACACCGTGTAATTAATACTTGGATTCATTTCAACTAATACCTTATTTGTTGTTGCAATTTGCTGCCATTCTCGCTTTGTTTATGTTCAGCCATGTCTAATGACTCTAATAGCCAGCACGATTTGAAACAGTCTTTGCTATAGTCTTGTTGCTTATATAATATAACATATTGTCTGTGAGTTTAACAAAAATATTGCCGTAGCCAACAACAAAATGTACTCTTTGTAATGAATCTGACAAATTGACATTCCTTTGTCCATTTATACCTCAACCTCATACCCCAATCTACCGTCAAATGGCGAGAAGGACATTCAAGTTATTACAAATTATGGCAAACAGTTTTGTTTATTATTGACAGGACTTGAAATATCATTATCTTGTAAAGGTATTGCACGATCAACATACCGTTCTCGTGTTTAAAGTAAATATGAATCCCCATACTACATTTTTGTTTTAAGTCTGGAGGAAAGCCAGTACGATATACAGAAAAAATAATGTGTTGCCATTCACATCACCACATTTAGTTTAATTTGCCTTTTGTTATGTTCAAAATCTCAGACAGTCTTGTTTCTTGTTGTCTTCCATATTGAATTGCTGTTGCAGTCAATTTAAGAGTAGCTAGAATCAAGCTTATATCCTTACATGATACATATATATATATATATATATATATATATATATATATATATATATATATATATATATATATATATATATATATATATGTTCTCATTTCTTCAGTCATTACATTATTGTATCATACAATGCAATTGTTAACACTGAAGTCGCCCTTTCATATTTTTACGTGTACCGCTCTTATTTTACTGGCGATGTTTTATCTTTTACTAATTTTGCCCAAGGGTTCGCAACTGAAATATATTTCGTACATTGCGCATGTTTTAACTCCGTCATTCTTTAATTGGCTGTTTTCTTTATCTAACAACTAGAAGCATATTCTTTATCATAAACTGTATTCATGCTCCTCAGGACATCTATATATGTTTTGTGCTCCGCCAATTATTTATGTTAATGTCATGACGTTTTCAGCTCGATGTCAGCATTGTAAAATATTTATATCATTTCCGTTTTACGAGTGCACACTTTATGTATTCATTCTTTTGTTCTTTACTTTTTTAAAACCTTGGAGAAGTCATCATCGTTGCATGATGGAAATAAATCTTATTTGCAAATCACGTACCCAACTTTCAATCTTAAAATTTGCAAATCACGTCCCCACCTTCAAATCTTCAAATTTGCACATCACGTCCCCACCTTTAAATCTTCAAATTTGCAAACCATGTCCTCAACCTTCAAGTCTTCAGATTTGGAAATCATGTTCCCAACTTTCAAGTCTTCAAATTTGCAAATCATGTCCCCTTGCTTCAAGCCTTAAAATTTCACCTAAATAATTGTATGTACGACTTTAAATATTTTTTATGTAAAGTTAGGTACGTATTCCATATTGGTTAAATTACTTACTATTTAGATGTTTGACTAGTTTATTTATGGTGAGTACGGCGTACTACATATATATGTACCGAGGTGTGCAAAAAGATTGATTAATTCGTTTGACATGCTTTCTTGCTTGTTATTGTATCCCTCAATCAGCGTTGGTTTTCTCGTTTCACTTTGAGTAAAATATTTCCGCAGCCTGGTTTTTAAGGTTCTCAGAGTACTACTTGCAAGATTTATCTTTTTTTTGTCTATGAAGGTTGAGCATTATTCGATGTTCTCCTTTTTTCATTAAACCCTTATCTCTCCTGTAATAACCGTCTTTTTCCTCAAGAAACTATGTATCCAGGTTTTCGCTCTTTGATTGTTTCTTTAAAAGCATTCCGAATGTCATCTCTATTTTTTGTCCCCACTTTCTCAGCCCAAGACACTCTTTTGTATGATGACATGTTTCCTCATTTGCTTTGTGTATTATATAGGTGGATTATTCGGTAAGGCTTTTGTTTCATTCAACTTAGTTTTTTTTGTTGTCACATTTAAATTGAAAGAGATTTGTGCAGGCAAACGTAATCTAGGGAAAGTTGTAAAGACGTCTTTATTGTGTGTGTGTGTGCATGTGTGTGATTTTGATTTTTAACGTAGCTTTAACAATTTTTCAGTCATATCGCTACGATGTCTGCAGTGTGACAGTTTATAGTGATGTCTAGCACTGAGGCATCATGCCGCAGACATGTAGCATGCTATCCCATCCAGTTACATTTTCCTGACACCAGGTCGACCAGTACCAACAATAACCTCTTAATGCTGAGCGCCAAGCGAGGCAACTGTTAGTACCATTTTTGAAAGTCTTTGGTATGACTCGGCCGGGGATTGAACCCACGAACTCCCGCATCCGAGGCGGACGTTCTAACCACTTGACCACCGGAGCGGTCGACGACGTCTTTATTGCTGCCGCTTTTCGTCTAGAAGTATAAGTTTGGTAAACCATTTCAAATTCTAAGAAATCATTCAGAGCATACTCTACGCCTGACAAAATGTCTTTAGGTCCTATGAATAAAATTATAGGAGAAACATCTACGGCCCATAATATTTCAGCAATTTGAAAAGTTTCCTCAATTATTTTAAGGGTGTAGATAAATGTTATTTTCGTCAAAAATAGAGTTGATTATAAAATAGCTACTTCATGTACCGATTGACCCATATGTTTTTGAGTCTAACTTTCTTTTGTCTATAAAATCCATATCTGATTTTGTTGAATCTTTGTAGATTGACATTGCAAAAGTGATAAAATATTAAAATTTCACAGAATATTTAGATGCATACATATTTGTACATTTTGCCAACATAAAGTACGTAGATTGTTTTTCATTGCAACGTATGATTTCAGCCAATGATAGTAAGGATAATGTGAATATTTTCCAGAACATTGCAGGGTATAATTTGATGTTTCTCAAAAACAACATATGCTAAACAACTTGATACCAACGTTGTTTCGTTCATGTTAAACCTGTGAAATATATGTATGTCATATGTGAAAACCGGCGAATTCAGTACAGTGTAGACGTGTACTATTACTTATGTCATAACACAATTAATTCAAACTAGTAGCATACATATCAATGCCAGTGACAGCATAATGTGGTCCAAGGACATTAGGGTATTTTTGTTTATAAATATTTGAGCGACCCATAAAGTATCTGGTACATCGGATACAATGTTAAAAGTTGTACAATTGGATATTTGTCTTCAGCCTGTGAAAACTGGTCTTCACGGTTTGACTAGTTCATGTTAGATGATAACTGTATTTCTTTTAATTCAGGTAGAGTTGTATTTATAGTACTAGTATATGTGTTGTATTTTTTTTCTATTTGCAGGTCACAACCTACTGCCATTGTTGATCCGATAAACATTTGTATTCAATTCATTTATCTTTCCATCATTAAAATGAAAGAGATAAAAGACGGGCATAATTTAAACCAGCAGCAGAGAGGGTGAACAGACCATAGAATTCCGACAAAACAAATAAAACAAACAAATAAAATCATCTCGTAGAAAGGTCCAGATTTTACAAATGAACTTTCCTTGAGATGTTTATTTTTGCAATGACCGATTGTACTAATAAAACCTCAGTTTGAAATAGTAGCTGAAAAAATAAAGTACTCTACGTGTTTATTTATTCTTGTTTATTTTTTTGACGACCAACGTTGGTAGGTACCCTCTCTGCTGCTATTAATTTACCACCATACCAAGTTTGATGAATATTTTTCAACTCGTTCTCGCTGTCGTTTTTCCTCATCTGTTTCATCTTCATCTGAATCTTCGGAATTTGTTCTATGTTTCAAGTAATATTCAAGTTCTGATGGTGGTTTTTCTATTTTTGGATTTATGTTCTTTCTTTTTCTGTAATAGTTCATCAAACTTCGATATCGATCTCCACCGCAATTTTTGCAAATCTGATATAATCCTCTAACGCCGTTGTTACATCCAACACATCTTCGTGGACCAGCATGAGGGTTTTTCTTTATAAGATAATTATGTTTCTTGCAATATTCTCCACGGCACCTTTTGTTGCATTTATCTGTTGTTCCTTGACGCAGCCACGCACAGTTGTTCATTATATTAATGATATCTGTTTAATTAAATTTAATTTTATCATCACCCCTGTTACCCAAATATTTTATCAATACCCACACGATATCTTGTTCTTGGATCATGTAAATTTATTGTTATAAATCCATGCGGGGTAGCTTGCGCTCGTGAGAAGAAATTTTTGAATTTAATTATATCCATGTCACCACCACACCAGGTTTGATGAATATTTCGCAACGTGTGTGTGTCTACGCCATTAAACACAACTAAAATGTTGCAGTTGTCTCTGATCACCTTCGGAATTTGTGTATATCGTTGAGTAACATAGATCACGTCTGTATTTTTATGTCTCCCTCGGGAAAATATTCTGGCTGGATTTGATTGTTTATCTAGCATCACATCGTCGTATACAACTAAATTATTAATAAATCCGTCTATGGAATCTACGGATGGTGCTTCATCAATATCGGTTATAAACTCTATAACATCATTATCCTCATCCAGTAATCGCGCGTTTTCATTGAAATCTTTAAGTACATCATAACATCGCTGATCATCAACGGATGGTGCTACTAAATACAACTTATCCCATTTCAACCATCTCATTATCAGATTAAGTAATAATTGCGTCTTACCCGATCCAGATGGTCCTATGATAATCATTCTGATGGAGTTCGGTAGCGCAGGATGATGCTTAACTGGCTCTCGCTGCCGAGTTGCTGAGAAATCAATTATATCCATATATATTATAACGTGAATTTATATTGTTTACGCTGTAGAGTTAAAACTCCAACTATTGATTTAGCTACAGTTATAACAAAAAACAAAAAAATAGCGTACGGTGGAAAATGTTCTATATGCGGTAGAAAGAAATTTTCGTTTTTACCTAATAAGCGGGGGGGGTGATATTGCTAATTTGATGTCAAAGTTTCCAGGTGCTCCATGGGCTAAATACAGCGGAGAAAAACATCTACCAGGATATAATTATTGCGGTCCTGGTACTCGACTCGATATCAGGCTCGATAATCAAGATCAACCAAAACCAGGCGAGGAACCAGTAAACGCTATCGATCGAGCTTGTCATGCTCATGATGTAGCTTATAAAAGTAAAAATCTACAAGATAGGCATATTGCAGATGTAAAATTAATTCATTCATTAAATTCTATAAAAAATAAAAATATTAGAGAATCATTAGCTAATTGGTTAGTAAGATCCTCGATGAAAGGTAAATTAGCGATTGGGGCTGGTAATTAATAATGGAATCAATTTATTATTCGCCGGGAGGATACTGGAGAGGTAAAGCAGCAATTGGTAAACTCGCTGATGCAGCATCGGTTAAACATTCTACTGCTAAAGCGTGGTTATCCAAACAAGCAATATGGCAAATTTATCTACCACGTCCTAAACAAATTCAGTACTCGTATTTCGATGTCAGTGTTCCTAATGAAGTTCATCAAGTTGATATTCTGTTTTTACCGCATGATACTGTGCGTAGAAAAACGTACAAGTACGCGCTAACCGTAGTTGATGTTGCAAGTAGATACAAAGAAGCAGAGCCGCTATCAGCGAAAACATCATCTGAAGTAGCCGATGCGTTTGAACGAATTTATCAACGAGGACTCGGACCACAAGGTGGTCTACGATGGCCGCAGCTACTACAGGTTGATCCTGGTAAGGAATTTCTTGGTCCAGTATCATCGCTGATGAAACAACATAATACCAAAATACGACGAGGTCATACTGCAATTCACCGTGATCAAGCAATTGTTGAGCGATTTAATCGAACACTTGCTGAGCGGTTATTTGGATATCAATACGCGAGGGAATTTATTCAGGATAAAAGATCTCGCGAATGGGTTGCAAGATTACCAAACGTGATAGCTGCATTAAATAATGAGATCACACGAACAACCAACATGAAACCCACTAGCGCGGTCACAAAAAAAAATATACCAACACAACGGAAAGATGCTGGAAAACAAAAAATATTAGGTGATGTCACAGTCAGATATTTATATGAGCCTGGTGAACTTGAAGGTGGTAAGGCGAGAGCAACTGATCCTATTTGGAGTGTTACCACACACAAAATATCTACCGTGACAAGATCCACTGGAAGAAATGTAGGCGTTTCCAAACCTGCAATCTACAGATTAGATTCGGCCGCTCCTCAACGTGGATTTACACGTGAACAACTACAAATAATTCCCGCGGATACACAACTACCACCGCGATCACTCCGGTGATTTCGATCACTTAACTAGCACTAGTGCCAGCACCCAAGGTGCCAGCGCCTCTACGTCGATTACACTCAAGACAGGTTAACATGGTATTTTCTCGTGTATGACCGCGACTATTATCTTTTCTATCTACGGTAAATTGTCTTGAATCATTACTCGAATACCGCCATAACATTATACAATTACAACTGGTGCAATGATTGTTCTGCTGCTGTTTTAACTCAATAATAAATTCAGCATCAAGATCAAAGTCGTGTTTATTTTTTTTGTCAGATTGTTTGTATCCGATTAATTTTTTTCTTATTATATCATCATCGATGATGTTAAATTTATCAACGATTTCAGGAATTATGATTCTACGTAATTGAGATATATTTCTGACCCTCGATACCGCCAAATAAACTAAATTTGACCACTCGATGCGATCGTCTACAATCCAGACTCGTGTGTCAGAAATAGTTAATCCCTGAGACGAGTGGATCGTCATAGCGTATCCCAACACCCATGGAGATTTGTCAGCGCGTAATGCATCTTCGACCACACTGATATCAACGGCGACAATATCATTTAATACGAGATTTTGTTTCCTTGACTCTGTTTGTCCTGGAATATCAACATTAATATTCTGTTTTCGTGTATCTGATGGTCTATAACACAACGGAACGGGTAGTTCTGAATATTGTTCTTTATGTAGTTGAAATAACTGTTGTTGTAAAGCGTCTCTGATTATCTTTCTACTTGCTACGATCAAATCGGTGGGTCTCCATGAGTTCAAAAAATCACTCATTGATGTCTCTGAGATCACTCCACGTATTATTTCACACTGAATTTTGTTTGATTGTAATCTGATTAATTTTTTAAACTCCTTCAAATTTGCATCAAGAGCTCTATGATCATCATCTATTTCTTCGTAATAATCAACGAAATTTTTTAACCAATCATGTGGAGATGGTCCAACAAAGGGCGGCGGTTGACCATGATCGCCACACATTATTATGGCGGTATTTTTCGTCAACAACCAATCAAGAAACATTTTTAATGTATTCAATGACACCGTGCATATCTCGTCCCAAATAATTATTTTAGGTATATATTTTTCTCCCATCCGTTCAGGAGTCCATGTATCCCCGCGCCATCGGAAGAAACTATGATACGTGCACGATTGTACTTGCCGTTGTTTCATCTCGCGTGCAAGTCTATGTGTGGGTGTCAGCACGATTATATCTGAATTTCTAAAAACATTAATCGTTCGAGTCGTTTTGCCGCATCCACCAGGTCCATTGAGATATACGGTCTTATATCTAGTTATTGGATCACTCAACGATGGTGCCTTTGACATTTCTGATAATTTATTACATTTACGATAAAAATCTCTCACTGGAACATCTGCTGATTCTGTATAATTGTGTAATAGTTCCTTTTTTATTCTCCACGAACCCCATCGTTCATCATTACTTGTAAATTTCATAACAGGTTCTAAATATTTACTTGAAATATAAAACGAATCTGTTGCGACTCTGACTGCGGTCTCAGGAAATCTATTAATCATCGATAATAAATTTATAGAAACATAAGCCAACATGGAAGATCTTAGATGAGTATATTGCGGGGATACGTCATTTATGTAACTAACGATCGTACCTAATTTTGTTCCGTCGGATAAATAAACACTCTCTCGATTTACAAATATATTTTTCGCCGTTGTATCAGCGATTATAAAATCGTACTCGGCATCATCTAGAATTAATCGTGCGTGATGTCTTTTATAATCATATGCACCACCTTGAGTAAATTTTCCTATAATTTTTCTACCGAGATCTTTTGCGGTTTTGAGTTTATTAGGAATATCATCTTCGGAAATATCCTTAAACTCGCTGACAACTTCAGAATCTGACATGGGCAACCAAACTTTGGTCTGTGCATGATATGATATAATTGCCTCACTGACCACCAACGATGTCAGTATCGCACAATCTAGCATATATCGCAACAGAACTATAGGTGCCCAACGTTTTTCACAAAAATGTCTGCCAAACCAAACATAACAAATCTTGTGAAGATTTTCGTTAAACTCGAACGACTCAATACAGGCGAATCCAGTCAGATCAAAATCAGGTAATGGTCCATTAATTGCCACCCGCGTCATCTCGTTTGTAGGGTGACCAAATCTTTCAAAGTACGTAGAACAATCTCCGTATCCCAGAAAACTTCCTGGATAACATGCAACCATATCAACCGAAATAACATCATTGTAATTGTATTTGGTATTCCATAATCCGCCATGTCCATATTCGACGCAACTTGCGCGTACGTCCTCGAGTAAATCAAATCGTGTTGGTTTCCATGAATTTCGTTCTCTGGCGAAATGAGCCGCAACAGATGGAACGGTAAAACAATTAGTTAGTAATTTGTCAGTATTTTCCACGTGCTTGCACTGTAAAAACGTCGCAAGATTTTTCATCTCGTCATGAAGGGATTCTGTGCGATATATTTCACCGTTCGGTTTGACAAACTGATCAAATTCACCCTCCTCATTACTTTTGAATAACCATACCGATACAGGATCGGTTTTACTTATTTCGTTGATAAAATCAAACATACTCATATCTGCCACAGATAATTCTGTGGGGTAAAATCTAACAGTTCGATCACGTGGAAATATTGTTACCGCGTTAGTCCATGCGTGCGCGTTATGATCGATAATATTTATTGGAGCTCCTTTCGATTTATATTTCGACTGGTACAGTACTTCTCCCGTTATTGTCGCCACAGTTATTGGAAATTTTAATATTTTTCCTAACTCAGCAACATCTTTTATTGTAGCACCGGTATCCTTAACTGAATCAGCCCACGAGTTTATTTTTTCACGCCTTAAATCAGTTAATCCATTTCCACGCATCGCGTTTGTAAAATGTTCTATTACTCGTTCGGCTACACAATTTAACCTTGAAAATTTCATCGGCGCTAGTTTATCAACGTTGGGTTTTTTATTTATCTCATAGATTCCATAAATAACCGCCGTTACAGGATACGCTCGTTCATAATACGGTTTATCAATACCTGTCAGTAGACCCGGTCTGGAATTTTTACTTAATATGATAGTTTTATTATTACCAAGGACAGGATCATATTTGTCACGGATAATCCAACTATCTGTTTCTGTTAATACAATAAATTTTACTCTGAAGAAATATTTTTGATTGCCCTCGTATTCAGCGATGTAGTTAATGATAGTTGCCGCTCGCTTGTCGTTCATTGTAGCGTCCGTGACAGTGTTGCGTATAATCTTGAACGTTGACCATGTATGAGATGCACCATCCGTGTAAAATTCTTTCTTAGCGTCATGAATTTTCGAGATCAAACTTTTATTTTTCGGATCAACCAGATCTCGTACTGGCAAGTCAGAAGATAATCTGTCAAGGTTGAATTTATACTTAACAGGCCTAGTTTGGGATAATCTCTCAAACTCGTTCATATAATTAAAACAAATATTTAAATAAAGAAAATTATATATATATATACAATGTCCCAATGCAGATGGTTGATGATCGGCTCAGTAAATCGATGCAACAAATCCTGTAGAAAGGAATTTTGTTGGATGCACTCACAAAACATACGACGAGGAAGTCTAGGACCAATACCATGTCTACGGTGTGGTATTGGAGTGCGAGGAAAGACAGAATTATGTGGAAAGTGTGGCGGGAAACGGTTCAGAGAGCTTAAAAGATATTATGACAAAAAAAATAATAGCGGTGAAAACGCTATAAAATCCGTGAGGGATTATATATCAAGATTTCAGACAAACAATGATTTAAACATATAATATTATTATAATGGAGCAAAATATATTTGTCCCACATCCTGTCATAACAAACTATGAATCAAATATTAATGGTATCATCAGACACTGCAAGTTGAGGAAACAAGTTGGTTATATTACTAATGCTGGTTATCTAATGTTCACATGCGGGGGGGAAAAGAAACATTATCTATGTCATAGATTTATGTACGAGTGTCACAAGGGTTTGATCAATGATGGTCTTGTTATTGATCATATTGACGGGGATACTCAAAACAATAATTTATCCAATTTACAAGCTATCTCTCACAGCGAGAATAATACACGTGGAAATACAGGAAGATGTAAGACAATCGGAAAGAGGGCGGTAATTTCCTCAAACATAGAAACTGGCAAAGAAATTATGTTTCGTTCAATATCTTCTGCTGCGAAATATTTTGATATTCACCCGCAATCAGTACAAAGAGTGGCAGAAAATATATATAAAACAGCTTTATCGAAAAAATATAAACAGAAAATTATCTTTAAGTATCAATAACTATCATCACCACATTATTAACTATCATCACCACATTATTAACTATCATCACCACATTATTAACTCTCATCACAACATTGAATTAATTTTTTTAATTTATGTCACAGTAGGTCCTCCATACACTATTGAATTTTTGATTATATAAGGGAGATTACTTTGTAATATATAGTTTTCTTCGTAGATGGTTGGTTTTTTATGATCGTAATTAGTCAGTTTAACTAATTACATCGTATAGTGCCGACGAACCTAACTCATTAGACTCATAAGTATTATTTATGGTTTTTAAATATTTTCCCATCATACAACAGATAATGTTATTGATCCGTAGGAAGCTGTGTGTAAACAGAAACCGTTACTCATTGTAATTGACCTGCAGTTGTGTGTTCACTGAACTTACAATTCTGGAAAGTTCTTTGACTGGTGCATTAATGCCACCGTTATTATTGATTTTCGGTCTGCTTAAGAAACCAGCTACAAATACAGAAACTATTATTCAGAAACTGTTATAAATACAGAAACTATTATTCAGAAACTGTTATAAATACAGAAACTGTTATTATTCAGAAACTGTTATAAATACAGAAACTGTTATTATCCAGAAACCGCTACAAATACAGAAACTGTTAAATACAGAAACTGTTATTATTCAGAAACCGCTGTTTAGTGTAAATATTGGTTCCTTAGCTATATATTAACTTCCGAAACATATGTTCGTAACAATGTTTGATAGCTCGATCAGTATGGTATTGGACTGTGACGCTCGCGGTCCAGGATCGAATCCCCATGGCTGACAATTTGTCGGTGGTGCGCATAATTGCGATTTTTATAATAGTGGGGGGAACCGCAAGAACCCCTCCGCTCAGCAAATTCACAAACCACAATATTGACTTGTGGTTGATACCTATTTTTCGTATCACCCACTGGATTAATTATTATGGGTGGGTTTTTGCTGAGCGTACCTTAATTAAGTTATATGTTTGTGCTGTCCCTGAACATCCCGACGAACTCGAAGGGGTTCTGGGATATTTTTTTTTTATTTTAAAGATTTATATATTATATAATGAACCATGAAAATATCAATGATGTAATTGTCGCTATTAAAAAATTAAAAAAAGATGGAATTAATATATCTGATGAACTTAATCCTGAAAAAATAGTTTCTGACTTTGAGATTTTACAAGAACGTAAAACCATGGGGACACACACACTATCATCTGAATACAGGCTCATGAAACGGATTCAATCGGCAATGTTTCAGTCGCTAGCTACCGTAGAAGATGATCATGTGAAGGAGTTCGTTCCTCTTTCTACCGCCGTAGAAAGAATTAAGTCGTTATTATCCCACGAGTATGAGGCAAAGAAAACGATTAGTACCCGTATAAGACTATTAAGAAAAATAATGTCAGAGAGTAACTTCGTTACTGGTGAAACGATCCAAAGTAGTAATTTTGAAGATGACTGAGATCTTTGATCAGAAATATTATTTCTGAATTTGATGGGTTAGTAATTTGTTTTTTTTTACTGAAATTTAACAAATTTGTACAAATTTCTTAATTTTGACTACCATTTACCCCATCAAAAGCATAAAATTGTACAAATTTCTTAATTTGAGTACCATTTACCCCATCAAAAACATAAAATTGTACAAATTTCTTAATTTTGACTACCATTTACCCCATCAAAAGCATAAAATTGTACAAATTTCTTAATTTTACAAATTATTTATTTCTGAATTAATTTATTTATTTACTGAATTAATTTATTTTTTTTACTAAAATCAAAGAAAAATGCACGAACTACTTGATTTCTGACGGGGTAGTTGGTAGTCAAAATCAAAGAAAAATGCACGAACTACTTGATTTCTGACGGGGTAGTTTGTAGTCAAAATCAGGAAAATTGAGCAATTTCGTTGTATTTTAGTAAAAAAAAAATAAAAATCTCAGTAAAAATAATATTATTAATAAATAAAATTAATTTATAATAAATAAAATTTGTTAGGAACAATTTGACAAGGTTAGAACTACTTGATTTTGACGGGGTAGTTGGTAGTCAAAATCAAGTAGTTCCTGCATTTTTATGTTTCTGAGGGGGTAGTTGGTAGTCAAAATCAAGTAGTTCGTGCATTTTTATGTTTCTGAGGGGGTAGTTGGTAGTCAAAATCAAGTAATTTGTACAATTTCAGTAAAAATCAGGAAAATTAATAAATATTATTTTTTTTTGTGATAGAAATTTTAATTTTACTTTCATCGACTAGCTTTTTTAGTTGCCTGGGCCGATTAATTTGTACCAAACACAAATTTGTGCTAGTAATAATAAAATATTTTTTTAAGTTGATCGAATTTGATTCTGAAGATCTACGACAAAAGTCCTAGACAGAAATCCTTACGACGGAAGTCCTTAGACAGAAATCCTTACGACGGAAGTCTTAGGACAGAAATCCTTAAGACGGAAGTCTTAGGACAGAAATCCTTAAGATTTCACATACAGATTTATTACAAGCTCTTCTTCACGTATGTCAATTAAGCGATTAAGGTGGTCTGTGAGTTTAAAATTGATTCGCGTTAACATATTATTGTGACACCGCAAATACACGGGATTAGTTGGTTCTTGCACGATTAAATTTCCAGGGGGAACTTGTGGTGTGAACGTGTATAGGATGTATCCTTGTTGAGCTTGATTTGATCTTCCGAGATCTATTTGATAGCTGCCATCGATTACGTCACAAACCAGATTGACCGCGACCGTCGATGTTATATTAACGATCCGCGGGGATACGTGTCTTCCGCCGCCATGTGGATCATTATCATGTCTAAGAACAGTTGGAGGTGGAATTAATTTTCTCCATGCATCGAGTATTTTAGGAAAAAACTCATCAATGACATCATTGATAGATTTTCTCAACTCGGTTACACTGTACCCGGGAAATTTATAATTTGGTACATCGGCTTCTGTTAATTTATATTTTTCTAACCATGCTTTTGCATCAGAATTTTCAGGTGATTTTAAAAGACTAACCATCTCCTGAACTATTCGGTTATTAATATATTCCATATCTGATATAAGCTGATTTAATATTTCCACACGCGTGATGATTTTTTCACGCGATGACGCTGATATGTCAAAAATATGTTCGTTAAAATATTGATTTAGTTGATCTAGTTGTTTTTTACACTCTTGATTGATTTCCTGAAAATATTCAATAATCGTTTCTCGATAAAAACCCCTAAAATGTCCTTTTTCTCCCGGATTTTTAAAAACCCATGCCTCAATTTCACCGAAGAAGGCAAAATGGTCAAGCATTGATTTATTTTTTATAATACGTAGTTCTTCCCCGTATGATGGATTAATTTCATGATATGATTGTCTATCCGTGACATAATCAGACTTTTTCGGTTCTGGTGGTATCGGTGTTATCGGTGGTGATATTTCAGGCCATCCTAGCACTGATCTGATTGAAGATTGATAAATATCAACGGCATAATCAGGCGAGTTTATTTCAACCGTCGAGGACAATGTCGGCTCATGAACGTTTATTGATATTTTTGATTCTTTTCCCGTTATTGATTTTATTCTACGCGCAAATTCCTCACTGATTTGTTCGATCTCGTAACTGCCGGTTGGTATACCAACAACAACCCAGTCAGGTGTTCCATCGGGTTTGTTCTTGTTAGTAAATACGAGCGAATTATTTGCTGGTGTACCATTAAATGATTTTGATCTGATATTTGGCCAGCTGTAATATACTCGTAATTGTGCTAGTGCTATTTCTTTTACTGGAATTGCAGTAGGAAAATTAACACTAAATTCAGGATTAGTTGAACTTACCGAGATCATCGTTATCTTTGGCGGAGTTGTGTTGGTCACGATCTGCTGGAGTAATTCTGTCATTATTGATACTTGTATCTTTAATACCTTCATCGTATATTTTGGTTATCATTGAAAATTCGAAATCAGATATAATTCCATCACTGAGACTCGCTGATAACAACGAGGATAATTTCGAGTATGCTACCGTCGCTGTATGTAATTTTATTTTGTAATCGGATAATTTTTCATTCGTACAAGTACATATTTTTTTTGTGATGATACTAAGCACACCTGCAATAGTTGTTGCTGCTGATATACAGATAGTTACAGCTACTGGTACCATCGTTGTTAACGCTGATAATATGACACCGGTTCCAGCAACAACAGCGGATACTGAATAAACAATCACATCAACGATAACCAATCGTCGTCGATATTTTTTTACTTTTACTGTATATTGATCAACTTGATCTTTTAGCGCCGCCTGCCATTCACGCGCTTGATTGTATCTGTATTGTGCACCGTCCATATATATTTTTATACAGTAACCAATTGAGGTGTTTCAGCTACAAATTCCAAACACCACCAGAAGGATGTTGCGGTTAATTTCTTATCAGCTGCTTCCAGAATAAATATTTCTTCGGTTCCGATATTTAATACAACAGATACAACCCCGGAAAACCTGTCTGTGGAATGACGCCATGGAAACGTTGTAAATATTTCAAATTTTGCAGCACTAAACACAGATAGCCTGTACACGCCAGTGACTGTTGCGGTATATTTGATAGTATTATTTTGCTGCGACCATGTTGCAAATCCCGATGATACCGTGCATACGATGTTTGTGATATGCCCGGGAGTTATTGCAGCTGGAATTTTAATCAAATTGGTTTTACCGACAATCTCAGGAATTCCCGCTACGACGTCTTGCTATGTTTGTTTGATCGTGTCTAGGTTATTTTTGATATCAACGAGTTTCATGTCAATGGCGCGTGGAGTACCGAAGAATTTATCTATGGTATCATCGATTTTTTGAAAATTTCTTCGAAATCTTCCAAAAGCTCCTGCGTGAACGTCATACTCAGCCCGTAACGTGGATAATTTACCGTCTACGGTGCCATAGTTGACATCGACGTATTTTTTTGTTGCTGCGTCTTCGTCAGATGTTGGATCTTTTAAAACTACTATTTTGTTCCCGTTCATGCTGAGTTCACCCATCATTGTGTCACCGGTGTTTCTCACGCGATTAGCAACACTTTTTGCAATTTCATCTCTGATGGTTTTAAGTGACGTACTTGAATCTCTGATTTTGCCGCTCTCAGTAAACACGGGAATATTATCCGTAACTGCACCAAGTACTCGCCGGACTATATCATTCCATTTGATATTGCTGGTTTTTAGTTTACCATATCGATCTTGAAAAATAATAACCTCATCTGGATCAACTCCAGCAAGGTTCATAATATCAGCGAGGTCATCTTTAGTCGCATACTTTGACAGATCAACGTCGGATTTTATTTTCTTAACGCGTGAAGATCTTCCGTAAATGTCAACCATTATAATAAGATCCGTTGTTTAAAATGCTTTACGCGCAACAAATCGGTTGCTTGTATAATCGTGCACGACTTTATGTGGCGGCCTGGATGATTTTGATATAGCGTCGAGTACATTAATTACTTCACGGCCGCATATTGGCGGATCTGTCATTGTTTGTGTGGGTAGCGTTGAATACCAAACTTTGGAACCTCTAGTTGTTGCGTGGAGTGGTGCGACATACTTGATAAATTCAACAGGTGGAGCTAACCCGTACGAATCAAAATAAACAATTCCACGCGGGTCAACCGCGTATGATACCCAATGAGTACCGGGTCCGGAACGTTTGTCAAGATTAATAATACCTGTTTCAAGTTTGTTTGGTTGTTTCGGTAATTGATCTCGCATAAAAACACCTCTAAAGGCGGATATTTTTAATTTTTTAGCAGCATCAAGTAAATCAAAATTTGATGATGGAACGTTTAACGAAATGATCCTGGAAGCTTTAGGCCTCTCCCCCAACGAGATCCCGGTAATCTTAGGCCGCGTCCCTTTTTTTTGTATCCCTGCCCTGTTGCTTTCTTTAGTGCCATTCCAGCGGCTGTTCCAACAGCACCTAACGCGGCCGCTTTTGCTACGGCTGGAGGAGCTGCAGCTATTAATGCCGGAATGGCCGCAAGAAGTGGAAATATACCACCCGTTTTAACCATGTCTTTGATGGCGCTCGGGGAGAGATGGAATTGAACTCCAGTTTTTGATTCTAGGGCTTTATTGAAATGTTTAATCTGATTATTTGTCAGCGATAATTTGTTTGGACCACCACTAATATGATCTCGTTTTAGTGATATTTTAGTTCCGCATTTGTTGGCGGTTTTTGATTGAAGCTTTTTTATCTGACCCGGGGTCAGAGTAACATTAACATGACTATACGACATTTTTATATAAAATATATTTTTCTAAATAACACGATTAAAGATTTTCCACCGGTGCATCAACGACCCTCATTCGACCACTGCCACCTTCAAGTAACATGGCCTTGTCGCTAAGTATGACCGCGATCGCTCTGTAATCAACACCAGCAGTATTTAATGTTGCTTTGAGATGTATATCAACGACAGATTGTTTTGATAGATCAAGATGTTCTAATGAAAAATAATAAATCGGGTACAATTTTTTAAAATCTAGTTGTGATATTTGCAACCCGGTATCAACATTTTGATCACGTCCCATAAATGACATCAAACGATGATATGCACGTCCTATGTGATTTAATGCATAATTTAGTTGTACATTTTCTGTTGGTTCCTGTTGTCCGTTTATCCGTAAAGAAATATCTGTGAGACCTAGTTGGTCAAATATCATATGAGAGTGAACTTGTGAGTTTAAACGATCACGGTTCTGAAACGCAATAAAAATATGCCGTGGTGCAGAAACACCCTGTTGTGATGCTATATGCCATGTAAACTGACCGTTAACGTTAGTTTGCATACTGTCTGTGCTTGTTGTTAACCATGACAACAAGGATTTACCACCTGCATCCATGAAAGAAATTAATCGCTGTTCTTCTGCGATCGTTGGAGTCATTACCGGCATCCACAGTGAAAGTTTCGATAATATTACTTTACCAGCGTCACCAACGGGTCTCCACAGAGCATCATTATCATCGTTCTTTCTTACAAGAACAACCGTGTGTCTAGCTCCAAAAATAACCTTTTTAACATTCCTGCAAAATCCAAAAATATGCGATAGTGGAATTGTACATGAAAAACCTCTATTGCCTCCTAGCAACATATTTCTACGTGATGCAAATCCCAAGTTGAAATTTTCGCTAGAACCATGAACTACTGGCCACATATCAACATCAGCGTTATCGGCAAAATTTCTTGGTCGTCTTATATTATACGGATCACTTTCAGGGTTATTGGAGTTATCTTTCACAAACATCATTGTGGGACCTGCTGATCTTGTATAATCATCAGAATATCTCGCCAGACCAATTATTGTTGTAGCAACGTCGACATCATTCTGAATTGATTCAATATTTTTTCCATCAATCATGTATGTGGCGCCACTAAATAATGCTATGATCCCGTTGTTGACAAAACCAATTTTTACTGGATCCAAGTAATTAGCATCATCCGTTTTTATAATTGTACCTTCTACCTCAAGAAAGGCATCAGCGGGTAAAAAGTATCTACTTGTGTCATGAACTTGTAGTTCAATTCTTCCACGTTGATCTGGTTGTTTTGCGTCATAGGAATAAAATTGATAATCACGTACAGATTCATCCTTAAGGACAGGTGCTTCCATGTCAAATGCTGTGTCGGATACGCGCTTGAACATTTTATTATAATTATTTTTCGTCTAACACGTTGATCACCGCCGCCGGAAAGTTCCACCTCGGGAAGTTCCACTTCCTGATATCAAACTTGAGATATTATTTCCAGATTCACCGAGTCCTTGATCTGCTAACGCCGCTAGTTTTTGATTTGCAGCCTGATTTATTATTTTACTTACGTCTGCAGGCATCACCTCAGTACTTGCCAGTTTCACCGGTGGTTGTTGTTTTCGTCGCAATAATCGTGCTAGTCTTTCTTTGATCGCCGAGAACGCCTTACCAGCAACATTGACAATTGCACCAGGAGCTTTATCACGAACAATATCAATAGCCTTCATCGATAATTGTTTTGCTACAGGTGCTACTTTGGGAGCTATCCTCGTGAATAATCCTCGAATGACATCACCAAGTCCATTTCCGTAAATAACACTATAGATTGGTAATCGTGAGTTTACCGCTCTAACCTGTGTGGGTTTACGATGATTATCATGCACAATCATCTTATTTTATTTACCATTTATCTAACAACTAGTCATCAACGAGCTCATCAATAAGTTCTCGGTAAACTCCGATATCCATGATACCACCTTGAAATAGTCGCCGACAAATATCAGCTGCTTCATTGGTTATTTCTGGTGAATTATTTCCGGCACGTTTTCCCCCTATGAGAACTTCTAACCGTGACACGTCATTGATGATATTATCAGGACATAAACCACGTCCTGTTTTAGGTTCATCTTGAGGTGTTTTAAATACTGGTGGTTGCATTACCGGAGTAAGTACTTCAGTGGTGGCCGGGGGTGATCCAGGTGGTGAATCTGTCGGTGTAAATGTCATTTTCGGTGCAGAAATTTTACGTAAAGGTGAAGGAATTTTCTTCGAGGGGGGTGATTTAAGTGACTCTTTAGCCTTTTTAATTTCCGACATCAACCTTTGCTGTGGCGAAGAAGATTGTTGTTGTTCTATTTGTTGTAGAGGTGGAGGAAGCTGATACTGGGAAGATTCTTCTTGTTCTAGTTGTTCCCGTCTCTCTCTATAAAGTCTTTTTATTTCTTCTTTAAGTCCTTCAAATTCTGGACCTCTAGCTTGTTTTTTGTTGTAATATACGCGATATATCCATTTAATGAAATTATCATCATTTATTTTTTCATAACGGGGTTTTAAAATACTAGATTTATTAGATATACTATTTAATATTGCTTCAGGTAATCTCTCTCTTTCAGTTTTTCTAATTTCCTCAACAACTCCTTCTTTAAATTTTGCAATTAATTCTACGTTTTCTCCTGCTGGTTTGGATTTAGATGCAAGTTCTTTTCTCACATCGGCGACTTCAGTACGAAGTTCTTCAATGCCTTCAAGTATTTCCTCATCAACAGATGGAGGTTGAGCTGCAGCTATGCCAGTTGGAAGGTCTCGTAAAATCTTTTTTGTTTGTTTGGTTCTTCTTGCTGTTTTTTCAGCCTGCACCGCAGTTTGTTCTAATACCGGAAAAATACCCTTTTTCCTCTTCTCATCTTCCTCCGCAATATCTCCCCATATAGTTTTTTCAACAGCCGCCGCAGCTTTCTTAGTAGCTGCAGTGACGGGTTTAAATAGTTTTTTAGTGTCCTCTTCGTACTCAACTTTTGATTCTTGCTGCGCTTGCAGATTTTTTCTAAATGAGTCTCTGACAGGAAGAAATTTTTTAATTGTTTCTAATCGTTCTCGTGCTGTTCTTGCAGTATGAGATTCTGGATGTACCATTTTTATTATAACATAATAATTTAATTAATATCAGCAGAAGAAGAGCAGCAGAGAGGGTACCTACCAACGTTGGTCGTCAAAAAAATAAACAAAAATAAATAAACACGTAGAGTACTTTATTTTTTCAGCTACTATTTCAAACTGAGGTTTTATTAGTACAATCGGTCATTGCAAAAATAAACATCTCAAGGAAAGTTCATTTGTAAAATCTGGACCTTTCTACGAGATGATTTTATTTGTTTGTTTTATTTGTTTTGTCGGAATTCTATGGTCTGTTCACCCTCTCTGCTGCTAAACCTGCAGGTAAATATTACCTTACTTCAATAAACTAGAAAGAGCAACTCTTACAAGTGGATGGGGTTGGTATCTTCGGTGAGAGAAGAAAGGTAGTGCTGGAATCGGATCATCAGCTTTTCTTTATCGAGCAGTTATCGATTAATAATCTTTAAATGTATTCATGCAATGTCCTGCTAAAACTACGGTTATTTTGAAGAGAAGAACAGATAAAAAAAACTGTCGTAGCAGATTTATGGCGGTGAACTCAATTTTGACCAAGAAAAAATGTTTACCAAAACTGTGTTAGATTAATTATTTGTCATTTTTATCGAAAGTGATGATCGATCGGATTGATACTTCTGAACAGCACGATGGAACGGGTCATTTAAACATTGAGTATCGAGGTCACCTGACCATGCGGCCAATTCAGTAAGGTCCTGCGTGCGTCGTCGTGCGTCCGTAGTCCTTCGTATGTCAACAATCGCAGTTTTGAACATCATATAAGCATATCTGGCCGAATTATAGATAACTTCCTCAAAGTCCGTTCAAATTTGTACAAATGATGCCGATCTGCCTTCACAAGTGTTAACCGTTATGCCCCCTACTTACACCTCTCATACAAAAATGACACACCCACTCCAAACCACGCTTCGAACGATACATATAACAATGAAATACAGTTGGCGTTTGTAAAATTAGGAAAACCTTTAAAAGACTTAGTTTGAAAAGTGAGGGACTCAATTTGACGAAAACATTTTGGAATAAAGATTCTTCTAAATTACTAACCTAGATTGCATATGAAAATTTTCTTCTGTTTCGATATTTGGCAGATTTCACATTGGTGGAAGATTTCACGTTCAGTTGCGCCTCTAGGTTTCAGAGAGAAGGCTACAACTGTTCCACAAGCCCAACTATCGACACTTTTATTGTCATCGTGAAACTGTACCCTTGACGTTAGTTGGAACTATTTGATGTTATCGTGTATGGACAAAATGTTACCCCCTTCCCGCAATCTAATGATACATTATTTCTTTAAATATAGAAGCATGTGAGCCGCATGTATCTTTCCAGTATGAAAAACATTGTTGATTAACATACAGCTCAGGCTCATATATGCTCATGTTTGTCTCCATTAACTTTACAATGTCCGAATCGAACAGTATTTTACGATACTGAACATCTTGATATTGCACTCACGTGCACGACACGTGTGCCTAACAATAGCATAGTAAACAAACGATGTACACTCATGTAGTAGACAATTTAAGTTTTAGTTTTCAAGATTTGTTTGTGAATGAACTAAACAAACTGTTTCGTCTATTTGAAAGTATAGATGATAAGGTTAACGGTGTGGACGAATTCACTCAGTCAGAAACAAAACTTTCAAAGAAACACTCGAATGAACGTGATAGTCGTAATGTCAACAACAAACGTGAAAGACGCAGTAAATGAAAGTACCGATCTGATCATAGAAACAGTTATTTAGGAGAAATATTCATATCCTTTTGCAAATAGAATGGTTTAGACTATGACCATTTCTTTCTAGAGTCTAAAAAATATAGCACAGAAAAACATATTGAGGCCAAGAGCTATCACGTATCTATCTAAGACTTACTATTTTACAAGTCTTCAAAAAACTAGATTCGAGAAAAAACACCTGAAGGTTAGGAAACTAAGAGCTTTAAAGCCAATAAGCCAAGAGGACGTAAAAATATTATTTCCGCTGGCTAAATGGACTGTCGCTTAACAGCTGCTTTGCAATGTTCCCTGTTTAACTATTTTGATACAGTGTTAGGCTAGCGATATAAGATACACACTGTATCATACAGGTCATAGCTAGGGTCCCTCCAACAGCGATATGCAATTGACAAGGCATAAACATAACTTCTTTAGCTGGTAATAAGAATGGTAATAAATATAACTTATATTTATTATTTATGCATCTTGAATTTCCTCAACATATGCTTTCTTAGTTCTGCAAATTCAAAAGGTATGTCATGCAAACCTGATACGCGCCGAAACTGTTCTGGAATTTCGAGTACATTTCCAGCTGAAATCCATTCTCCTTACTGCACTGAATTGACCCAATAATCCAGTTCATCATAATCAGAAAAGCAGCATTGAGTGGGAACAACATAAAAACAAAACCCATTTATTCCAGACCAAATGGAAATGATGTTACAATGCGGTTTCTTTCAAAATATGACTCTAAATTTCAATTTTAAGTAGACCAAAACGAAAGTATTTTGAAACTACTGTCGAGGGCGTGAAGAAGATCAAAGGTCGCTGGACGGTGCTATGTGCGCATTAATATTGTTACTGTGTACTGGTGAATCTACGTTTGTGTATTTATTTTGGAATATAGCATAAATTCAATTACTTTGCCTCTCGTAGTGTATACTTTTATAATGAAGTCTTAGTTTGAATAAGAAAATGAGTTTATAACATAAAGGTTACTACATTTGTATGGGAAAATATGATCTCGTTTTCTCAGATGAATACTTCACACTCTGATGTCGTGCTGTGTTAATCTGAAGAAAAGAAACATCGTTCATATCATCCCATACAAATGCAGCAAACTATAATTATTAATTACGTCATTAGTATTGAAATGCGTGTTATTGTCTGTACGTTATCAAGTACCAAAATCCATATTATTTTCTGTACGTCATCAGGTAGTAACAAGCACACTACTGAATGCATGTTATTATTTACCAAAAGGAATAATACAGGCTGTACGTAGTCAGGTAACAACAGGCATATTACTACATGCATGTCATTATGTACCAAACAATAATAATGCCTGTACGTCGTCAGGTAACAACAGGCATATTACTACATGCATGTCATTATGTACCAAAAGGAATAATATTCCCTGTACGTCTTCAGGTAGTAGAAAGCATATTATTGACTGCAGGCATTATCTATTAAACGGCATATTAATGCGTGTACCTTATTATATACTAATACGGATTGTAAGTCCTCAAGTATTAACAATCATAATATTGCCTGTACGTCATCAAGTACTTAAAATCATATTATTTCCTGTACGTCATCAAGTTTCTACAATGAATTTAATTTGCGTATGCTTCATCAAGTACTAAAATGCATATTATCGTATGTACGTCGTAATATTCTAAATTGTATATTATCGCCTGTACGTCATCAAGTATTAAAAAGTATATTATTGCCTGTATGTCATCAAGTTTTAAAACGTATATTATTACCTGTACGTCATCAAGTACTAAATGTTATATTATTACCTGTACTTCATCAAGTTCTAAAATTTATAATTTTGTCTGCACGCCATCATGAGGCAACCACGTTTTCCACGCAGTTAATGTTTCCTTAGCCATACAGGTGTAATGAAAGATATTATTTCCTTAATATGCAGGCATTTAAAATTGTTTTAATTCTGAGAAACGCGGCACTTTTTAATATTAACTCTTCGTCTCTGAATAACAGAACTAGGAATTGCTTCACGAATAAATCATTTTGAAAAATAATTTTGAACGCGTGTTTACTCTGACTATTCAAAACAAATGTTATCACTTCCTCTGTAAACTAAAACTTGGGATTTTTCATTTCCATGGCTGAATGGCCACAAAATGAATTATTAACAAGAAATAACAAAACTATACATTTTCATTAATCACTGTGATGATAAATGACTTCAGAGTGGATGTTGTTGTTTCATGTTAGCCTTTTAAAGGGCCAAATATTTGGAAAGATAGACAATAATTATTCTGTTTTCTGTTGTTGTTGTTTTTTTGTATATCAAAACACGGTCATAATGGCCTGTTTGATATGTTTCTTCGTCCACGTTATAGATTTCTCTCTAACAATGGAGCATCCTTGAAAACATGATACGAGTTATACAATCTTGGCACAAGACAGTTGAAAACATAAGAGTTATACATTCTTGGCATAGGACTGTTGAAGACATGATACAAGTTATACGTTCTTGGCATAGGCCTGTTGAACACATGCATCGAGTTACACGTTCTTGGCACAAGACTGTAGCGTTTGCTAGCAAGCATTCATCTAGGCTAATTTCAGTTTTGCCATGGGTGAAGGTCATATAACATTTCCTGGTTTTCTGATCATCACTGCAGTGAACTCCTCTTGTGACAATAGTGTATTAAACGCTGGTAACAATAAAGAATGACAAAGGTCAAGTCAAATCATTACCTGGTATTAAAAAAATAGATGCCAAAACGTGCCATTGTATAAACAGAAAAGAAAGGAGCAAAAGCTACAATAATAGACAGTTCAAAAATGGCAGCAAATGAAACAGAGATGGCTAAAAACAGAAGGAAATAGCACAAACACTTTTGAAGGAGATTCCTGAAAAAATAGACATACATAGCAAACATTTTTGCACCTTCTGTTAAATAAATATATAACCTGTTATAGCATCATCTCTGATGATGCAAACCCTTTTTTAGCCACGTCAATGAGGTCAGAGAAGGTAGCTAAAAACAAGACCGTATTGTTCTTTACCGAAGGGTTACCTTTATAACAGGTAGCATTTGGAAAAGTCTTGTCTATACGTTTGTAAATAACTTACTATTCATAAAAACTGTTTATGGGCAGTGTAAAGAAAATCTTGTAGTAGGAAAATAATTGCTCAAACTCCTCATATATGTTTAATAATTTACCGGTGAACATGTCGAAAATCCAGGTTTCCTCTTAATCAGATTGCAAAAGGAGCAATTTTTTTTTAGATTTCAGTCTGCATGGTCCATAGCACTAACATAAAATATAAATATGTTTTAGATATAAAAGATAAAAGTTGTTGTATCTACAAATATACAATGATCTCTACAGTTATACAATGTCTTCTTTACAAATATAAAATCACGTCATTTTTAAGAACGAAATTATGCAAAATATTTAAAGGGTAATTTGCTCCATTTTAGTTGTATTAGCGGCAAGGATTGAAATTCTGTGCTTTATACCACACATTTAAGACATTTTACTCCGTTTTAAGGACTTTTACTCTGACGCAAAATGTCATCTTTAATAACAATCAATATTAAATCGATATTCATCCAGGACACCAAGGGACACGAAATGTATCCATGATGGATGGACAATTGACAGTTTATGGGATCTTTAATTGGCATCGAGAGATAGGTACTTTTCGAGTAATCTTCATTTACATATGCATTCTTTTGTGTCATAGTGTATTAGTCGTATTAGTTTACAGAATGCAGAGTATCTGTAACTTCTACACAGTAATCTTCTTTCCCTTTCAGGCGCCTTCTCGTATATCTGATTTGGTAGCAGCGAGACATTTGGAGTAAAAGGATAACAACGTCTTCCAGAGAAGATAAGACCATGAAAGAGTCTTCCGGCACCAAACTGCCATATGCACATTCAAAAAAGATCCAATCCGATCAGGAGAAAAAGTCTAATAATAACTACACTGGTACAATCCCCAACATGGATAATATTTTGAACAGATTTATGTCGGTTGCAACAGCACAGTGGATTATACGATATATCCTAATATTCACAGTGTTTCTTGGCATGTCCTGCATCATCTTGAGCGTCCATTACACCTCAACTGTAAATCACGCCAGTATGATCTCTCCGCATGTCATTGACCTTCACAGACTCACATGGTCAAAGTATAGTAAAAAGCCCATTAAAAGCGACGACGGAAACCAGAGCAGAATTGATAACGCGCAAGCTAAATATGGCAATCAGTCTTTTCTGAAATACCGTTTAACTGTCATTACTGCAGGCAACAATTCAAGATCTCGACATAGCAAAACGCAATACCCTGTAACATTAGATGCGCCGTTTTTATTGTCAAATCCTAATTTATGCAAGTCAGTGGCGAATCTGTCAGTTTTAGTGATAGTTCACACTGCACCGAGTCATTTTGAGAGGCGTGATGTCATGAGACAAACATGGACTAATAATTCATACTTCCATCAGCTCGGGTCTGTCAGGATTTTGTTTCTACTGGGTACTGTTCTTGAGAACTCAACCCAAAGAAAAATTGAGGATGAGTTCAAAAAACACGAGGATCTTGTACAAGGAAATTTTATTGATGCTTATAGAAACCTTACACATAAGGGGGTCATGGGATACAAGTGGATATCAGAGAACTGCATGAATGCCAAGATGATTGTCAAGGTTGATGATGATGTGGTTGTGGATACATACAAATTGCTAAAAGAATATATTCCAAAACTTTCTGGTAGAACACGATACATTCTCTGTAACCATATTGCCCCTGGCACTATGCCAATTATAAGAGAAAAGAAGAATAAATGGTACGTTGATTCAGATATTTTCAGAGGACACAAATTTTATCCACGATACTGTAGTGGTTTCGGTGTAATTATGCCTACGGATATTATTCCGTTCATCTACAGGGCCGCCTATTTAACACCATTCTTCTGGGTTGATGACGTCTACCTTTATGGAATGTTACCGTCGAAAATCAAAGACATTGCTTACATCTCACTTGCCGGGAATTTTTCTTTGAAATTCAAGAACAGCTTGGATTGTATTACCAGTAAGACAAAAATATGTCCCTATCTGATATCTGGTGGAGGCAAACCGGAAGAAGTGGTCAAGTTATGGGATGCCATGGGCAAAGCTCATGAAAGAACTTTTACAATAAATAATATATCAGCAAATAACTCTTCTGAAATTGGTAATAACAATAAAAAGAGTGGCGAAGGTGAAGGCAAAAATTACTCGGATAAAAATCAGATCCCAAAACATGCCAATGTAAACATAGAAAAGGAAGGAGCCAAAGCTGCAGTAAAAGACGGCGCAAAAGTGGCAGCCAATAAAACAGAAGTGGCTAAAACAGGAATAAATAGCACAAATACTTTGGAGAGAGACTCCAGAAATGAAGCAACTACGGATAAAATTAGAAACATTTGATAGACGATGGGGGAAACAAACTTGATAACATAATGGATAGGAATCAAAGTGGAAGAGCAAACATTTTTAATTGTGATGGACTTCTATTTATGACGGTACAAATGTATGTATGTATGTATGTATGTATGTATGTATGCATGTATGTACGTAAACATGCATGCGTAAAATTTAAGTTTCTAGCTCGGCTCTGAAATATGCAATACACAATGTATGTATGCCGCATCGAGGGTACATCTGACCATAACAATGCCTCGGATTAAATCATCACACATCCAGGGTGTGATATAGTCCTTGTGACCAGAACAACGGTTCGGATTAAATCGAGACTAATCTAGGGCGTGCTTTAGTGCCTGTGACCAGAACAATGTTTGTATCAAATCACCATTGTTACAGATTTTGCTTTAGTGCTTTTGATGAGAGAAAAAAATAGTTTGGATTAACTTAACCCACACAGAAGATTATGCAATACTGGCTAACATAACAACTTTAAATTTGAAAAGATGAAATGAAGTTAGCAAACGGTTAATTTTAATGACGACAAGGTATGCCATTATCTACAATTCGAGACCAAAGCTATTTCCAGAGTTGCACGTTTTGTTTTCAGATTATGTGTACTCATGAAAACTACAATATACCTGTTTACGTGTCAGAATTGACTCATCAGATCTGTTTATTACGTATTTTACTTGTGTGGATATGTACACATTGGGCATAGATTTCGAACGATCTTGACTAGTCTTAGAGCACTGCTCTAGTTGTAACAGGTAAAACACAGGACTGTTGTAAGGGCGGGGATTGTTTTCCCTGGTGGGTGTCCCGCCAGATTTGGTTTTCGTTATCTAGGGGTTGACCGCCCTCGATGTTATTGCCTGATTCGAGTAAATATAAATATAAGTGGTGAAACTTATAGGTGAAGTAGATAGAGATCTGAGCAGGTATATAGAACAAATCAACACGAGCCCCCGTACATGTAAACAAACAATTTAATCAATTACATTAAACAACTGTGAAAATTCGTTACATCAGGAATATACTCTGCTTTTAGAAATAAAACTTTCACCGAATTACAAAGAAAACGCAAATAGATTTAAATAAAATAGCCGATCTGTTTACTGATAGATTTAGTTCATCATATGATCGAGCGAACAATCGAAGTCAACGTCTTGTACGATTGCATAACCTGTTCGCCCTCAGTTTGTTCTGCTTCCATTGTAGCTGTTCAGACCCTTGGATCTCAGGATGATACTTTCTCCCATCCGTCTCAGGATACTCTCAGAATACGTTCCAGAAATTAATACGTCGCAGGATTACGTCACAGGATTGTACGTTCCACTGCACTTATCTCTATACTTCGCAGTATGCGTCTTAGGGTAACGTCACATCAACGTCACAGGATTATACGTCTCAGGATAATACGTCTCAGGAGATATTTTCCCCCTTTTAGATAAATATAAATAGAGACAACCTAAATTTCCCGTTATTTATGAAACAGTTAATTCTTCATTATTCTCCCACTAAGACTATCAGTCGACTCCACGTCCTACAATGACCCTAGTTAGTCAAATGGCTAATTCGTTACGCCTTGACCTTACACATTAACGCACCATACGCAATGCCTGGGGTTCTGAGCCAGCCTCAATTTACACAGCGAATAAATGGGGTACATCAGATCAATTACTAAATCATTTCAGTCAATACACACTTGCTCTTACTAATACGTGAAATCTTATAAATTCGGCGAATTCACACGGATTCTCGTAATCATATTAACTAATGTAATGCATTAAATTCTTAGAACATAATTCTTATGCAAACAGGACGACAAATTCAAACAATTCGTCAAACTTATCTAAAGAAAGTTAATGTACGATTTCCTATGCATAAACTCAACACAGTTATACTTCATAAAACAAATTATTACACGAATGTAGAATAAAGATTCATGCAACTACAAGTAAATAAATTCAGCAAAGCATTATATATCGCATCAACAAATTACATGGAATTGTCACACTACCTTTGCTTTCAACGTTCCTCCCTCTAATAGGCAAATTATTTCGTCGGTTTCTTTCGACAATAGTCCCCTTTAGACAACAGTTCTTTTGCGAGGAATTTCTTGCAAATCCCTCGGAGCCTACTCTGGTTCCACTCCTAGAAAAGCTTAGACTGATTAAGATTTCCGATGTGGCAATTTTAAAACCTAGAAAATTTTGTGTCGGAACACGCTCCTTATTTAACGTAACCAATCAGAATCAAATATCTCTGCCGCCTTTATCCAGAGGCGCCAAAGTCAGGGTCAGCTTGATCTGGTAGTTTGAGTAACAGAGTTTCTGCGATTTCTCAATTGTGACAACTTTTCCATGAAAATGAAGTTTACCGTGTCCCTAATAGTCCGTCTGGCTGCTGTATAAACAAATGTTTAATTAACAATAAAATTCTCCCTCTAAAGGACAATACCGTATACGTTAGTATGGCGCTATGATACGCGCCTGTCTCCAAAATTTTATTAATGGCTCTCTGGTGTCATCTAATGTATTCTTGTTAGATCGCCGGAAATTTGACCCTTCACAACTGTTATGACCTAAACGTCATATACAGTAATCTCGTATGACAAATACATGTGTTCATGAAGATGTGTATTCCATATCAATGTAGTAGGTTACAGAATTTATTAAAAATAAATTTACATGACATTCCGTTTTCCTAGATTGGCTGTTCGTAAAACATTACAATAGGTCTTTGGATAGCTATCCTAAAACATTTAAAGATATAAAGTAACTTTTAGGAGAGCTATCATAACGTATTAAATATATTTAAGAATAGGTCTTTGGAGAGCTTTAAGATAACTTATGAATTCGCAACTTGTAATGTCCTTTTACAGATTGAAAGTTGGACAGAAACAAACCATTAAATCAAATGCAAGGAAACGTGTGATATGTAAATCGGTGAAAATAAGCTGATTATATAAAAATGACATGCTATTTTCACACAGATTGTATAAAAACAATCTTGTTTTACATAATTCATTAACTTTACAGAGTCAAGGATCGGTTTCTTGGCAAATGCAATATAACAATAGAATTCTCCATTGCGAGGTCATACACAAGCGATCGAAGATTGACGTAGCCAACAGTTGTTAAATCAGTACTTACAAACAACGTGTCTAGTCTGTGTTACATGTAAACAAGGGACGTGATATGACTATCAGCAGAATGTTTATTTATTGAGACACGTATTTTTATTATCCCCGAACCATTTATAAGTATTTTGAAATTTGTATTATATTGTGATATTGTTCATTATCTAGGCAAACATAATATGTACGAACTATAATATTTAGCAATTGTTTGGATTTGAATGCGTTCTTGAAGCTTGTCGAGAGCATTGATCGTAAATTATCATTAATTTATCTCAAGCGTAATTAGGGACAGCGCGGGCATTGTAACTAGATAAGGAGAATGATGACGTGTAACCTCACTACCACAATTTTTCAGACAAAGAAATTAAGTTAACAATGTGGTTTCCGTTTTAACACAGATTATGTTATTACGACTGCATAGTTACAATGAGCACCCTGCATATGATATCACACTTATTTCCTAATTATAATTTTTGATTGATACGCTTGACTGGTGATAGTACAACCTTCATGAATGTGTGTGTGAGTGTGTGTGTGTGTGTGTGTGTGTGTTTTGGATTTTTAACGGAGCTTTAACAATGTTTCATTCATATCGCTACGATGTCTGCAGTGTGACAGTTTACAACGATGTCTAGTACTGGGGCATCATGCCGCAGACATGTAGCATCATGTCCCACCCACTCACATTATCGTGACTCCAGGCCAATCGGTCCTAACACTAACCTCTTACTCTGAACGCAACTTAATGAATCAAGGTTTTGCCTATATCTATCCATTAAAAAAATATTTTTGTAAATTTCACGTGGTTAATATTATATATTTTCTCAGGTGAATGTATATCTACTTTGCAAAAGATAGACATACAGACAGACAGATAGATATATAGATATATAGATAGATGTGTGTGCGTATGATTGGGATTTTTAACGTAGCTTTAACATTTTTTTCAGTCATATCGTTACGATGTCTGCAGTGTGGCAAATTATACTGGCGTTTAGCAGTAGGGCATCATGCCACAGACATATAGCACGATATCCCACTGAGTTACATTATCCTGACACCAGGCCGACCAGTCCTAACACTAACCTCTCGATGTTGAGCGCCTAGCTAGGCAGCTGTAGTACCATTTTTATCAGTCTTTGATATGACTCAGCCGGGTTCTAACCCGCGACATCCTGCATGAACGAATCCAACAATACTCGTTATAAAAGGGCAAATACAAATGATTTCGACAAGCACCTCCAACAGATTAGATTCAATTTTGGATGTCACATCATTCTTATCTTTAGCTGAATATCCCATACTCATAATAATTTCATATTAAACTGGCCACAAGCAGCCAGTGTCATACTGTAAAATAAAATAAAATATGATAGAAGGTTTTAAAAAAAATTTCTCCGTAGATAAAGAACATCCGCGAAGTTCAATTAACCACTAGAATTGTCTTACAATGATACTATTCTAGTATTCACACTGTTTAGAATAACAACCGATGCAAGTCTGATACATCCAGAATGCAGTTTTTTCAGCATGAACAAACTTGGAAACGACATTGCGATCGTGATAAAATCAAAACTAAACGTCATCCATGTTTGTGAAGATTCACTCTATTCAAACTATAAACCACTACGTTAGGTGCACGCCTTCATATGATAATAGCGATACAAGAGTAAGACAACAATGAATCCTGAACTCCTTCCACTGCCAATGGCATGGGATATTGTGTACTGAAGTCAGTCGACATAAACCATCTATACGCTATTTTGTACTCTCGCTTCGCTCTTTTCAATGCTCTTGCACGTTAGTAAGATCACAATTGTCAGGTAACTGTACAATACAAAATTGCAATCGTCCTTATCCCCTTCAAAACAAAACTGGAAATAGAATGTTAGCATCGGTGATGCAAATTCCCTTTTGCCGGTGATTTACTGGCAAAAAGGACATCGCCAAGGTATTTATTTGGCCTCGTCTTATACTCTGAATAGACGTATTAACGAAGGATGGAAAATGTTCAAAATTAGAGAATTCGACTTGTACTCTGCATAGACATATAGGCCGGCAAAACCGTATTCTGCAACACCTGAATAATACTTTCGTGCTGCACATTTGTAGTCTGTTTTGAAAGAATTACGGTGCTGTCAAAGGATCTGAGTTCTTTAAATTGAATTTATCCAGTTCAAAGCATTCCTGTCCCTGCGAGTGTTACACAGAAGGTTGCTGTATGCAGGTCACTTTGCGATTATGTGACTCTCACAGCACGTTGCTTGAAACATATTTTCTTAAAAAACGACATGTATGTAATCTTTTGTAGTATTATGTATGTACTTTAAGTGACACTTAAGTCTTGAAATAAACTAAGTACATACAAAAAGAACATCTCAATATAGCAGTGACAATTTCCATTAAAATCTTCTGAGATCGTTTCATGGGATCCAAGTTTGAAAATATTCAAGGGAGATAACATCTGCCCAATCATTAATATCTATAGATCTGGATAATTTCTTAGACGACATTATATATAACACCATTTAGTAGGAAATCTGTTGCAATTTAGACATAGACGAATGTGAAAGACACTAATAAATATGAATAGACGGATGTGAATAGACAATAGTATAAATTTTCATTGATATTTGGATAATATCGGCAGCATAAAAATGAAAGTTTTCCGATTGAAATAAAATGTAATATTTGTATCTCAGCATTATATATAATAGGTGTCAATGGCATGGTTCTAGGCATTTTTACAATTTAAAATGTGCAAGATATTTCATAGTTATAGCTAGTGCTTTGATGAAATTTAACGTTTTCTCCAACACTAAATTATAGCTTTTATTTATATCAGTCTTAAAAAAAAACTGATAACAAAGAAAGGGTTGTGATTTATGTATAATACACTGGGTCTCTTGTATTTATTAAATGAGGGTTATTAGTTGTTGGAGAAACTGCATTTTAAATACCAAAATTTGTTAATCTAAAGGCCTATACATTTACAATTAGTAACCGACCCAGAAACATATTTAAAAATATTGATATTACACACACGTGTGCCTACAAATATTATAGTATTTTAGGAACTACTTTAAAACAAACCATGTACACTAATGTAAGCAATTATTAATGAGAAATATTGGTAATGTTTAATAATGGAATGCTTCAGACTATGATCACTATACTGGGGGTTATACAAAAGTAGCATAGAAAAGCACACTGAGGCCAAGGGCTGTCGCATATTGATCAGAGACGTACCATTTTATAAGTCCAAGTGCTAAATTCGAGAAAAAGTGCAACTGAAGATTTGGTAGAAAAAATAATGACCTGATATCCAATAAGCCATGACGAAGAAGAATTCTTATTTCCGCTGACTTATTAGACTTTCACACAGCAGCTGCTTTTCAATATTCCAAGTTAACATGTTTGATACAATGTTTCGAATGTAGGCTAGCGATATACACCATACGCGGTCATAACATAGCTAGGGTCCGTACAAATAGCATGCACGAGACAAGGCTTACAAATGTATTCTTTAGCTGGTACTAAGAATATTAAAAATATACTTACAGTTTAGCATCTTGAATTTCCTCAATCGGTACTTTCTTAATTAGTTCTGCAAATCCGAATTACTTGAAAATTCGATTACACACCGCGAAATTGTACCGTGATGTCGACTACATTTACAACTATATAGCATTCCCCTTCTTGCACTAAAAAGGAAATGAACAAGATATTCCATAAAGTCTCTTTGATAGTTTCAACTGAAAGACTTCATAGTTTTCCCACATTCTTGTACCAAACATTCAATGAGAGCACACATGCAGCTGACTCAAGATACGTCCCTATCTGCTCAAAATCACAAGTACTTTGTGTGGAACTGACACAGCTAAATCCAGTCCATAATCAGCAGATTTGAACAGAATCGACAAAAAGAATAAAAAGCCATTAATTCTTGACCTACTGGAAAAGTTGTTCCAACGCACATTCATTCACAATGTGACTCTAATTTTCAATTTTAAGTAGACCAAAACGACAATTCTCTTTAAATATCGCGCGACGAAGTTCAAAATTCGCTTCGTGGTGGTATGTGTGCATTAATATTGTTATTGTGTAGTGATAAATCAACAGTTAATTATTTATTTGGGAAAACATCATAAATTCAATTACTTTGTGTCTTGTAGTGTAATGTTTATAATTAAGTCAAATGTAGATAACAAAATGAGTATATAATAAAAAGGTTACTGCATTTGTATGCGAAAATTATGAACTCGTGTTCTAGGAATAATAACGCACTCCCAAAGGCTGTGCAGTATTATTTCGAAACCGAGGAAAAATCCTTGTTTATATTTTCCCACACAAATGCAGTAGCCTATAAAAGTTTTTCATATGAGGGCTCGTGTTATTCTATTATATATCCTTGATAAGATCCCTGTTCTTCCATCCATAAATTTCATAAGGGCAATAACTTCCCGTTCAATCATCTTCTATCTCGTCGTTATTGGCGGCTCAGTCTCGGGAGACTATGCGAGTAGCGCCTTTGGGGTTTCTTCTGTCTCTGGGGTTTTGGCATTGTCTGTTGTGGCTGTGCAGGCCTATGCGCGAGTGACAGTCCTTATTGCTTTGTTGTTTTGGAGACGATGGCTTTGCGGAGCTTCACTACATTGTCATTTTATTGAGCTCCTGCATGGTGGGCAGTTTCTTTATGCTGATAAGGACCGAGATTTCGGGGGCTGGGGTGATTCCTTTCACTGTAGGGCATAGGACCTTCTTGATGCCACTATACATACCTTGGATGTTTCCAGATTCGGCACTGCGCTGCAATACTTCACACAGTTGCTGACCTAACTCGTTCGCGCCCTGTCTAGCAATGTGTCGGGTGGTGCTTCGGGCACTTCTGAGGACAACAAGCATCTGTTCATTGGGACAGTGATTGTAAGCTATGAAGGCTTATTGTTTGTCCTCATTTACTGGTTCCATCTCTGAAAGGTGTGCGTTGAACTAGTCCTGACTGGGCCGTTCCTTCTTCCCAAACGTGGACATGTAAGTGCTGTAGATGGCACCCTCTATGGCGTTCCACTTGGCTGTAGAATCGTGGTCCGGCAGGTCCTGGAGAGCCTGGACAAGGGCGGGAACATTGTTCTTCACCTCAGAGGGGACCGAAATCCGAGCAGTGTTGATGCAAGGGAGACCTTTTGGTCTGGAGCGGTGTAGTGCGTGTGTCTGTAGACGCACCCTGCTGCTCACGAGGCTGTAGTCGGAGTCACAGTCTGCACTGTGGTAGCTTCTGATGGAGAGTACGCTGTTCAGGGCAGAGAGCCTGGTGACGACTAAGTCGTGCTGGTGCCAGCGATGAGACATTGGGTGTTTCCATGAAACTTTGTATTGTGGCTTACACTTGAAGAAGGTGTTTGTAACGCACAGGTCATGGTAGGTGCACAGCTCGAGCAGTCGTTGACCGTTTTGATTGATCTTTCCAGTGCCATGATGTCAGAGGACGGTGGGCCATGACTTGTGGTCCACACCTACTCTGGCATTAAAGTCACCGCGGAGGAATAGTGGCTCGTCTTTAGGGCATCCTTTGATGTGTTAATCCAGCTGCCCATAGAACTGATCATTTTGGTCTTCTGAAGACGTTAGGGTGGGAGCGTAAACACTGAGCATGTTGACAAGGCCTGTAGCATTAGCAATGCGTATGGACAAGAAACGCTCAGTGCCCCCTGAGGGAGGCTCAACCGAGGCCAGGTGGGTATTTTGGATAGTGATACCAATTCCGTGCTGGCGGCGCTCCTCAGGTTCTCGACCACTTGATAAGAATATGCAATTTTCCTCTCTGAGGGAGCCGCTGAAGGCGAGTCTGGTTTTCTGGAGAGCAACTTTAATGACATTAAGTCTGGTGAGAACATTTCCAGCTTGTGAATCGAAGAGCTGGTGTCTTCTTTGTTGTGTTTTGTTTTCTTTTGTCTGATGCGAAGTTTTCGTCTGCTTGTCATGCTGCGGTCCAACACCTTACTGACCGTGGGCTGCCCGGCTTGAGGCGGGCGGTATTCGGCCACTGGAACGAGATGATCCCTCCCACCATCGAAGCTGGAGTGGCCTCTCTAGAGCGCAAGTCTGGAGTATGGACATCATGGGCTGCCTAGACGCTGAGCAATGCATTTGGTACCAGTTCGGATGCAGGAGCTGCAGGAAGGAAGTCGGAGTTGACACACAGCCGCCTTAGAGGCTCCACTCAGGATTTTCTGTCAGGGTTTACTCCCGTAGCCTTTCCTTATCCCGAAGATATCCACAAGGCAAGGTATTAATATCCTGCCTTGAACAGATCAAAACGACTAGCAATTGGCAATTTTCTTGACCTTAAAACAACACCGTGATGCAACACGTTCCTGTAACTGGCGAGGCCAATTGAGAGTCGTGTATAATCTCCCTTCGTGGGCACTAACGATGATTAACTGAGGCGAATGGAAATCGCATGTTAATACGCTTGCGTGTACCATCTCTCTCGAGATAGCACGATGTAACGAAACGATGAGCCAGCGTGGTCCGGGCTTCTTCTGTAACCACAGAACAAGCGGCTTCGATCGCGGTTCCTGTCTAAAGCCCTAGGAACCGGATTACTAACGTCGCTATCGCAGAAGAGGCAACATTTGCGGAAATTTTAAGCCACGCCTATGGGGAGCGTCTTTTAGACGCTGCCACCGATGCTGCGATCAGTCGTAAATATTAGCACCCTCCTTTGGTCATAAGACTGCATTGTCAGGTTGAACACGTGGGTTATCCACTGCTGACAGCTTTACGTTAGCCTTCTAATGTTGCTATATCCCTATGGGTACCGTTCATCAGTGGGTACCAGACATAGCGGCCATATACCTAACGACTGACAAAGTCATATTAGTCAGCAGGAGTGCAACAGGATGAAGCCGGGTTAGGATCGGGTTTAGCGAGAACACTGAACCAATTACATGAACGAGATGTTTGTCTATAATGTAATTGTACGGTGAACAAATCTGACAACATGACAGTGGGCATAAAGTCGAACAATGGATTTAACAGAATGATTCGCACAGAGTCAAATAATTGATATAAGGAAATTTTATTGTTCATAGATTGAACTAACCAAAAATTGTAACTTTATGAATTAATCAATCAAGAACTAGCTAGTAAACAAACACCATTCTCAGAGGGAACGTTATCATCGATCTCAGCAACATCCGGGTACGTAAAACTCCTCAGAGTTCAAAGACACCCTTAAAAACACAAAAGGTATAATGACGGAGCATTGCAGTCCACGAGACACGATAAGTATAAATACTATCTTATAAATTACGCACCCTAGTATATCCATTGACTTCATTTCACATTAATTATTTGAATTATTCATTGTTATTAAAATAATCATTTTCTTACATTGTTACGTGTTTAGGCTCGAATAAACAGTAACACAGAAAGAGTGAAAAGAACAAGCATTTTAAAATGTAAGAAATAATTTATTTTCCTGGAGAATTCTGTAAAAACGAAATAGAAGAACTTACGGTTTCAAGCATCCAATCCAAAAATAATATAAGAATAATCCATGAATTAAATTGCAAAAGTCCTAGTAATAAATGTTTTAATAAGAAGTTCGAATCCTGATGGAAAATCCAAGATGGATGACGATAACGGATGCTTTAGTCAGTACTGTGCTTATCTACAGTTCCTTGTAGAAATACAAATAATGGCACTCCTGTGTTGGAAATCTAAATTAGATTTGTAAGCAATGTCTTTCCAAACTTTCTGTGTGAGCACGCCTCAAAATATTTCCAGAGAATAAAGAATAAATCCTTTTGTAATCCAAATGATCTGAAGATAATTAACTCAAAATCTGGCAAAACAACAACAAAAAAAAAAAAAAAAAAACTTGATACCAAGTGTAAAAGCCCAACAACTGAGAGATGTCTATCTAAAACAAAAGTTATATTGTATCATAAGACGCAGTTTTGAAATACCCCCAAGCTGCGAAATCAGAAGGGGGGTCACGTGATCGTGTTTATATCTCGTACACAGAATATGGCCTTGATTAGACCAATGCTTTTATTCCCAGAATAAAAAATAAAAAAGTGTTTACTTCTTAACCCATCATGACCTTGACAACAACCAATCATTTTAAAATAAAATAGAACTTTGTTTGCTAATTTTGAATCAAGGTCAGCTTCCAAGCCAACACCTGGTGTTTATGAAAAGAATGATTCAGGTCAACCACTTTTCTGAAAAATAACATCTCCAATAAACAAATTTACATTACAATAGCATGTAGAAAAAAAATAAAAATTTAAAACTGACAAACAAACAAATTAAGTTAAAATAAATATATATTAAATTAGATATACGTAACAACATGCATATGTGTCAGACACGAATGCTATCACTGGATTATAAAAATTCGAACATAACTCATAGTTTACTGAATGTAACATATGAATGAATTAGACTCGTCCGTTCAGCTATAAAACTTTTTAACTTAAAGCATATTACATTCTGTCTGATAATCTGGCTTTATTTGACATAAATCTGACTCTTTATAATAAATTTGATTAAACTGTAAAATCCAACATCTAAAACTTATATTACATAAAACAGATGGCGAGAAAGTATGCCTTTTAATATTGCACATACTTCTGCTACTGAGGGTTGCTTCCGTAAAGTGCAGTACTTCCTAACAAACCTCTTTTTTATAGTATGACAAGAGAGATTCTCTTTGTCCATAAGTAACCTGGTTGTAGTCAAATCTCCGACCAGAGAACTCGAGGTTTTTGGTTACTTAATGCAGGCCCTTTGCCAGCAGCAGAGAGTAAACGAAACTCAGTACTTTGATATATTCACGTTTAAAATTTAACCATCGTCGGATAACACTGTACGCGGTAACGAACCTCGAGTACAGTATTGTTCATATATAATGCATTGACACTTAGCACAACTAGTTCAGCAATAAATAGGTAGGGTTACCGTTAATGCAATACAACGAAATATGTCCATTAATTGTTTATTTCATTCGCAGAAACAGTAATTAATTTGTTATTTTACATCAGCTCCATTGTAATGGATAGTGGGCATCTACAAGAAACCGTGTATTTGGAGTATTACGGGCAAACATTACAGTGGCTATTAGCCTACCGGTATCACAACAATTAGCCTGGAGTCTACGTTTACCGCGTGAACCTTCAAGCGATTTCAAGGCCTTTGCGTCGAAACACAAACGTCTGTAGTCACAGCAGTTCTAACCATCTTCGCATTCAAGAACATCACTTAGAACCGCACTTTGGATCCTACACTCGCAACATCATGTAGAACCCTCGCTGTACATTGAGAAATGCTAATCTTTGGTGCATTCAGGTATCGACAGCATGAGGGCATACAAACCACCAACGTGGTGGGACATGGACAAGCATGGCAAGCAATGAGTACGAGAGTGTTCCGCCCAGCGATTCACTTTCATAAACCAGTTCAGGTCGTGATGGGGTGAGAATTAGCGGCAGATAGGTATGGAGTCCTGCGATTACCCGAACCAAACCGAGAACTTTTGGGAGAGCTTTGCAACGCAGGAGTACTGGATAGGTCCACGAATGGTTTCGGGGGCGATTGCTACTACAATTTCGTCTTGGAATTTGGCGGGACAATGCTCATACCAACAGCTTCTCTATTGGGGTGTCTGGAGCCCGTTATCCTTTCATCTCAATGACGACACAAACTCAGTTGTGATAGGGAAAGACTTGTTCTGTCGCATCGCTATTTCATCGAAAAGCAAACAATCGTTGCGCCTGCTGGTCGAAAGCATGATAATTTGGGCTCTTGCTGATACAATTATTTCTAGAGCTGTTATGTATATCTATTGTGTGTCTTTAACTTTCGACACGTCTCTGTAGTTTGCATATGTGCTGTAAATAGGTGTTGACAAGGTTTACAATCAATCGCAATAATGAACCTTTGTACAAGATTGGGGTTATTTCCAATTGGATGGCTCAGTCAAACGGGTTATATCGCGAAGGTTACGTATAAAGTATTGCGACATGAATAGAGTAGGAAAAAAAGGGATATAGTGTTCATTCTTATTTCTTTTGTTCTTGTTTTAATATTTTAATATGTCAGTAGATGTGTTTAATGTTGCTTTTAAATAAAATTTTAGAGGAAACACTTATTTGCATTATTCGTTGGATTTACAGTGTTCATTTTGCTGTTTGGACTAAAATAATATCTGGGATTATTGTGAACTTATTCGAAGGTGTTCTGGACAATTGTGATACCCCAAGACTGTGAGCACATCAGCACATTCGAGAATATAGAATTAATTCGGAATACTCGATTGTGTTTGACTTGTTTATACTTTAAGTATTATTTTTATAACTCGGTAAATGTCTCTTAAAGTTTGAATTTATAGCTTAGAGAATTAAATTTTTTGTTACGTTTTACAAAATTTACTGGTTTTTCTTTTATCTGTCACTTAGTTTAGGACCATAAAGTCGTAACAGAGCTTATCATGCCAAAATGACAACTTAAAAAAACTTAACCACTGTTTTGTCTGTAATCACGGGTTTAGTGACATATGTATGTGTCAGCAAACACCTTCCCCAACTTCTCCCTCGAATGGAGATCGTCGAAAATCCAGATCACACTGCCCTCAGGAGAGTTGTAATATACTCAACGCTCGACTACCCATAATACATTCAGATGAGAGGGATCTTTTATGCACTCAAAGGCAGAACAAATGCAATCTATTTACAATTCATATAAGCACGGACGGTATTGACACGGCAGATAGAGCTGTATCCGCGAGCCTAGATGTGGCCGGAATTGGCTTTTTGTTAGCAATCACTAGTTATGGCCTTGGAAATAACGCTGCTGAACTGCGGCCTGCTTCTCAATACAATCGCATACCGCAGATAACGGGCGCTGCGCGGCAACGCTTATATTGGATGAAGCCGACATAGACGTAGCCATGAAGAACGAAATACATCCTGCCGCGGAGAAAAAGCAGGGTTCGGTTGTGGTCGCAAAACAAAACCAAAACACACAACAGATTCACGTTTTTCAATCAGATGAACTAAAATCACCCAAAGCGTCTGAATGGAACGTCATGCCGATCCATATTTAGTTTAAGATTAAAATAAGTTCAAAATTACTCTGAGTAGGCAAAGCTTTTGACTTAAAAAAATATTTTAGTTTTGTTTAGTTTAGGTCCGAGTCAAATCATGACATCTATTCTTACTATATATATTAAATGTCGGTGTCTGGGTAAAATACAGTAATACTGTGCGACCTAATTTACCAACAAGGGTCGTATCCACTTCTTAATGATTTAGGTTCTGCAAGTTTTATATCCTTCGATATCGCACAATATATATGTTTACACCTTTTTTAGCGTTTATATGCAGTGAATTCTTCTGCATACTCAGCTTCATCTTGTAGTCAATGTCATTGTCAGTCTCGCATTTTCTCGCACACTATGTAAATCACGTTTTGATTATATAAGGAATAGTGTGACGTTTATTTTATGTTGTTTTACGTAATAATTAAATGAGAGTCGATACATACTGCTTGAATAACCATTCAATCTACAAACATATGTGTTCCTAAATCATACACAAGAGTATGATTCGAAAATATTTTTATGAATGTGTTACATATTTAGGATCTTACAGAAAGTAACAGAAAAGAGTGAAGACAAGTTTTGTAAAATTTAACAAATAATGTATTTCCCAGAAAAACAAGGTAAAAATGAGAAAAAGAACATACGGTTTTAAGAATCAAATCCAAAATTAGTCCAAGAATAAAGAAAATAGAAGTCCTATTATTAAAAAGTCCTAAATGTATCTGAGTTAGAGTCCTGATGAAATCCAAGATAGAAGGCTATGACGTCTGTTGCTACCTTCAGAGTACTGTTTTGTCAACAGTTCCTTCTTGATTCGCAGAACAATTAATCCAGTTTTGAATTCCGAATAAATTTCAATGACTGTCTTTGTCCGAGAATTCTGTATGAGCACTATATATTTTCAGGGAAAAGAATCACTTGTATTCTATACAATAAAATTTCAACTCAAACTTGTCACAACAAACACCTTTAAGTATTAATGGTTTAGTGCCCAAATGCCAAAAGTTTATCCAGAAAACAGTTAAACACTAGTTTAAGACATAAAACAGATTCCCGGATGAGGGTCACAAGTTGATCTTTCTAGAGCAAAATATAAGTTTTTTACATGCCTAACTCTGAGAAAAAAAAAATAAAAAAATAAAAAAGTTGTTTACCAGATCCGTTACTGGTTCTGAATCAAAGTCACCAACTAGATACAGTGTTTCTATATCATAACAGTCAGATCTAACGGAACCGAACTGAATTTCTGAATAACAAAAGTCAGATCCAGTAGACAAAGTTACCTTATAATTGCTTGTAATGGAATGAAAAAAATTAAAACTAACAAACAAATGATTAAATTACATATACATAACAAATGACCCTCAGCTGTAGGTGACCTGATGATAAATGTTAAATAAATGGATAAAAGAAGTGTTCGCAAATCCTAGAGTTGTGAGTGTATGCATAAATCATTATAAACAGTCTTGCTTTAATGCTCTCTCCCTCTCCCATCCTCTCCCGATCTCTCTCTCTCTCTCTCTCTCTCTCAATCAGATAGTGCATTTGAACTGTTTCTAATCTACATATCTATCTACGTGTATTATTTACATATATAATTTTTAGATACCGTTATCTGTCAGCAACTGATTGTAATGTGGTATGTGTGTGTGTGTGTGCGTGTGTGTGTGTATGTGTTTGTGTGTGTCTGATTGTCATTTTTAATGTAGCTTTGACACTTTTTCAGTCATATCGCTACGATGTCTACAGCGTAGCAGTTTATTGAAATGTCTGGCACTGGGGAATACTGTCGCTGACGTGTAGGATTTTGTCCCACCAAGTCGCATTATCCTGACACCAGTCCTAACACTAACATATGAATGCTGAGCGCCAAACGAGGCAGCTGCTAGGACCATTGTTTATTAGTCTTTGGTATGACACACCCGGGGTTTGAACCCGCGACCTCTCGCAACCGGGGCGTACGCTCCAACCACTAAGGCCACTTGGTCGGTCCTGTAAGGTGGCAATAGAGCTACAAACTGAACAAAACTTTCAATAAATATAATGAGATAGTTCGTACAAGGGAGGATAAATGTATAAATAGAGGTTTACACGTGTTACAAACAGATGACGCTACGATTGAAATGTTCCACTCACCACGGGCAATGTAAATATAAACCCCGGTAAACTTTGAGTGTGTCGATAAAATTTGGCTCTATAACGGAATCAATCATTGTTTTAAGGTAACCAAGTTTCTAGAATTGTATGCTTAGGTGGACCTCAAATATTTGTTTAATATTTTATTAAATGTATCAGCTGTGTTCAGTTAATTAACGATCCCTGTAGAACGAAATCCAATTCGTTTAGCCATTACAAAACATATTTCATTGATTTTTCAATATCTCTTTCCTCTTCAATTCTCTTAAAAATCATCATTTTATTACTAACACAAATTAATTAGAGTAAAGATGAATTTGTTTCAAATCAATTAAATCTTTTCTATTTTCTTTAACCCACAACCTGATGCAAAATGGTACGAACAGTATTTTGCCGGTATCCTCGGTTTGAACATATAGTGAGTTGGTGGAAGTTGTTTGACTTCACGTCTGTACTATCACCATACAAAAAATTTCTTTTGGTACTAATTCGACTTGCTCTGTCTTGAAAAGCATGATCAATTTATGACAACAATTATCAACGGTTGCCTGGTTCCAATCAGTGAAATTTTCACCAGTATTTGTTTTGTGTCAAATCCACATTTTAGTCACTAGAAAATAGTTTGCAAAAATAATATTAATTTTTTTTAAACACGTGTGAGTAGTGAAAGGGGCCACCCTACGTACAATGGGAATTAGCATTACAGGGACCCCTGGGCCACTCTACGTACAATGGAAATTTAACATGGCGAAAAATCGTGGGCCACTCTACGTACAAGGGGAATTTAACATGGCAATAAATCGTGGGCCACTCTACGTACAAGGGGAATTTAACATGGGGAATAGAGTTTGGGGTTGTTTAGGGACAAAGGGAATGGAACATGGGATTTTTTTTTTTTTAATTTAAAAATTTAAAAAAAGGGGTAGGCAATGGAAAGGCTATCTCTTTTCGAGAAATATGGCTGGCCCTGAAAAGGGCCTTTGGGTTTTCTTCTGCTTCTAATTTCTTCTTTTCCTCCACCAACTTCTTATTTTATCTCCAACACTCTTTCTCTTCTTTTTTTTCTCCTTCTCTTCTTTCTTCTCTTCCTCCTCTTCTTCTTTCTTCCTCTTCTCATTTTCTTCTTCTTTTTCAATTTTTTCGTTCCATGTTCTTATTCTTATCTTTTCCTCTTCATCCTCCTTCTCCTCCTTTATTTCCTTCATCACACCACTAATCTTGTCCTTTGCTTTTCTTAAATTGTTAATTTCCATCTTTACACGATGGGGACTATAGGAATAATGGTCTTCAACGAGTCTTATTAGCATCTGTTCCATTATTCCTAAGTTGTCTAAAACGTCTTGCAAGGTTTGTATTTTGTCCATTTGGTTTGACGCCATCTTCTTTTTATTCTTTGCAGAATGGTTTGAACAACTAATACTGTGGGTTCTTATACGAAAAGCGCGGACGTGAAGGAAAACATCCCCCTAAAACATAAAATGGATCTTACCTAGATCATGACCCAACAACGCGCGGACGTGAAGGAAAATATCCCCCTACTTTCTCATTTCATATAATATAACCCTAACTATACTCTCTACATACGCTAAGAATCAATAAATAAATCCATAATCTACTATTCACACAAACTTACTTCAGCATTTACAAACACACAAACACACAAACACATACACTTCCACTATTAATAAAGAGTTAGTGTTTATATTCACACTACTCTACCTATACACATTGGCAAATTAATAGTTATTTCTTTTCTAGAGTATTGGGTAGCCCTGAAAAGGGCTGTTTTGTTTGGAACTTCATCGACACCTGGTTAATGGTGGCACCTTCCAGGCCTGGCGCCACATACACATCTTATCCCCCAGTTACTTTTTACCTTTTGGGGGGAGAGAGCAGAGGCAGGATATGTCGCTTCAGAATCCCAATTTTCACTCTCTGGGATTCTGAAATTTTTTCTTCTCTCCTTTTCCTCCTCCTCTTCTTTATATCTTCTCTCCTCCTCTTCTTTTTTTCTTCTTTCCTCCTCTCTTATCCTTCCCTCCTCGACAATGGCTTCAGCGGCCAGTTCATTTAATATGCGCCTGGCATATTCCAGATGCACATGAAGTTCCAACAGTTTCTCCAGTCTCGTGTTCATTTTTGGTGTTGATCAATCAACAAGGGTAGCTGGACTGCCGAACGAGTTTCAATTTATACTGAAAGCGCGGACGTGAAGGAAAACATCCCCTAAAAACATAAAATTCATCTTACCTAGATCATGACCAAAAAACAACAACAACGCGCGGACCTAAAAGAAACACTCACTCACTTTTTTATGCTACCCATCACTATTGTAAAATTTTTATAAATCACTTCAATAGACTATCCACATACGCAAAGCAATCCAATCTAACCCAAAATATATACCTCTAACAGCCAAAAAAACTAACATCATTTTAATCTACTATCCACACCAACCTATTTTATCACTCACAAACACAATCACACAAACACACAAACACATACCCTCACATTTTTTAAGAAAGAGTTAGTGTTTATTTTCACACTACTCTACCTACACACACTGGCAAATCGATCGTTATTTCTTTTCTAGAGTATTGGGTAGCCCTGAAAAGGGCTGTTTTTTTTGTTTTGCTATGGCATTCTTTTTTAGTTTCTAAGAATGCGATGTCCTCTGAGGATAGACTTTCTGGCGATAGGTCTGCTTCTTCGGAAAGAGAAGAAGAATTCTTTGGTGTCGATACGACAATCGACAAAGCCTCTGTCAGCTTCAGGTTGCTGCTGCTGCTGCTGCTGTTGCTGTTGTTGCTGCTGTTGCTGCTGTCTCTGAAGTCTGTACTTCTCTGTCCATTCTTCTTTCTCCCTGTTCATTTCTTCTCTGAAGAGCTCTTCTATCAGGTCTTCAGTGATTTTTAACATTCTCACATTCTCTATTTCTTCTGGCTTCGGTATCAGACTGTGTCTGACCCTATGCAAATTCACGTAGGCTTCGTTGAGCTTAGCTAGTTTGGAGCACATCTTCTTAGGAGGATGAGTCGACAATGGATGGCTAGACTGGGAACAACCCGGTTCTTAAAGTTAAAGTGCGGACGTGAAGGAAAACATCCCCCACACGGTTTTCGAGCCGCAACGTTCATGAGAGGGATAGTAAGAAATGAAAGAGCATCAATCCAACATTCTTATAGCTAAACAAACCACAAAGGCATTTTTTTCAAAACACAACATTTTTTATTCAAAAATCACTTAACACTAACTAACAACAACTCTAACAATAATCCAACATAATAACATCAAACAATTTTTTTCAAATGACAAACATTTTTTTCTTCAATTACTAACTACTTTGAACAGGGCTGACAACGTTGTGAATGAAATTGTGATTTCCACTGTTGGAAATCATTAGGCCATTGATGGACACTACGTTTCCTAGCTTGAGACAAAAGATAAGCATAATGGTCACAAAACCATCGATCTACTTTCACATCGTTTCTAGCAGAAGAACGAGGATCGAAATGAGTCACTAAATGTTCTAAGGAATAGCCCAGGCTGCGATGATGCAGAAAATACACACAGTACTGTCCACACACCAAGGAATCTGTGCCTTGTAATTTCACATTATTGAATCGGGTGGTTTGAGCATTTCTTCTCATAAAGTCGATGATATCGTCTTCCAAAGGGGGCAATCCGTACGAATCGAAATATTCCACACATCCTTCTTGAGGAAAGTAGACGGCTACCCAGTGGGTTCCTGGGAGATGACTGTCGTCCGTGTTGATCACGTAAGCTTGATGGTCTTTAGGTTTGCGATGAGGGAGTTCATCTTTAGCACAGACGACAGGATTCCAAGAAGACGTATACGAACTGTGGTTCAAAAGGTAATAAAGTTCCCAGGTATCCATTGTTTTGTGTTTTTTCTTCACAGGTAATAATAAGTCGTCAATTCGATCCTGACTTTTTGCTTGAAAATGTCTGACGAATAAACGGTTATTCGTTCTGTTTCCTCACTCTGATTCAGGAGAGCTTCGATACGATGGATCTCTTGAGTGGTTAATGCTGGACAAGAATGTTCACGCAAGTCTTTATACCACTGGTGCAACACGTCTTTGTTCGAGATGAGACTCCAAGCTTCGTCCAGATACTCGTTCAATTTTTCTTCTTGACTTAACATTAGGCATTTATCGTGTTGAATTTGACTGGGATGATCGTTTTGACATCCATAGCAATTTTTCTTGATCAATTCCGTTATTTTGTCGACCAAGTGTTTGGCAAAACAGGAGACTAAATGGGCTTCTTGTTCTGGCCATCCCGATTTCATCATGATCACTTCTTCTTCCACAGTCTCCTTACATTTCATGTCCAAAGTTTCTCCACTAGGTAAAGAGGGATAACAGTCTTCCATAGCTTCTAATAGTCTAGAATGACTTCTCTCAAACTGTTGATTTCTATCGTATTATCGAATTCGGCATACAGGATGACGTTCACTGTCTGTTTCAGTGCTTCTGCAAACTGAAGTTCCACACGAATCTGGCCAGATTTTATAGGGTGGAAATGTCCCTCGTCGCTGCCTTGGTCTGGAGTGAAATCGAAAGCCCACAAAGTATAGCCTCCTGCATATTCTTTGTAATCAATGCCGTGACTGGTGTTGGTTCCTAACTGGCCGGTGGCTTCGTACAGGGACAAGTACGATCTCAAGTAATTGTTGTTGGCAAAGTCAGGTTCGAAAGGTCGGGTACACAAGGTCTTGCCATCGCGACTGACTTCGATTTTCTTCACGTTGAAGTGTTGAAAATAGAAAGGATTTTCAGCGAAGGCTCCGTTGAAGGCTGCATTCGAGACCATACCAAGGATCAAACGTTTGGGTAACTGTCCTTGGAACAGATGATCTTCGGTTATGGAATGCAGTCCAGAAGAAATGGTGAACGTTTTCACTTCCACACGTCGTATGGGATACTTGGCGGTCGTTCTGCTCAACGTCTGACTGATGTCGTTTCCAACTTTAGGTAACACTTCTACGCGTCGTACGTAGAGTTTGGCCTCTTCGATTTGGCTTTTAGGATTGCCACTCTTAGTAGCAGTTTCATCAGCCAACAAATGGAAAATGGCACTGCTGTGATTCAGTCTCAGGCGCACATTGACCCCGTTCAGCAAATATTTCTCTTGCAACCACATGTCCAAATGCAAACGATGCATCAGTTCTAAACTCTTTTTACCTGTGATTCTGTCTCGTCTTGCCACAAAGCCGTCATTGTCATCTGCGTCAGTTATCTTAAACTTGTCCGCTTCGTCATCTACCCACAGCACACAGGCATTGAGATGACTTGTCTTGGCATCTGGTCCGTACGTCAAGAGATTTTCCAGGTAGGCACGGTAAGGGTAAGTATCCATGCTGCTGCTAACCAGTTTGTTGTTCAAGTACAAGTCCACTGAGCTGAACAAGGAATGCATGAAATTGTTGACGGGAGCTATAATCTCAGTGTTTTCTACTGCACCATCATCCTTATCTAGAACTTTGACTTTCAAGTACAAGTAACTGCTATTCAGATCGATGTAATCTTCGGGCTGTCCTTTGATTTCAAACTCGATGGGAGCTGAGGCTATCAATGAGGAGACGGGATTAAATTCCACCCATTGGGATTCTTGCATCGTCATCATGGTGGGGGGCATGGCAAACAGATCCAGTTCCGTCTTGGAACAAGCGCAAGACTCTCGGTGCATCATTTTTTGTTGTTGCTGTGTCTCAATAATCGAAAACGTCTAAGTCTCGAACGGTTCTTCTTTTCTTGGCCTTTCTCGCTTGAAGTCTGGTGAAAGGGTGTTTTCTTCTTCGTCGTCTCTTTCTGCCTTGTCCTTGCTGAATGCTTGACTCGGTAGCGTGCAAGGTATTTATAGGTGTGTCTGGTCGGCCTAAAATGTCTTTGCCCGTTTGCAGCAAGACATTTTTGCCTGCCCTCATGAAGGCTTCTTTAGGGTTTTGTTTGTCGATGATGACATTTTGGAGAAATTCTTTGCCTTGTGTCAGTGCCGCATCTTTCAAGGCGTGCAATCCTCGTGTCACCATCGGTTTCAAGACTGGAGCCACCGAACGAAAGGCTGATTTTAACATGTCTCCTAAACCGTGTCCTCGCTGTCGAGCAACCCCTCGGTACACTGGATACATGACTTACTTACTTACGAGTCGTGAGAGAACCGTTTTCGAAAATGGAGTTTCACCGTGACTTTTCCTTTGGTGAATGGAATATTTTGTCCCAAATCTCCTTTTATAGTAATGTTGACCGTGTCCAAATACGACTTGCTGACCGGCAAATAGTGAGGATGGACAAATTCGCGGTGGACGTGGTAAGTGTTTCCACCTTCCTCGTCAGCGATTGTGGCAGAGTCCACTTTGAAAGGAATGACACGCAGTAACGGTACGGAGGTGTGTCCCACCACGTTGTATTCCACCACATCGGAATACACAAAGATCAAATTCAGTCCTTGGTTCAGTTCTACCGGGGTATGAAAATACTGGCCAAAAGACTCGTTGCTGTAAATGACAACTTTTTGTTTTAGTGTTTGTTCTACTTTCTTCCTCATCTTTACGTTACCACCCAACATGTCAAACAATTCATCACAGAAATAGAAACCCATGATTTTATCCCCCTCAGGAAATTTCATCAGGAAGCGACGAGCTGTTTTGTGGTATTCCAGGGTGACAGCTTTGGACTTGAAAGTCTTAAAAGCTTCCCCAAACACGCCATTAAACTTGGAGGCTATGGCGCTGACCAAATGTTGACCACTAAAATAATAGCCTGAGGGAATGAACAACTCATAGTCGATCCAATTTGGATTGACTTTGTTTTTTGTTTTATGGGGATATTTGTTATTGTCATTCATCCACTTTTGCAATGGTTCGTCATAAACTTCCACCGTAAATTTACTTTGATCGTCAATGACATTGAGGACTTGGGTTGGGTGAATTATTTCTACCAAAGCCACTTCCCAATGGGCTTCGTGATCTAAGGGGATGGCCTGAGGTAATTTGGCCGTGTAACAGCACAACGTGTTGTTGGGAAACACTTCCATGGAACTGTCACTGGGTAAGGTTAAGTAAAATTGGTTTTGGTGACTCATAATTCCAGAGTTCTGTGGCTGTCCGAGGGGTTAGTGGATGTCAGAGTCGTGTCTCCGCCCAAAATGGGGTTTTGGTTGTGGATGTTGGAGTGGTGACTGGCACTGGCACTGGACACAACGTTCCCGTTCGAGGAGAATTTCAGGGAGGGATTGGGAAGCAGGTAACCGATGCAACTGCTCAATAAAATGGTCCACAATTGTTTGTCTCCTTGTTGCAAACTCAAATTGGCGATGGCTGCCCCGATGACACAATACACCACGAAGATTTGGCAGAAAAAGACGATTTGCGTTTTAGGCACACGTTCTCCACACCACACCCACAAGGGTTGTTTTTGTAAATCTTGCACAGAAGAACTAGGGGAAGAAGGACTGGTCGACGTAGCTGCGTCTGATGTGTGAAAGGGCATGATGGTCACTTCTTCTTTTTATAGTCGATGACTTGCGAAGCGTCGATCCAAGAATCGAAACTGGGGGGATATCCTTTCCAACGTACTTTGACTTCTTTGACACGTCGTTTGCCCACTTTACGGGTTCTGCGTTCGAGAATGCTTTCGATGTCGTACACGTCGTCTTCTTTTTTGGTGACACGTTGTAACTCGGGCAAATAAAACGTTCCTTTGAGTACTTCTCCGTTCATGTCTTCCAATTTATAGACGGCAGGATGACGGCCATGTACTCGTCCAGTGACGCGAAACAATTCGGTCGTCCAGTTAGGTAAGTAACCTTTGTCGAAAGTGCGTTTGGTTTTGCCAATGCGCACCCAATCTCCTACGGTCAACTCTCCACTTTTCTTGGGGACAGCCCTCGTCGGGGACGTACCGAACAGACGCTCGAACACCAGCACTTCGTTGTCGGGAGTCACGTCTTGCGGGGCACGTCCGATGCTTCGATGGTAAGATTGGTTGTACGCTTGCACCAGGTGCGGTAAGATGTCGATGTACTTCAGAGTGTGGTGATGCGTAAAATATTTCCACATGCGTTCTTTCAAAGTGCGTTGAAAACGTTCCACGATGCTGGCTTTGGTTTCGGGATTCTCGGTGGTAAAAAAATGAATGTCACGTTTCTTTAATTCTTTTTGGAAAGCTTGGTTCAGAAATTCGGTACCTTTGTCCGTTTGCCATCGAAGAGGGCGACGACCGCTTTGTTTCAACACCCGTTGCAGGGCTCGCACTAACTCGCTGCTCGATTTGGAAGTCAAGGGCACGACCCAGGCAAATTTGGAAAAGACGTCGATGACACAAAACAAATATTTGTAACCACGATTGTAGCTGGCCAAATGAGAGACATCGGCTAAATCGGCTTGCTATTGATGATCGATGCCTTCCACTCGGGTGCGACTTCTGGCAAACTTGCGTCGAATGGGTTTGTGCAAAGTGTAGGTAGCTTGTTCTTGTAACCATCGTTGCACTTGAGGTAAACGGAGACTTTTCAGTCGCGTTTTGGCAGCACGATACAATTTTTGAACTCCTGCGTAACCTGCAGGATGCGAGGGATCGTAGTAAATGCTAGCTAAGACTTTTTCCATTTTTTTGTGTTTGTGTGTTAATAAGGTACCCACTCTTGGAAGAGGCTACTCTTTTTCTCTTGGGGTATTTTCTTGGATTGCAAGGCTTTGCGTGTGCGGCCGGCAATAGGTGTCGAAGAGGAGGAGGATGTCTGAGCGGGGGATATCGGTTCTTGTTTCACTTCTGTCTTCACTTCTGTCTTCACCTTCTTTTTCTCTTGTGAGGAAGAAGGGGTGGCCATCATCTTTTTAATCCATCCAATTCTGGAGGTAGGTGGTGTTGTTAACTTGCGTACTTTTTCTGGTGGAGTTTGAAACCCTTCTTCTTCTTCTTCTTTTCCTTTTTCTGTCTTGGTCACGGGTACTGGTGGTACTGGTACTGGTACTGGTACTGATGATGGTGCTGGACTTTTCATCAAGGTCTTAAAATCTTTCAAAGTGGGTAGAGCTGTTTCGTCTAAAGCTTTCTGGTGAAAGAGTTGTAGTCGTTGCAAGAGTTGACCGTACTTTTGCGATTTTTCTGTTTCGGACAAATCTTGGCGATCCATCAAGGATTGCAATTCGTGTTGTAACTGGGACATCTCGCTCAAATTGGGATTGGGAGGTAAATGCGGGGTGCGTTGTTCTTGCCACCGATGGTATTCCATCCATCGTTTGTAAGGCACTAAAGCTAGTTTTCGTCCTTCCATGGGGTTGTCAGGGGTGAATTCTGAGATCTTGGGACTTCCGAAGGCCTTTTTATCTTGCTCCCACCAGTCCTCCCAACATGGTTCCCAAGACTCCTTTCAGTATGGGGCCTAACAAGAGAGGTAAAATGCCTCCACGTTGGACCAACATCTTCTTTTTTTGACGAATGGGAATTTTCTTTTGAACCATTTTCCGAAGAACATGACGATGTTTGCCTAAGCATTGTTTCTGGTGTTTGGACAAAGGGATCGTGCCTTTCAAAACGTTCAAACAACATTCGCACACGGTATCGATGACCTCTTTGGAGGCCGTTTGAATGAGTTTTTTTCGTAGGGGTGGAGAAGCTTTGGACAGGACAGATAACAGGTCCCCATGTTTGGCTAAACGTGGTGGTAGTCCTTTCCTTTTCTTTCCTTGGGGTTTTCTGGAGGGTGACATCTTTGAGTCTTTAGGAGCACCTAAAAACACTGATACCCTACTCGGTCACAGGCCTTTTTTATACTGGAACGCGTCGCCACTGATTGTCTTTACGTTTTATCAGTTTGAGGACAGGCATGACACGTCGTGCAGGGGTACGTAACGGACTAAATCGAGCCAGTTCTTGCTTGGACAAATCCAGTAAACTTTGTAACATGCCCGATCTTTCATGGACTTTGATTTTGGGAGAAGGTACTTTGTGAGCAGCAGCCACTGCCGCTAAATTGGAAGGTCCTGCCACTGGGGAAGTTCCTTTGGGGGTCATCAACGGAGAAGTTCTTGGTGTAATCAACGTCTCCAAGTACTCTTCAGTTCCTGGTGACATCAACGGAGAAGTGGACAAACGTGAGGCTGCCGGAGACGCTGTGGCAGGTCGTGGCTTGCGAGTGTAAGGTTGCGTCCTGGCCGAAGTGCCTCTCTTGCGACTAGTTTTCTTCTTCTGTGGACTTTTCTTTTTCTGGGGACTTTTTCTCTGTTTCTTTTTCTGAGGGCTTCTTTTCTTTTTCCGGGGTGATGGTGGTGGTGTCTGGTAAGAGGAGGGTCCTGCCACTGGAGAAGTTATTCTTCTTGGGGACCTGGTCTTTTTCTTTTTCTTCTTGGGGCTTCGTTGGACTTTTGTCTTGGGGATAACTTTGGGGGCATTAGGATCCCATCTTAAGAGTGAGCGAATGATGACGCCTCCTAGAGTACCGCTCCCTCCAGGTTTCAAAATGATTTGTTTTTTGGTTTGAGTGTCGATGCGGGGATCGGCCAGTTGGACCAAAGCGACTTTGTTTCGATCGAAAAAGCGTTGGGTTTGATGAGGAATCTGAATGATTCCTTGGAGTAATTGACGTGCCGTCACCGTGAACCATCGTAAGACTTCTTTGAGACTAGCTTCTAAGACACGGGCTCGTGTTTGTGGATCTTTTTCTCGACTGATGCCATACAAGGCACGAATCAATTTGACGGGAAGATGCGACTGAAGGGACGTCATGTTCGCACTGTGTGAGACAGACGAAAAAGGGTCTGAGGTTTTTATAGATTTTTTTCATGGGGAGTGAAATTAAGTCGAGGACGGAGACGTGTACAGGACAGGCCCTCCGTCTTGGCACCAGTGGTGAAACAAGTGGGTACGAAATCGCAAATCCTCGGGGGTCGTAGGTTTCAAATCGACGAGTAAATAGGCGTGTGGCGTTTGAGTGGCATCGTCGTACGCCTGAGTCAGCCAAGGCGTTCCTAACTGTTTGGCTAAGACTTGCACTTGCGATTTATCTCGAGGGCTTTTAAACAAGACCACGTAATGCGCATTGAGACTGATGGTGCGATGGGCTTTACTTTGTTGAAACAAATTTTGGGTGATGTAAACGACACTGGCATTACGGTGATGCCCTTTGCGCGTAAACCACAATTTAATTTCTTCTTCGTCTTCTCCTAACATGTCGTCGAAAATGACCAAATGGGTTTGACGGGAGTCAGAGACGATGCCATCGTCTTCTTTAGGAATGCCTTCCACAAACACGATGGAATCGCCTTGACTTTCTCGCAAGAGTCTGTACGCCGATTGCCACTCTTTGTAACACCACACGATCCGTTGAGGGGGTCGATCGATCAAATGATGTTTATGTTCGATCAAACGTTTGACGAATTCGGTTTTACCAGAACCGCTAGGTCCAGCAATGAGCATGTTAAAGGGATGGCGAAGATACAAAGCCTCCCAACTGGCACGATCTAAGTGTTCGTCGATGACTTTGACAGTAGAGGAAGAGGGAGCAGAGACAGCAGAGGTAGCCATGGTGTGAGAAATGTCACTTGTGACACGAAAAACAAACAAGACAAGAGTTTATATACTTTTTTCAGAACACGTTTATTGAATGTTTCAAATATGAACACGAAAGACAAAAATACATACAACCCAAATAGTGATGTACAGGAATAAAAAACACATCAAAACAATCAAAGTGGAATATAAACAAGTGTCTGTACAACATGTTTTGGGTAACGAAGATGTCCTAGGGACAGTGTGTAATGTTCTTACAGTCTCTACATGAGGTATTGTCACACAAGTGTCCTCCCGGAATGACCTTTCAGGCCTGTCCATGACAGTCCTGTCCTGAAGCGAGTGGTTGTTCTCGGTGACGGGTTCTTCTGGCATCGTCACTAACACGGGTTGAAAAGTAACTTTTTTCCTTGAACAACTCTTGTGCATACTGGGCCACTTCTTGGGTCCAAGCTTCAAAACCCCCTTTTTTCCAATCACGAACATCTGTCCAATGGGGATGTAAGTCACAAGCTACACACACATCGTCATACACGTCTTGGGTAGCTAAAAGTTGACGAATCTTTTTTTCCTGTTGAGGTCGAGAAGTATCCAGATGAAATCGCAAGGCTTTGAGCAAAAGGAGTTTTTCGTGACCATTTAAGGCCATGGAGGTGGTAAGTACTGATCGTAAAGAGTCCACAAAGAATCGGCTGGTAAACGAAATCCCAGAAAACAAGTCACTAAAACACACACCACTTGTCGTCCAAAATTGAATGGATACAGTTCTTGTAATAATTGATGGTAATGATCCACGGTTTGAATATGGTCATTGAGTTCCTTCCACGGAATCTGTTGGATGACATGTGACATAAACCGTGGCATGGCAGCCTGTTTTTATGTTCTCTTTTTTTGGATGCAATACACGTACTTTCTAGCCAGAGATCTTCGTTCTCCAGTAGGGAATCTAAAACTTGCATACTGTAACCGAAACGTCAGAGTTCGTTTAGAAGTTTCCTCTTCCGCTAAGTAGATTCCACGTAAAATATGTTGGTAATCCTTTAACTTGTCTTCCTCAATGTATTGCTGTAGGTGAATCTCGAAGTAACCATAATCATGAACATGTCGATCATTAGCGACCTCAAAGTTTTGAACAATGTCTGACCATTGAAAGAATTTCTGACGAATCAGTTCTCTTATACCATTCAGGTACCAGTGGTTAAAGATCTGGTGACGTATCGGATGCAATTGTTCTTTACGTTTCACTTGTATTTTGACCAGCTCTCGGTAAATGCGTTCTCTCAACTCCACAGGCAAAGCACGAATGTTCTCTTGTAAAGTATCCATGAATAGGTTATACTAAATCCTCTTTGGTCTGACACAAGAAATGTACTGTTTGCACAAACATGGTTTTAATTCATTGTCGAATCTAAATCGTTTCACCACTAATCTACACATTACAATTCGTTCAGAAGTTTCCTCTTTCACTAAATTGACATTGCGTGAAAGATGTTGGTAATTCGTTAACTCTTCCTCTGGAATTCGATGCAGTACGTTTACAATGTAGTAGATAGAATCGTCAATACCAAACCATTCCTTTTTATAACCAGGAGGTCGTTGATCAATGTCTGTCCAATGGAACACTTTCAACTCAATCAGTCCTTGTATAGCCTGAAGGTACCAGTGGTTCAAACACCGGTGACGTATCGGATGCAATTGTTCTTTACGTTTCACTTGTATTTTGACCAGCTCTCGGTAAATGCGTTCTCTCAACTCCACAGGCAAAGCACGAATGTTCTCTTGTAAAGTATCCATGAGCAAATTATTATGGTAAGAAGTTACTTCAATGTCTCGGTCCCACTAAAGGTAAGTAATGACAATTCGGTGACCATCGAGCATGTTCAACGTAGGCCGAATCTTGCGGTTCCCAGTGGTGAAGTGACACACCGCAACTGAAGCACTTGACTTTATCTCCTTCGCCCAAGTAGAAAAATCCGCTCTGGCTAATTCTTCGGGGGTCGGTCCTCCCAGATACTTTGGTCATTTTCCTTTGAACGATTGAAGACGATTTTCAAAGTCGCAGTATTCCGACAAACGCACAGGGAACGAATATTCGTCTTTCACAGGTTCGTTTCGATGAGGGTTGGGTGACAGGAACAGGAGTTTGCTCAGGGCTGGATGACATCCGTAGGGAGGTAAACGTGAAGGTCGACATTCCCCTTTAAACCCGGTAAAATGTCTAAGAGGACAAGCGGCATCGCTTTCGCATCCCTCAGGTTTGACACGCACAGCATCACTTTCCATGACAGGGGCAGTGAGAACAAAGTTCCCATGATGCTTTACGGCATCGCTCAGGTCACAAGGTACAGCATCGTATCCATCGCAAGGCTCACAATCGCACTCGTCTGCAAACTCCGTTACGCAATTACAATGGTAACCACATGGACAATCGCAGTTTCCTTCCGGACATTTTCCGTCGCAATGTCTGGGTCTTATCCATCCAGTATTAGTCACACTAGAGGAAGATACAACTTTTTTACAATCCCCAAACTGAAACGATGTCTTTTTCAAAGTATTCATCTTGTTCGCTCGGTCTTGGTAGTCACAATGAACTATCAATCTTGACCATAGCCCCCTTTTTATACTAGTCTCAATGCAGTCTCCAGCTTGTACATCTTTCCTTTTTTACGTTTTTTATGTCTTGTTTCGGAAGGTACCGTCTCTAAGGTACCGTCAACATTTTACCGTAGTGTAATGGGTGGAAAGGCCATAGAAAGGTAAGGGCAGTGCGGAGACCATCGAGTATGTTCCAGAATAGCTGAATCTTTATAGATACATAGATCCATTCGTAACTTCAGTCCGCAAGCGAAACACTGTACCTCGTATCCCAATCCTGACTCAGGTCCCAAGTAGACAAATCCTGTTCTAGCTAAAACATGCGAAGAAGGTAATCCTTCCCTATCCGTAGGCCATTTCTGAAACGTGTCCAATCGACGGGCACAATCACAATAGTCAGGTAAGAAGACTGGAAAATGGTAGGGTTTGAACTTGGAGTTCTCATTGGGTTTCTCACTCGATTCTTGTTGTGGCGAAGTCATCTTTCTGGTGGGTGGCTATCCTCTTACAACCAATGTTTTATACCAACGTGTCCATACGGTAAGGTGAAATGATTGGGAAGTCGAACTCGCTTCTGGTACACGATTTGATAGACTTTTTCCAAAGGTCGACTGACGATGTGGTGAGTGGGTAAACGTACAATCTTGTTCGGTTGGTAAGTGGTCACTTTAAAGTTTCCATCCTCTCCCGATTGCAAGGCTTCTTTCAATACCCCAAAATTGACCACTCGACTGGTACGATAATTCAGAGTCAGTCCTTTCACTTTGCACGTGGTGTGCACTTCTCCTTGTTTGTCCCGGTATTCGTAGCCGTAATTTTTGGGACCACCACTGACAAAACTTAGAATCTTGTCGTCGGGATGCTCGTCTGTCCAGGCTCCTAAACGGTCTCCTTCGATGTTAGGGTGATGTTGAATCGGGTGATGGATGTAAATGCAGCTGTCCGTGTCAAAGTACAGGACGCGTTCTTCTAACAGTTCTAAAGCTTCGTACAATTTTAAGCGAGCATGGGCTGTCACGTAAGCCGCAATGATGACATTTCCAAAAGGGTCGTCTTGTACAAAGTCCAGATCTTCTTCGTAATTGACCAAGATCAAATTCTCTCGAACGACGTCCACGTGTTTCATGTATTTGGTTTTGTCGTGAATCATCTGGAAGTAGCGGGAAGGTTCTGTCAAATATTCCGTCTTGGGTAAACACGGTCGTTGTGCCATTTTACCCCACAAGCAATTTAACATCACTTTGGCAAACGATCGCCTGCCTTCGTTTTTCTCGATGTGGTCTAAAGTGATGCCTTCTTGTTCGTAGTATTTCTCTTTGAATTGTATTTGGTTTTCGGGAGTGTGACACCAGGAAGGATAGCCGCTGGCTTCTTGCTTCAGTTTCAAAAAGGCATCCACGTAGTCTGCCAAAATGCCTTTCTGATTGGGATCACCCTTGCGGTACTGTTGTGTCTTGGGAAAGTGGCAAATTTCGTACACTTCTAACAGTTGGTATCCCATGTCCAGAGCTTTGAACAATTCTACGCTGACCCAGGTTCCCGTCAAGGCCCGTTCTTCCTGGCTGTGCTGACAAGGTTGATCTTGGTTGCACCTTTCGGCACAAGTACGGCACAAGGGAAACATCAATTTGCCTTGACAATGGTGAGGTAAGACGGGATGGTATAGGTTCGTGGGAGGCAAAACTTTGCACTTGATCAAGCCTTGGTATTGTCGAATGTTTGTCAGGTCGATGTGTTCCGTTAACAATTGCGGGTGCCCTACAGGAAAGCGACAATATTTGCACACGTAGGGATACAGCGAACACACGTCCAAGTATTTGATTTCTTCTCCTTTCTCTTCGTCGGCTTGGTACAGCAAACAGGTGGCATTGGTCCTTCCTCCGTACAAACTATCCCTCGGGTTCAGCGGGTCCATGAACTGGTAACTTTCCACGAGGCGTTTAAACTCGGGATCGGTTTTCATACGGTGATCGTACTCGTGTTCCCACATTTCCACCACTTGGTATCCTTGCTGTTCTAACTTTAGGGGTCGCTGACAAGTGTCCTGGTACAAGTCTTCCATGGTTCGTTGCAAAAACTGATTTTTAGTGCCACGGTCAGGGTAACAGACGGGACATCCGTGAAATAAGCAACCGTTAAACTCGTACACGATCTTGGGGTTTTCTAAGTCCCAGCCATCGACCGAATACGTTCCGATGGTCTTTTCGCCCCCTCCGTTGCGGGCATGCTGAATCCACTTGTCTTCCTTGTCGCACAAGTAATGTAACCAACGTAGGGCTTTGACCGAGTATTGACGTTTGACAAAGTGGGTCGTTTGAGGACTGATGACAGCCACGGTCTTTTCAGGCATGAATCGTTGTCGATACACTAAGGAACACGCTTTGGCAATGGTGCAAGCTTCTTTCAAAGGATCGACCCCTCCGTGTTCCATGAACAGTTCTCGAAATTTTCCACAGCAACGCCGTAAAATGTCCACGTCGGAACGACAATACTTTAGCATTTCTTCCTGAAAGTCGAAAGGGTCCGAGGCGTAAATCTGGTACCAAGCGTAGAAAGCTTCTCGTTGTTCGGTACGCATGTTGTCGGGGTCGTAATAGTGAGCCTCGGGTAAATGGGGTAGAACGGCGTGTTGATTGGCTTCCGTATTGAAAAAGTGTGGAAAGTACCCTTTAGCCATTTCTGTCATTCCAAACGTTTTAGGCATTCGACTCAAAGGCATGGCCAAATAGCTCATCGAATCTTTAAACTGTACTTGTCCCACTTGCATGAAAATGATTTTGGCTCCGTTCAAAGTCACTTTAGGACGCTCGGTGCCTTGTTCCGTATAGTATCTGAGAAGAAACTGTCCATCGTATCCGGAGAAATTGTGAGCCATCACCGTGGCATGACGATGACAATCTCCGTAACGTTCGATGTCCTCTTGGCTCCACGTCTTGTCGACGGGATCTAAGGCCCATTGGGCAAAATCGGCTAACGTGTTCGGTCCCCGAAAGATTTTTTCACGCCCTCCAGGAATCTTGCTGCAGTGAGGGCAATGACTGAAGATAGGTTCTTGAATGCACTTCTCGCACGCTCGATGAGCCACGCAGAAATTAGGAATGTGAATGCCAGTCTCTTGCATGCATTCGAAATCGAAAAAGATGAAATTGCCTTTCTTCTTGTGACCGTCCTCTTTCTCTGTTGGGGGTTGGTATTTTTGCACGTAACATTCGTGTTCCAAGTCCACGATGTGGTGACAAATGTGACATTTTTTCTTTCCTGAACATACGTGTGCCTTGGTATTATTGGTACGTATGCCTTGTCCACACGCGGGGCACAATCTCAGGAGTTGACAAGCGCATTTTTTCTGTGAACCTTGCGTCTTCAAATGTTGTTGGTAACAGGCAGGGCTGACAAACGTGCGCAGACAAGTGGAACAAGGCACTGGTTCTTCGCTCAGACAGGGTGGAGAGGCCAAACATCCTGAGCATTTCCATCCACAATGTTTGTGTTGCTCTCGATTATTATAACCATAGTCACATTTCTCACAGTAATATCTGTATCCCAGGAATCCAGTGATACTGGTAATGGTATCGAAATGGTCATCGTGATGATAAAGGTGAATGTATTTTCCGTCCTTAAAGTCTTGGCCTCGAAACAATAGAGGCCCGCGCATTTCTTGAGGGTGCACTTTCAAGGGGTAGCGTGGAGCTAGGACATCTTGCAATTTTTGCATCTCGGGAATGCCACAGGGTGTGTCTTTGGGCAATCCGGCTTGTTGTAACAGGAGTTCTGCTTCGTTTCGTTGTTTGGCTCGGTCGGAACGTTGAATAGTGTTCCAGGTTCTTTTCCATTCTACCGTGTCGTTCTTGTTGGCATAGGTTCGTCCCACCACGATGGTACGGGCTAAACACATCTGGTCTTGAGGGTTGTTAATTCGGACGAGACTCGTTTTGGTGTTGCGAAGATCGTCCACCAATAACATCTTTTTGCGTCCTGTCCCTTGAGGAGGAGAGACGTGGGTCATGTCCAGTGTGGCTTTACCATCGGTGATGTCAAACTGATCATTAGATTGTTGTACGTGTTGAATCTTGTCCATGACTTTGGAAGCAGTCAATTCTGCAGGGGTGCTAAACTCGATCCAAACAGGGGATTTCAAACCGTCGTGTTGTATGGAAAGTCTCAAGCGATCGTCTTCTTTGGGTTGACATTGTCGCTTGAGTGCAGTGAGCAAAGAATCCCACACCTCAGTGATGAACACTTCTGCTTTCTCTAACGGCACTTCAGCCTTGAAATCTTTAAACTTCACTGTGTATTTGTAAGCCGTGGTTCTAAATTTTCTAGAGGAGCGCTTTTCAGTCTCTCGAATGGAATAGTACTTTTCAGGGTTAACTAAGGGTGGTGAACTTGGTTTAGAGGGTTCGGATTCTGGTTCACTCATGTCCTCTTCAAAATCACTGGCATGAATTTGTGCCAAGATTTCAGCCCTGGTTCGAGGCGATAGATCACGTTTCTGCCTCTTACTTTCTTCTTCTTTCTTCTCGAATGAATGGGATCGTTTCATCTTGAAAGCAAAAAGTCAAATGACTCAAGTTCAAACACCATAAACTACTTTATAGTCATAGCAGACCAGCGTATATAAAAGGGTGTGTGTCTTATCCTTTCACTATTCATTTCACTCTCAAGCCGAGCACAACGATGGAAGAGACTAACCAGATGGAACGTTTCGTCAGAGCTTTGCGAGGGGTCATTAGAAAATTCTCTTCAGACCAGCCTACGGACTACTCTCCTTCCTTTAGAGATAAAAGTCAAGATACTTGCTATATCTGTCAGAAGAAAGGGCATTGGTCTTCAGAGTGTCCAGACCGTCAAAAAAGAAAAAAAACAGGGGATAAAAAAGACAAAAGTCAAGATACCTGTTATTATTGTAAAGAAAAAGGACATTGGTCTCCAGATTGCCCAAAAAAGAAACAAGAGGAGTCAGAAGAAAAGAGGAATTCTTCAGAAGAAGAGAGGGATTCTTCAGAGGAAGAGAGGGATTCTTCTGAGGAAGAAAGAAGACAGGTGAAGAAAAAGAAACAGGAGAGAAAAAGAAGAAGGGAAGAAAGCGAGGAGGAAGAAGAAGAGGAAAAGAGTGTGACGGTGAAGAAATTCAAAAAACAGAGAGACTAAACAAGGAGAAAAGAAGAAATCAATGAACTTTTTATTAAAGTGTTGTGATGTGAATTGTGAATTGGATTGTAAAAAAATGGAGAAAAGAATAAATGAATGATATAAGGTAAGCGTCTTTGAGTTGTGATTTTAAAATAAGAACGTACACTCACGCACTCATACACAGACACGTACTATAAGGGTAAAATGAGTGAGTTTTTTTGAGTTATTGGCAAATTGAAATTGTATTTCTTTTCGAGAAATGTGGGTGGCCCTAAAAAGGGCCTTTTTTCTTCATGGTGTAGGGGTGAGTTTAAGCTATCAATTTTAACTGCCTTAAGCCTTTGCCACGGCCAAGGCCTACTTCTGGACTGCGTAATGTTGATGATGATTGGGTTGAAATCACTAGTAGGCTTAGTCACAGGGTTGACATGTTTGGCTCGGGAAGGTCGTATTCTCTTCGGTCGTGATAAAGAAGTCTGATACATTTGTTTCAGACTTCTTAACTCCGCTAAAATGTCCAACAGTACCGTGACCGTTTGATTTTCACCCTCTTGTTTCTTTGCTGCTACTTCTTCTTGCTGTTGTTTTTTTCTTACCTCTTCTTCTTGTTGCTGTTGCTGTAGGAGAAAAGCCTGTTCCGCTTCCTTTTGTCGTTGTATAAATTTCTCCAATTCTTCTTTCTGTCTCTGTCTAAAATTCTCCACTTGCGGTAATGAAGAAGGTAACGAAGGTTCCGGAACAAATTCTTGCGAGGAGAGAAAATCCACAAAATCCCAATTCACCTCTTCTGAAAGTAAGTCCGGGTTCCCTTGGGCGGTCTCCCCTGCTGGTGCACCCCAATGGATCGTTTTCTGAGTTTCCGTCATGTTGAATCACTATCGCATAGATTGACTGCACACAAGCGCTAGCGAATCTATATTGACTACGTGACGTCACAGACTGCTCTCTTCGGATTGGATGCGGGCTGACTGAATTCTGTAACGCGTGTTCGGATTGGTGAATGAACTCAATCCGTTTCAATCCTTTCTGTCCCTATAAATAAGCGCAGTTCACTGCATTGATTCACCTATTCTCGGAACCTCAACATGTGGACCGACGTTGAATCTTCAACCCTTGTGTCAACAATGATGTTCAGGACGGACATGCTCATGTATGTCCGATCCAAGTGGACCGTTGTCCACAGGACCAGCAGCAGCCTGTGGATAAGAAGAGTCTATATAGAGAGACAAGGTTGCCTCAAGATTACTCTGATGTATGGCCCTGCTGTAAGACGAAGTTTGAGGACAAGAAGATGTCGCAAATGCCCTTTATGTTAAGGGCATATTAACATAAACCAAAGGCCCTTTTCAGGGCCAGCCATATTTCTCGAAAAGAGATAGCCTTTCCATTGCCTACCCCTTTTTTTAAATTTTTAAATTTAAAAAAAAAAATCCCATGTTCCATTCCCTTTGTCCCTAAACAACCCCAAACTCTATTCCCCATGTTAAATTCCCCTTGTACGTAGAGTGGCCCACGATTTATTGCCATGTTAAATTCCCCTTGTACGTAGAGTGGCCCACGATTTTTCGCCATGTTAAATTTCCATTGTACGTAGAGTGGCCCAGGGGTCCCTGTAATGCTAATTCCCATTGTACGTAGGGTGGCCCCTTTCACTACTCGTGTGCATCTCTTTCCTAGATTTAGGTTTGTGTTAACTCTTTTGATGTTTAAACCTGGTCATTTGCTTTAATTCATGAAAGGTGTTCAGCTTTGATACGTACAATCTTTTCACAAATAGGATATAAAAAAACAATAGTGTGGTCGGCAGCATTAAAGCACACACTCATGGCTTATATCAACTGTAAATAAATTTCAATATTTGAAATACCTCTTTCTGCTTTGTCATTTCACTTAGTCTGTAATTTCCACACGTTTCATTGTACTCGCCGGTGACAGAGTATTCCAGATTCTAACTATGCTGTGTTTGTCTATTTTCTTCAATTAAACCATATTTCAAGTTTACACCATGAGTGTGACTTAGATGTATGTTAAAAATATGAATGAATATAGAAGCTCAGAAAAGAAAAGAAGCAGCTTATCATCATGCTATGAGAATTGTGGATTGCTGCAAAACATACAGACCTACATATTTCAGAGGACCCACTGGGCGGCTGGGTGAAAAGAGTTCAGACACAGTTGCATGTCATCATTCTCAACCCGCTTGGAGATGCAAGTTGATTATACTGAAACATATGATAGGATGTACGTTGCGTCTCTGATATGCCACTCGCATAATATTTTCATTAATATAAACTCAGCAAGATTTGCTTCCTTATGAAAATATTTAACATCTCGTCATGCATTAATGATAAAGTGTAGATATCACACACACGCACACACGCACACACACACACCTTATTTGTTGGTTTTTTGCATGTGACTTAGTATAAGCCGATAAAGCTGTAACTAGATATATCACAGACAAAAACCATCAAATGAAGTAGGGTTGTTATTCATCTTTATACTCTTTATGCCTTTTGGATCCTGACCAGTCGCTACAGCCTATATCCCCATGACTTTTGCCAAGCAATTTACATACAATAATAACTTTAATAATCTACGAAAATGACCATTATTTTAATTGACTCATTTGTCTGTGAATCTGCAACTGCACGATTTCTTATCTGTGCTCAGAATTGCTCGTGATTTCCGATTTCCTCCAACACATTTTCGAACTCGGACATGATAATTATCTTATTCTCGACAGGTACCGCATAGAGTTTACTAATCGGGTTGTGACTGACTTGTGCCGCTGCAAGTATTTCTGAACAAACGCGAACTCGTGAATGCAATCGTGTCGAAATTATTTTTCTATCATCACCAGAGACATCAATCACTATTGATTTAGCCCCGGCAAACAATCATATTGGAGCTCCTACTATGTATGTTGTAGTTGTGATTCTAGCAACGATAATATCAATTGTTGTTGCTGTAGCACGACCGCAAATAGCCTCTACAACCAAATACTCTCGTTTGTATTTTACTATCAATGCGGTGCTCTTAGCGATTTCATCTTGCAGCTGTTTTAGCACGGTTATTATTTTTTCACGTCAGTAACATCGATGATCCATCATAGTTCTTCTATTAATAACACAATCGCGACGTAGAAATGCACAACCAGCATACCTTGTATGGATTCATCACGTCCAGGCGCAACACGCACGCGTACGTTTAGCTAATTACTTTTTTAAAACTAGTACAATTGCCATATAATTCTAAAAATCCCTACTCTTAAAGGAAGTTTCAAATTTCTGGGGATTGTACATTCTGTGGTTTCAGCAACCGTTTCATTAAAAAACGCATCGATTACGCCTCTACCGTTTACATGTGACGATCATCTTTGCCCAATAACTGCTACACGAACAAATGCGTCATTTCGGAATAATATTCGAGGACTTTTTCCCAGCTGAATTAATGTTGATGTACAATATTTGCTAATAAACGTAACCGGGCTTAGACAGAGTGGTGAATACCACTTTTTCCATTGTAGAATCAATCCCAGTATGTTTTTACAACTGGTGGTTCAGTCAACACTTGGGGGTTTTCAAGTGAACGCGCGATGCGTCCAAGGTAACATCGAATAGGCATTGGTAAATTAGGGGGATTCCACGGCCAATTTATACTTGACCCTTAACACAATTATATGACCGTTGATACGAGGGTCAGCTAGTACCAATTGGAAGCAGATATGCAGCGAGAGGTGGAACGAAGATGTTATTGATGTTAGCAGTTGTTTTCAACACCCAATTGGTAAATTTTGCAACTTCATCGGTGTCAGAATCCATTATCTAACCTTAAACACGATGACGGTTATGTACCTGTTTTGATAATAATGAGTGCTTCGAAGTGAATTTCATCTAAGGTGACAAATGATGCTGATAGTGCAATTGTGTAAACATTTACAACAGTACCGACCCATTTGTGATATTACTGGAAAATAGTCACCATCCAAAGTACGTTTGTCATATATCAATATTCCCATTCAACCCCATGCATCTTTAGTTCATGTTATTATAAATATGTATGATCCGGACTCGAGCACCTTTATGACCTCTCGGTGTATCAAAGCCTATCTTTATCAAAGCGAACCTAAAGCAAGTTGACCATTGCTAATGTTAAGGGTTCGTGTTTTTCACTGCTGTTTGATCAATATTCCCCCTACTACGTTCCATGAACTTACTAGGCGTGGCGGTGGGGCAACGCTAGCGATTTGTTCATCTACTAACGCCCTAATTGGATGACAATCATTGTTTCATTTGACTATACCAGTACAAACACTGTTGGATTGACCAACCTGCGGTCATTTGTTGTTGAAACTTTGCGTGCAGTAGTGAACGTGCGATGCTTCCAGCTAACGTCGAGTTAGCATTGGTTAATCAGGGTGATTCCACAGCCAATTTCTAATTGACCGTTAACACAATTATATGACCGCTGATATGAGAGTCAGTTAGTACCAGTTTGAAGCTACTAACGCCATACGATGTAGCATTTATATAATCAAAATAGTCTTTAGTTACGCATTCGACACACCAGCAGTTCTGATTCCACTGTTTTTAGTGATCTCAGTCAAGTTCTTCGGCAGCGCCTTTTAACTTGACAATACTATCTTGAATGTTTGCATTAGACATTTTAAGTTTTGCCAGTGTTATCTTCAAAAATCACATGGTCGACTTGGTCAACGCCAACAGTTTTAGAGGAAAACTCAGTCAAATCCGCTTTGCTCACATCCAAATCAGCAACGTGGCGTTCAGCTATGTAATGACCGTAAATATGAATAGACCTTTCGTAGATTATTAACGTCAGCGTTTTATCTACCCAATTGACATGCGTCAAATACGCAGACCTTTCCGATTTGATGCATAAAATTCGTCGAGGGTACGTAAACTGACGCACCCCAATATTATGTTTTGCTGATTAACACCAAACAAAGGTTTGGTTTAAAAATCGTCGCCGGTACGTAAATTGACGCACCCCAATATTAATTTTTGCTGATTAACACAAAATAAAGGTTTGTTCTGACAACTTTATTGGGTAGATGACTACTCTCCCAAACAGGGAAAACACGCGCACGTCAGTTTCGTAGGCTGATGTTATCATAATACATAGGGTTACAAGTGAGTTTGGAGCCTGGAGCTGATCTTTCGTGACCTGTAATAGTCACATCGCTTGTAGCAACACGATGTTAGAACCGTATAATCACCACACACAAGAAAAAGGCAGAAAATAAACACGTGATTTTAAAGTGATTCTCACTAGAAAGTATTATTTTATGCGCATCCTTGTCACGCAACGAAGCAACAATTTCCATTCGTTCAAGTGTATGCCTTGCTTTATTCCAAGATACTGTCAGAGTTCGACTGAAAATGGCATCTAAAGCTAAAAGCTAAAATAGATCCAAGCGAACTAAATTATCATTTTATATCGCGTTTGTGCAACCGAACCAGTGTAGCCTCCATCTACAGGTGAGGTACCGGATGCTCGTAAGAGAAAGCGTAAACTTTTGTGCAGCAGTAGTTGAAAACATACGCTGGCAATGTTTTCAAACGAAGTTAAGTCGAGTGGCAGTGATGACGCCTTTATGTATTGCCATATATGTACAGAAGCTAAAAAAACTATATGACCAAATGTGCTAAATAATAATAACTTTCAGAACAGTACACTGACAAGTCATGCTTGGTAATCATAACAAAAACTGCCAATTGAAGGTCCACATCACCAGGCAGATCTTTCAATGCAGTTTTACAAACAAGACATAGCAGTGAAAGTGTACATTGGCTGAGTGTAGAAAACATCGCTTCAGAAATTGATGCTATTGACATTTTGAAGAATTCTGCCGAACAGCATGACTCAGCTACTACCTGTTCAGAGGCACCGGAGAGTCTATCAAACGTTGTTGAGGAAAGTCTTATATGTGACCTGCAAAATTCGTCATTTGTGACAGCAATGGCAGATGAAAGCACTGACACATCCAACAATAAACGGATGGTCATGTGAGCTCAGATTATGTCTGATGACATAAAACCATAAACATGATTTTTAACAAATATAGAATGTTCAGATGTTTCTGGCCATCGAATTGCCTATTGGCTTTAATCACATTAGATACGCAATATTTTGCTTGTCTTTTTAACTATGTAATTATTTTTAAAAACTACTGAAGACTGATCATCGGCTTGAATAAGACGCATATGTTTGGATTTTGACTCACTGTTTTTTGCTTTGATGAATCAAAAGACTTACATGAAGCCATTTGTAGATAAAACACTGAATAGTATTTCAGCTTGAAATCAATAGCTGCTTGTGTGGTTGGTGAACGCTTTAGGGTACGCAAAGTTTCAACAAAATATGACAGCATATTGGTTTATCCATCCGTTTTTGTACTGGTATAGTCAAATGAAACAATGATTGTCGTCCGCGTAGGGCGTTAGGACCCTTCATTAAATAAAACAACTTCAGCTGATGGAGCAAGTCCACACGACTCAAATTACAAACAATGGTGATGTTGCACCACGTATGTAACCCAATGATTATGTTGTGATATGCAAGTGGACAACATCGGTTTCACGTGTGCATGGAGCCATCAATACAAGTTTATTTCATATAAAGACACCACGCTTGACTGATTTTACAATCTCGAGTAAATCAAGATCGATCAAAGGCGTCATCTTATGAGTTTTGTAACGGGCAATCGAAGACTTTTTCCCCAAGGTATTTGACGACCACCCACCGACCTTTTCAGCGCCATCCCGGATGCAGTTTCGACAGCAAATAACTCCGCAGCTTTTACAATAGCTGGATCCGCTGTTGCTAACAACGCTGAAATTGCTGAAGGGAATGAAAATATTCCTCCTGAATATTTCGTTGGTGTCATCTCTGACTTGGATAATTTTAATATCACAGACGTGATATTTGTTTGCCCGTATTAAGCGGAATAAGTCAATCACGTGGGGACATTTTCGGTCAAATTTGTTAAAGGAAGGATCAGTGTAACCTACAATAATTTTTAAGTGCTTTTCTAGTTTTTCCAGCTGACTTTTATTAGGGCTGATCGTCACCTCGTGATAGGACAATACTTATTCAAATACGTACCACATTCAAGTTCAGCTAATCGTTGTCGAGTCGATTGAATTGCTCACGATTCTAGATCTCTCGTTCGATGCTGTCAACGACTCGCGTTGCAACTTGTATTGCAAATGATGCAGTGCGCGAGGTCAGAGGATGTTTGGCGCATCAATAAGTACTCCACGAACAACATCACCGGGACCAGTTCCATTCTATGTAGCCTAAACGGATTTTCTCGCGTTAATGATGGCCACGGGTGTCACACGTCCAAGCACGATTCTCATTATATTTAAATGTCCAGTCGATCTCTATGCACATTTGTATCATAAAGCTTTCACCTAGAAGAAATACAACGTGCCCGTCTTTATCCATAAGTGTAAAACGAATAATGTGTCAACCAGTTATTACTGCACGGAAGTTACAGGGGTGCTGCAGGCGTAATCGATCTTAAACCACCAGGGTTGACTGTTGCTGAAACTCTATGCAGTATATAACCATTAACAAATATGCATGTCGCTTCATACTGCTATAATAACTGCCAATGACAGCATCACAAGTTAAATTGATCTGCTTTGTTGAGGTAAAGATGCGATATGATATCCCATAAGTATAAATCGGTTATCACCTGGAATGTCGTCAGGCAATCCTAACACTTATCCTGTTTATGACCGTACAATGTCCACCGCATACGATGCAGATTTAATCTAGATAACATTGCTAATTGTTGGTCCATTCTCGAATATGAAGATTGTAGAATCTTTACTTTTAACATCAAAATTCTCCATTGAATTTCGTTATTGATCCTTTTTATATCGTATGAGTCCGAGGGAAGTTGAAAATTGTCCATCGAAAACACAAACACATTATTTTATGGCAGACCAACAAACGGTTGTGATAGGATATTAAGTTAACTGTAATGCACTCACAGCGATGTTAGTGCCATCTCCAGCGTGCGCGGTTCACCGACTGAAACAGGTGCAGAAAAAGGCACACTGGGTTATGCTTTCGTTGATGAGATCATCGCGTTATGGTGATCATCGTGTTATAGTGATCATCGCGTTATGGTGATCATCGTGTTATGGGCTGTATTTATTACAACCTGTTGCATCGTCGCATAGATTCACGTAAAACACTAAGAGCCTCAACCGTTTCAGAACTCATCCTCGGTGTACGAACTTCGTTCGTTTTCATACATCATATATATATTTTCAAGAAGCTCATAAATCAGCGCGACATGTATTTTAGTCGATAATATCATTTGTGAGCAATCGCGAATAAATCGATGCGGCTTAATTATTGACTTCTACTGCTTTGTTTCCCGCACGAACTGATCTCACAAGTGTTTCCAATGGATCCGCGAGGTCGCTAGGGTGACACAGTGGACTAAGGCCTACTTATTTTTCTGGTTGTTGCTCCGGTGCAGTAGGTCTTTGTGTTTTGGCTAAGTAAGACCTTTACTTTTTTTCCTACCTCTTCCATTTGGATTGTTCTTCCGGTTTGCGAAGTTTAGGTGCAGGTTGTTTTATTTCTTCTTGTTTTTCGTCTAGGTATAGTTGCTCAATTGTTAGTGATTGGTCGAGGCATTTGCGACCTAGGAATTAGTTTTCCTGGCAATTCTCGTTGAACTTCCTTAACTGGTTGAGGTGTGTACAGTGCCGGTACGTTCTTTCTTTCTAGCAAATGTTTCGAATTCCATTTTAGACTATTCAAAGTTCATATGTCTATCATCTGTCTTTGATGGCATTTTACCATGTAATTTTTCAGTTGGGAAGTTTGTTAAAGCTATATCTATAGGTTTTTCGAAGATCGCCTGGCGGCCTCTTTCGTTAAAATATTACATATGTGACTGGTACTCGGCTGGCATTAGCAATTGTCTTTCTAGAGCCTTCGTCACCTACATGGTACCTTTTGCAAGTACACCAACGACTTATCCAATTTCATCATGGTCTTTTTATTATTTTTCCATTCGCCTCTCGAAATCCAAGCACTCGATGGATCTAGGTTACACGCGTACCTAGTCAGTTACAGCTGGAGGTTTCGCACGTGCAATATATAAATGTGTTTAGCCCTAGGACATAGTACTAGTTTGATGCATTCAGTGTATTTGCGTCTGGATTCATCATTGATCGATGGATCTAGGTTACACGCGTACCTAGTCAGTTACAGCTGGAGGTTTCGCACGTGCAATATATAAATGTGTTTAGCCCTAGGACATAGTACTAGTTTGATGCATTCAGTGTATTTGCGTCTGGATTCATCATTGATCGGTTAGAGCGGATGCGGGAGGTCGTGGGTTCGATCCTCGGCCGAGTCATACCAAAGACTTACAAAAATGGTACTAACAGCTGCCTCGCTTGCTTGGAGCTCAGCATTAAGAGGTTAGTGTTAGGACTGGTCGGCCTGGTATCAGGATAATGTGACTGGGTGGGACATCATGCTACATGTCTGTGGCATGACGCCCCAGTGCTATACATCACTATAAACTGTCACACTGCAAACATCGTAGCAATATGACTGAAAAATTGTTAAAGCTACGTTAAAAATCCAAACCACACACACACACACACACACACACACATCAACGATCGCGCACTGAGACGGGGACAATTGAGTAACAGACACCAACTATGATTATATTGTCAGCGGATAATTGTTGTGCACATCATGTAAATGTTCTGGACACGCTTGATCAACGTCAAGTTTTCTTCCACATACTTTATATCCCAGTCATTTTGGTGGTTTAGTGCTATTTATAGAGACCTCAATCAAAGCATTTTGAGAGTCAATATGTTTTTCTGCCATTATATTCCAGTAATACATTAATATAAAAGGAGATTTCTCCGTCGAAGCTCTGATTTTTAAATTAGTTGTTTGAAAGTTTGGCACGCGACATGCAATTCATGCAATGTTTTACAGTCAAACTAATGTGTGCAGCCTTATCAGTTTCAGATTCGATTTAAAGATTATGTGTGCCACGTATCCGTGAACTGAAGTCGAATTTACATCATTAAATTGATTTTCACTCTTAACATTTCACCAGCTGGACTCGATAGTTTCCTACTTATTAAAGATTAATTTCCTCCTAAACCTGACCTCGAACAAACAATGTCATTTCTGATAGTACGGTGCTTTCGCTCTAACGGCTATATTCGGTGACGAGAAAGTGAAAGAAAAGCCAGGTATTTGGCGTTACAACATTATAGGAAAGCACGTGATAAACCCCTCACATAATCAGTTAATATAACAAATACCCCATTACATTTTATGCATATCAACAACCTCGTGTATTGGTAAATAAGATAGTTATTTTAGGTCAACGTGATATTTACATTGCGTTCACTGAAATATATTTCAGCTATTTTTCGATAGTAGCAGATCTGTTCTAAATTTTGCAGATTAAGTCAAAACAGTTTATCTCTCCCTAAAGTTAAGACACTATGATCGACTGTTATGATAAAATCTGCATCGATTGGAATTGGATGATGTAATTTCGCAGCGAGCTTAAATAGCCTAGGAAGTATAGATCCAGCACTGGCTGCCTGCCACTGATCTGTAATGATACCATTCAGTTTCAAGAACTTGGTTCTTCATCCAATGGTTGTACATTTTATGTACATTGTTTGCCATGGATGATAGATCATATAGTGACTGGTCAGCACCCGAATGGGCGAAAGAAGGGCACAACCTGTATAATGACACAACTAGTTAGGTAAAATTTAACAATTAATTTTTTCTCTAGAGTACAAAGTGAGCATTTAAAAGGAACTTACAGTATTGTGAAATAAGTCCCAAATAATCCTTAAACTCTGACACAGATTCAAAAGGATAGAGATCCCAACGAATTAGAGTGGTGTTCCAAACGAATTCAATCTCCATTTCGCAAATGCACCTATTTATGAATAGTCTTGATATATCACGATGATATAATCAAGAATGACTTTGAATTGACTGGTTTTTAGTTTCTATTTTTTTTTTTAAATCTTGCAAACGTTTTCCAAGTTGGTTTCCGAGTTCAATTCTACTTGTATACTTTATCCTTAGAAAAATTACATTGCCTGTTGAATTTTGTAACCTTAAAATGTTCTTCAGTTGTTCATTTGTCACCCTCCATTTACATTAGGACTAAATTCAAACTATTGTGAAGTCCTCGTTTCACTTAATACTCAGTGTCAATAGCCTAAATACTCCTTAGATTAAGAAAAGTAATGTTTTAAACAGCTTGCATGACTTTTGTTTTGGTCGCTGGCCTTACTATGGTAACCTCAGTACAATGCGTTTGGTCTGATTTCATTTTTTTTTCTCAGTTAATGTGCAAAATCTACAAGTTAGCAATTAACGCTTGTACTGGAAAGCCAAGCCTTAAATATATGAACCATACAAATATCTAATATTACACGATCTTCTTGAATTCATAAATTTTATCAGTTGGAATACGTTTAATGATCAAAGGTACTATTCCATGATACACGTGACAAATACTAATAGTTTGGTTGCTGTTAGCTTTAAATTATGTTCGTTTCTTCATCTGTTTTGAATCTATTTCATCCAACTCCTATGCAGTTATGTTTAGCAGTGATTCCTTTGTGTGCTCGTTTTACAAGACTAATCCTTAATTCCCGTGCACATGATTCTCTTAATCTGTCTTTTTTTGTAGTACTGACGCCTATATTTTGTCTAGATTTCATAAACCAGTCATATGCGAATTATTTCTGATCCATGTATAATAGTTTACGATTGTAGAAGATGGTTCTTTCAGAATCCTCTTTGTAAAGAAGACTTTGATTTACGCGGTGATGCAGTTTAGTGATCCTAAACTTATATTTCCGATACTTTAAGCGACAGCAAATGAGGGATTTGTAACCCATCAACAACCATCTCATCTCTTAAATACAGGTGTAGCTGACCTATTTACAAACCAGAAAAGAAAATCAAAGCTCGGTGTTGAATGGAAAATAGAAGAAGCACAATATGATGGAATCAAATGTGGCTTAAAGTTAGGAACGATCCTCATGGCATCAAGTTAAAGGCGAAAGAGAAAATCAAATTTGACACTCGTCATATATAATGTAAACATCCATCAAGTCTACCACAACTGTGTAGTATATTAAAGAAACGCAAATTGCAGGAGTGTATGATTCATAATAGTATCCTTATGTTGAAAGGGTCACTTACCAAAATGATCAAGTTTAAAAACACAGTATTTGTTTTTCAAAACGTTCATGGAGCATTATCAAAATGCACCATTCACATTTTCTTCATCGTCACAAAAGTTAGAGTCAAGCTTGAACCATTATACAGAAAAGTACATAAGTTGATTAAACAAACTAAGGACCCAATGGTGGATATGTTACTTGAAAATAGTTTGGTTGTAATCATTTTTTTTTTCTGGACACTGTGTGAAGTGATTATAACAGCCCAGGCCATACTATTTATACACTCTGTTTACTGACCAATACCTTACATATACTATTGGACACAACTTATACAGTGACCGACACCCCGACCATATTTTCCATCACCAAATATTATACCAAACTCAGGATCATTCGTAGTGGCTTGTTGCCTTGTGACTATATGCCTTTTAATGAGATTAATAGATTGAGAGTTATCTATACCTCAAATCTTGATGGATGCTTTGGAAAATTTGAATTTAATATTTTATATTATTGTTATATGTAGTTATAATCAAGGGAACCAATTCATAATTAAAAAAATTGACCTGGCAAAAACTGATACTGAAAGTTCTAAACTGTAACGGATATTAACGGATGGTAATAAAAAAACCCAACTGTACATTAAATTAAAATGTCAGCGACTAACAGTAGCACTAAATTTCAGAGTATGCCAAGAACGTTAGGAGAGATTGAAACAATCCATAAACATTAAATTAAAATGGCATACTAAAAGTAATTCTATAAATTCCTAAACGCATTCGGACTTTTGTGCAGACCGAAACAAAATCCAGACAGAATTAAGAAAAAAGAAATGATCTCGTCTAAAGACAGCGAAACTGTCATACAATTCAACAGAGAGTGAAAAATATCCAGAAAATGTAAAAATGTTGGATTAACTATAATAGCTGCTAAAATTCCAAACCACATACAGTCTTTTGAGTAGACTAAAATAATCCAGTAAATACTTTGGTTCTAGGCTAAATATAGTGCTAAAATTACGATATTGCTAGTCTTTAACGGAGACCGAAATAATCTGAAACATCAAAAACGTTTGGCTTAGACTAAAAGTAGTACTACAGTTTCTAAAGTATCGGTGACATTATCGGAGATTAAAAGCTGCACAGAGAAATAAAAAAATTGTAACGTTTTGTTTCTTCAAATTATGTAAAATATTTTAGATTTTAATATTAATATTTTGAAAACAGTGAAAGGTATGTGTCAAAGAATTTGACAATTTACGCCGTTTAGAGTGAACAAAATTCTAAATGTCCCATCCATCGAAGACGGTAGAGTGCAGTCCAATAAATCAACCCCCCAAATCTGTATTGATACTGATGGATGATGTGTGGGTCTGATGTGGCCTGTTCATTAAAATGTGCAATTTTGCTGCATGTAAATCTTTCTGGAAAAAACCTGCGTACACATACCGGTAATTGGCAAAAGTCATATCAAGCGCGAAATTCAAAATGGGCACATGACATATGGTTGTAGTATTCCAGGTGGATTTACAGGTCACCAAACGTATGATATGCTCCGGAAATATAATATACATGTCATCAAAAGAACTCTACAGCCAAAGGTAGCTGCACAGCCAAGAGAAATACCGGTAACTGCATAAAAATACACACCGATGTGTGCAGTCAAATTTGAATGCATATAATTGCAGCTTTTAATGAATAGGTGATATCAGCCCTCACCCGAAAATCAACATCATCACGGATGAAGGGCTGATTTATCGGTGTAGGTAGAGTGATCAACACCGATTCATGTACAACATCCAATATTTACCACCATGTCGCCAATTCTGCGCGTCGGGTAATTATGCACAACGATACGTCATTTCTGTATTTGATCTCGTGTTCGTTTGGTCGAAAATCATATTTTATCAAGAAAAAACAATCGTCTGATAATTAAAGAAAGTGATATTCATAAAGTACACAAAAATATCTAACATTCCTATTCCAATATAATTTATAAATGTCAAAATGAAACCTCACTCCATGACCTTTTGAAACTTGTAACCCAGACAGACCTATTTAATATCTGTCTTTTCGAATCAAACAAGTAAATACATTATTGATAAGATGGTAATGTTTACCTTAGAATAATGCTACATCTTAATTCAAATTTCTAATTTTGCAAGACGTTGTCCCACACGTACTCTGTCGTTTTCTATACAACATGTCAACTTGCCGCTAAAAGCAACATTCTCAAAAAAAATCCCCGACGTATAGCCTGTTTCTACATTCTTTAGTAATTTTCCCCCATGAACGAAACGTTGTAAACACATGACATCATATTCATTTGTTGTTTCTCTTCCACATTATAGCTAATTATTATTTTAAATAAAATGTTCATATTTTACTATTTTTACAAGATCGGCTTAGTTTGCTTACTATATCTTGCCTTATAGTGGCATTGTCACGTTGAATATTTGTAAAACTAGCTATAAATCTGACATAATTGCTTGACTGAAATGCTGACAGAAAGAGTCCAATGGAATGTATCTCATTTCCATTGCCCGATTGATAAACATCCTAACTTTTCAAAGATATGCGCAGAATAGGCCGACACATTGCGTGTCATGAAAACACGAGAGTGGTATCACGTGTGTCGGAAACGAATATTATTTTGGACAGAATATTCTGGTGACAGTTGCCTCTTTTCAAATGGTTAACATTGCAGAATGATATTTTGGTCAATATATCGAAGTTGGTTTGTATTCTGAGTCAATATAGGTGAGGGAAACCTTACATGCGTAGAAAAGCCCGACAGCGGCCGACTATCAAGTGCCCCATATTTGTAATGCAACACATGTTTAACAAAAAAGGCTCCGTTAAAGTGAGTATCGTATCATGTAAGAAGTACAAACCAAGACAAAGATACACGTTTGTAGTATATTATATTGAATTAGAATTACAATAAAACACACACACACACCATATATATATATATATATATATATATATATATATATATATATATATATATATATATATATATATATATATATATATATATATATATATATATATAAAGTCTAAGTATTTCCACTCGGTTTCTGAAATACTCATTCAAAAGATGTTTTCTCTACCTTTCTAGATTTATCAAAACTTTTAAAATTTGTGTTCGCGTTCTTCAAACATTGTTCATTGATCCAATAAATCAATTTTCGATATATTTCGTATAACAATCATTCAAATTATTGTGTAAGCATGATCCGCTTTGATTATGGATGAACCAAAAATTTGGAAAAAATTGTTCCGGCGAAACACTTTCAGCAGAAGTTACACTTTTGCTTTTCGTAGAGAAATTCCAAAATTTCTTAGTATGTTAACTTTGAAAAATAAATAACTCTTGTGTGCTGTATTGAAACGTTATCTTGCTTTGTTTTGTGTTTCACACCTCGGTTAGACAACATTGTCTCGCAAAGTTTTCCGATAGATTGCGACTTGATTTGAACAGCGTTTATAAATATCCCTACGTTCACTGTTATACTAAACTGTTTTAATTTGGTACCACAGTATCTAAAATAAAGACCACAGCGTTTGTCTCTAAATTCTGTTATTCAAAGTCATTTAAAATATGTGCAAACTCTCACCAAGTTATGTTTATAGAACAAGGATCATGGACAAAACGTACTTGACATGCAGTTGTCAATAAGGGGACCACTATTTATATATAATGAAGAAATGCATTAGCACGATGGGGGTTCCATTTGAAAATAGAAGTAAAATAATAAAAAGTCACTTTAGTCTTTATGTGATGCCTTAAGTCTTTAATTCCAGGCCAGAATGAATTTGTAATCCACCTCTATTTCGACCTATTCGTTCCTCTATCCGTCTGTCTCTGGAGTCATTGAGTATGTGCCTACATTTGAATCTGATGCAGAAACTGATGCATGTTTTGAAGTAATCTCTACAGTGAGGGTATTGCATGGTAAAGGGGTGTCATGGATGGAAGTAGATTATCACTTTCCAAGTACGTGTTCTTTCCTTTCCGAAAGGTTCTTATTCTCTCCTCCGTTTTCGCAATCACAAAGTCCATTTTCAGGACTCATCAAAGGCTGTCATTAAATGTATCTTTGACTGGCAGTTAACTCTCGCTCTTTATCATGGAATAATTTAAATTTGGCTAAAAGGGTACCATGTTTATGACCCTTTTTAGCCTTTCCAGACGGTGAGCATTTTTTTTCTATATTTTTTACCAACTTGTTTTCGATGGAGTAATGCACTGCGTCCGCCGTCTCGTAAGATTCTTCCAGGTCATTGTTAGGCATACCCCAAAACTATAAATTGTCACTCATACATTGGGTAATTAGATTATCGCAATCCTTATGAACATGTGCATTTACATTACGTTATATAGAGCAGCAATTTGGTTTCTTATGTTAGTAGTGAAGGGGGGGGGGGACTTTATCGACAATGGGAATTAGCATTACAGAGAGGGTCTAAGCACTTTACGGACAAGTATTATACGGACAAGGAATATACGGACAAACGGTTGGGCATGTATACGGACAAGGGAAATTGAACATAGGGAATGCATAGTGACAATAGATTGGGTCTGTATACGGACAAGGGAAATTAACATGGGTTGTGTCGCGGTACTGGACACTGGCAACAATATTGCTAGGCGCTGACCTCAATCGGGTGGAACAGTGTGGCAAGGGTTGACCTGAATACGTGTTACTCTAAGGACACATAGAGACATAGACATAGAGACAGGGTTAGAGACGTTGTTAGAGACGTGCTTAGACACGTGATTAGAGACGTGCTTAGAGACGTGGTTAGAGACAGGGTTAGAGACATAGACATAATTGAGAGACCCTGAAAAGGTCCTTTGGGTTTCTTCTTTTTGTTCTTCTCATTACTGTCTTCGTCTTTTCCACCAACACCGTATCTTCTCCACTGCATTCTTCTTTTTTTTCATCTTTGTCCTCCTTCTCCTCCTCTTCCTTATCTTACTCCTACTCTTTTTCATTTTCGCGTTTTCTTCTTCTTACATTATTTTCTCATTTCATCTTCTTATCTGTTCATTTTATTATTTTTCCTCCTTTTCTTCTTTTTCCTCCTTTATCATCTCCCTCCATCTTTCTTTAGCCTTCCTTAAATTGATAATCTCCATCTTTACACGGTGGGGGCTATAACACTCATCCTCTAATCTGACCAGCATCTATTCTATCATTCCAATATCATCTACCACTTCCAGCAATTAAAGCATCTTGTCCATATGGTTTGTCGCCATGGTTAAATTATTCAACATTGAATTGCGCGATTACTTATTTTCTTATTTAAATTATCCTCATGTGCGCCCAACTGGCCATTTACGAGTAATTAATGTACGCACAGCGTACTATTTAATTTGCCCCCAGAATGTTGCGGCAGCATCAGTTTGGGGTTCGTCAAGTGGTTTACCGGGTAGCAAATCCATTTGCGTTTGATTGCATGTATAAAATGCTTTTGTTAATTAGTCGGCGTGGTGGTGCGTAGCAAACACATGCCATTTTAATGTGTGCCCACCACGCTGTTGATAGTTCATATCAGGCGGTGGGAAAGGAGGTGTTGCGACCGGTGTGGGTGGCGCCTTGGCCTCTCCTGGTGGCTCTTGTGGTTTAGGGTATTAAAGTTTTGAATTTTGAGGAACTGTTATTATTTCCAAAAGGACAGTGTTCGTCTCTACGTTTTGTTGGCTTTTGTTAGTATCCTAATTAAATTGGTTTTGTCCAAGAAGCGGTACCCTATGTTTTTGTCCTGTGCTTAACATGGTTTTTACCTATCGTTGCCACTTTGTGTAGCTGGGTCTGATGGCTTTGGATTTGTAGCCACCTTATATTGTCTAAATGTTACGGGTCGGGTTATTAGCTGCCGTGCATTGTGCAGTGGGACTCTGATGGTCAGGACTTGTGACCACCCAATACTCATAGGTTCGTTTTAGGGCCAGGTGTGAGTTTGGATTTGTGTTAGATCGCGAGAGTTAATTTGTTACCGCTTTTTTGCAGCGTGACCCTGATGGTCTGGACTTTTGACTACCTTATACGTTTAGCTTCGTTTCTGGGCCAGGTGTGAGTTTGGATTTGTGTTAGATCGTGAGAATGATTAGTTACCGCTTTGTGCAGGTGGACCCTGATGGTCCGGACTTTTGACCACCTAATACTGTTTGGTTCATTTTGTGCCATATGTGTGGATCTTATCGGATTGTTTGACTTATGACCATCTAATACTGTTTGATTGTTTTTGTGCCATATGTGTGGGTCCTATCGGATTATTTGATTTATGACCACCAAACACTGTTTGGTTCATGTTGTGCCATATGTGTGGGTCCTATTGGATTGTATAATTGAAGAGTGTTCGTCTGATTCTGTATTCGAGTCAGAGAAAGTATATATATATAATTTTTTTAGAAAAGGAATGGGAACTTCTCACTCTAGCTATTGTTATTTTGAATGCATGGATAGGGTTAGGGGACAAGGAGGGTAATTGGGCTTAGGGGGAGGGTTTTTTGTCATGCAGATGTGTTTCTATCTAGCGCGGTTATGCTTTGTGGGTTTTGTTGTTTATTGTTGTTGTTAAGTTGTAATTTGGTTAAATTTGGATCCAAATTTTAAACGCAATGGCATCACCTTGGCAAAAAACAGGTATCTTTGCTGAATAATCAGGCCACGTTTACAAAGACATCCATCTGGAAGATTTTATCTTATATTGAACCGCCTACGTAAGTTTTAGCTTTTATTCTCTGCTCTATTTAAGCGAATTTCACTTTTTTACCACCGGAATATGGGAGTTTAGTTTAAGTTCTAATTTTTAAAATTTTGATCCGAAATTCAAACGCAATGGAATCAACGTGGCAAAAGACAGATATCTTTGCTAAATAATTAGGTTACAAAGCGATGTTTACAAAGATATCCGTCTAGAAGGGTGTTTTTGTCATGCAGATGTGGTTCAATCTTACGCGGTTATTGAATGTTATGGCAGGGCTTGCATCCAGAGAACCTCGTAGTGCTTGCTTGACTGCCCTAGTTATTAGGTGAACGGCTATTTTTCCTTTCTATCTTTGCAGTGGGAGTGCTTGTTTAGATGATCTGAACTTTAGTTTAGGGTAGGGCTTGCAACCAATGAACCCTCGTAGCGCTTGCTTGGATGTAAGAATGAATTGTTTGTTAGCTACTGTTTTTAGATTCATGTTTTTTTTTTTAACTGCAATTGTTTTTGTTGGTGTTGAGAGTTTTTGCTATATTTCTAACCTTTTTCCTATGGCAGAGATAAATCCCAGTATATCTGAGCACACGGACATGATGTTGGACGTCTTGTTCGTACAATGGAGGCAATTTATGCCGGATTCGTTTATGCCGGGTAAAAGTCTTCCAAAACTGCTGGCTAGTAGAGTATTTAGGACTGGAATCGTGCGGATTTACGGATTTGCTGGATGAGTTGTTCGTCTCCAGGGTTCGTAGCACACTGAGGAAGTCGCTAATTATCTCAGCTTTGGTTGTTTGGGTTTCTTGAATTCATTTTATTGTTTCGTTAATTGCCCAAAATTCGACTGTATAAATGGAGCAGTGAGCAGGTAGTCTTGCCCCAGTGTGGTGTTTTCCCCCGGGATTACGAATGCAGCTGCCGTACTCATATTTTCTGGTGATTTTGACCCATCGGTGTATATTTGCGTGACACCCTCATACCTAACCGCAATATCAGTTAAGATTTTGGCACTAATTTCTAGTGGGTTTATTTGTTTGTCCCCATAGTTTAATGCTTCGACATTGATTTTGGGGGTGTTACAGGTCCATGGTAAGGTGTCAGGAAATTGTATTATTTCCTCTTGTGTATTTATGAGTTCCAGTTTCCTTTTTATGCCATAATTGTTTCCCCCCGGTAGCTTTGCTACCAGTTTATGACGGGAGGGTTTGTTACACTTGTTGATGATAATGCGAGTGGGAATCGATTTCGGGTGAATTGATATACGGGTCTCATATCGCAGGAGTAATGGTTCCCTTCTTAGGTGAAGATGGGGTTTCCCGGTTAAAACTCTTCGTCTCCAGAGGTACTACCGACAGCGCCAGTGCAAATAACAAGAGCCTGATATTGAATTCGATCTAGCTTTTAAGGATATTAGGGTGGGCCGATTCGTAAACCTAGCATCCGTATTCGATTTTCGATCGAATGAGTGTCCTATATAATGTAAAGGGTCGTCTGATATACCCCTATTCAATTCCTTTTAGGTTCTTAGTGGATTTAAATGCTTTCCGCATCTCCTTACTAGCTCTGTTATGTGTTTGCTCCATGTAAGATGCTCATCAAATAGGAATTGAGCTTCTTTTTCAAATTTTATTTCCGTTTCGTTTAGATACAGTTTTCGCGGGTCCCTACGTATCTGAATTTTAGGTGTGAACAGAACCCCTGCCGTTTTTGGGTGGGATATTTAAAAAAAAAACACCTATCGGCCCATCTACCTATCTCATCTAGTCCCTTCTGTAGCCTTCTCATCATAACTTCGCTGGAAGGGTTTTCCGCTTTCCAGATTTCGCTGTTGTCAGCAAACTGAGACACGTCCAGATAAGTCTGGCTTATTGATTTTTCCAAGTAGTTTATCATGATATTAAAAAGGGTCGGGCTGAGTAAACTTCCCTGTGGGGTGCCGTTTTCTAGCTCATGTTTCTCTGAGTACTGATCTCCCACCCTCGTTTGGATAATTTGGCCGGTTAAGAAGTTTGATATAAATGTATGCATGTGGCCAGTTATTCCGTACTGGTTTAATTTTGCAATCAACCCTTTGGTCCAAATTAGGTCATATGCTTTTTCAAGGTCAGTGAATACGGCGATTAGATGGCGGTCGCTTTTCCTGTTTGAATTGAATACCAGTCATATGCTTGATTCCAAGCGTATAAGTCGATCCAATGTGGAGCGTTTATTGCGGTAACCACTTTAATTTTTTTTATATCAAATTCTTTCTGTCAAGGTGGTAATTTTAATCTGTTTTTATCATGGTCTCCATGACCTTACACATATGGTCTGTGAACTATATTGGTCTATATGAATTTACATCTGCTAGATCTTTTCCGGGTTTTGGGATTGGGATAACAATTGCTTGTTTCCATCTTGTTGGAGATCGCATTCAACAGATCTAAAATCACCAGTTCGGGTTTTCCTGGGAGATTTTTGTAGTCTTCATAGCCCAGCGTGGTATTTTGTTCTCCGCTGAGTGCTTTTCGACATTCTTGGATGGTGAAATCTACATTTAATAGACTTTTGTGGTTATCCCTGTCTGGGTAAGCTTGGGGTGGAGTTTTTCGACCTTATTTCAGTGTATTTGAAATTTGGTTAAGTGGTTGATGTTACTGCTCATCCCTGTGACGATAATTTTTCTGTGTTTTCCTCGTCAATTATAAGTGCGGGTAGTTAAGGGGTTGTATAGATGTTTTCCCTCGTACTTTCTTAATTTGGTTCCATACTTGCTCAGAATTAGCTTTGTGACTTATGGAAGAGCAGAATTCTTACCAAGAGGTTTGTTTTGTCTTGTAAATAATGTTTTTTTGCCAAGTGTTCTTTTTCTTTGTAAACAGGGAAGTTGAGGTTATATTTGGAGTGCTTATACCTGTGTAGGTCCCTTTTTCCGTTTGATGCTTATTTACATTCCTAATTCCTATAAGGTACGGACTGTTTGTTGCCCCGTCATCCGGTTTTGGGGATGTTTTGCTCTGCTGTAGACGACAGTGGTTTAATGATATTTTCGTTAATGGTTTCAGCGTTTTCATCATACAGTTGGGCGTCGACAATCAATTGCGCGATTGATGAACGCTGCACTTTATGTGCCTCAAACACGGACGGGAAGGAAAACATCCCCTCTCACTAACTATCCATATCACCTACCAAATAGCCCCATAGAGATGAGAGTACTAGCATGAAATAATTTTTTCTTTTACAAGCCAGGACACTAATACCATCAAAACCAACTTTATTTTCTATCAATAAATAGTGGGAAGGAAAATTGTGCAGGGACACGGATTTTATTGTTAAGATATAAATCAAACACACAAACGTACACGCGCAGACAAACACACACATGAACATAAACGTACGCGCGCACACATACACACACATAAAGTAAACACACGCACAAACATACGCGCGCACACACACACTTACGCGCGCGCGCGCGCACACACACACACACACACACACACAAACTCACACACACACACACACAAGTAGGACGAAGAGATGTGTTGGAGAGGTTCCGAGCTTCAGTAGAACGGAGCAGGAGATCTCGTAGTTAGTCATACATAAGTTATTTATAGATTTGAGTAGTCAGCTGACATAGTCTATGTGATCTGTTATGCTTTAGAATATTTGTGTATTTAGGGACACATCATTATGTATGCTATAGATATATGAATTAACATTTTTGCGCAACTTTAATATCCTAGATGTGTCTCTCTAATGTGTCTTTTCTATGTCCCCACTTTTTGTTTGTTTTGTGTCGCTAAGGTGTCGGTAAGGCAGGCGAAGAGATCTGTTCGAGAGGCACCGAGATTTAGCTGTACCGAGATTGAGATCTCGTAGTTATTTTTAGATGGATTAGCTATAAATTTGATTAATTAGCTACATTTTATATCCATTTGATGTGTATGGCTATTTTTTAAATTTTTATAGTGTCCCTATAGTGTCGCTAAATATGCTATTTTTATGTCACTATATATATGTCGCTATTTTTGTATTTCATGGTCAGTTTTACTAGAGACTAAGTGGCTGACCTGAATACGCGCTACTGTAGGTAGGAAGGGAGGTAAAATGACTGTAGTAGGGAGAAAGGGAGTTTTATAGGGAAAAACAAAGGCTAACACACACACACACACACACACACTCTCCAAACGGTATGTGTTAGGTCTGAATGTAAACGAAGACGAAATTTCACGAAATAGACTATCCGTTACACCACAAAAAATACTATCCATCACATCAATTATACCATTTAACACCTCCTTAACACACTATCCCAAAATTCTTTTTTTTATATCTCAGAATGTAAACGAAGATGATATTTCACAAAAAGACATTCCCGTACACACAAAAAATATTATCCATCACTCCACTATGCTATCCACGATATCATACTCACTATCCAAAATGCCTTGCGTTCGCTTAGAATGTAAGAGAAGGAGATTAAATTTCACAAAATATCGATCCCTTACACCATAAAAATACTATCCATTACACCCACTATACTATCCATTACACCCACTACACCATCCATTACGTCATACTCATTATCCTAGCGACTCTCAGTCGTAACACGTTTGATTTAAATCATAATGGTATCTGTTCCTGTTTTAGGAAAACATGTGATCTGTAGTTACCATAATTTTGGGAGCAAGAGCGGCTCCAGTGTCCCAATCCATTGGGTATACTGTATTAAACCCTGATCACACAACAGCTAATATTTAAAGAGCTAAATTTTATTTTGCTGTACAAAGTGGACGTCACAATAGGAAGTTTAAGTATAGCAAGGAAACGTCAATCAACTTGTTCCCTATATTGTGTCGGTCTATAATTACCTTGTCTGGAGCAGCACAGTACCATATCAAATCGATGCTTCGTTGCGAAATGGCATGTAAGAATAGAATATTTAAGTAGCAGTTAGTTTCATATATCGACAGCAAATGTTTAGCCACTGAGCTCCTAATGTCCTTCTTTTAGTCATTGATCTGTTTCTTTTATTTTCAGTTTTTGTTGTTGCAAAGGTCTGATCGCTATTATAAAATATAGAAAACGAAAGGATTCTTTTCATGAAACAGACGAACAGAAGGATGTCAAACATTCACTGAAAGCTAGTAAGATTGGACGATAACGGCAAAATATATTGACTGGCATATTTATAGGATCTGAACAATTTTGCCACCGTGCTAGCATGGAATCTATTTATCAGAAGAAGAAAGAAACCACAAAACAGTATCTTAGAAACCAATCCATCATCTAAGGTTCCAATCAAATATAAACAGCTTGACTTACTGGGCAAAGTGTTTAAAAGTCCAGTCTGTTATTTTGCCTCCTCTTAATTGGCACGTGCCAAAACACGTGATCCGACAATAAGTAATATATGGTTTGTAAACTCATACAGTCATGGAAATATGCTGTTCTCCGTCAACATTGTTTGTATACGCAGAATGATAGACCAAGAGGTAAGATTTGTTTTCACTGTATCTGCCCCCTCCAATGCGTCCTATGTTGTTTTTTTGTCCATTGATAACACATGCTGCTAGTAAACAAAAACCACACAAAAAACAACAAGCAAGCATCTGATTGAATATTAGCCCGGATGTTCCATTCAGATGTCGACCTTCTAGTTTAGGAATTTATAACAATTACTTCCCTTTTGCATTTTAGTTGAATACATTAACGGATACTTCAATCCCTGTTACCAAAAAACTTCGTGTTAAATGCCTGGAAGATAAACAAATGCAGATGTCATTTGTGGTAAAACATTAATCTCTTTGATGTAATTTTAGAGTATATGCTGATAAAAAGCTGAATATTATTGAATTAAATGTACACACTTTGAATATCATTGAATTAAATGTACACACTTTGAATATCATTGAATTAAATGTAGACACTTTGAATATTATTGAATTAAATGAACACACTTTGAATATTATTGAATTAAATGTACACACTTTGAATATTATTGAATTAAATGTACACACTTTGAATATCATTGAATTAAATGAACACACTTTGAATATTATTGAATTAAATGTACACACTTTAATGACTGCTATAATGTGAATGGAAACTCATATTTCACTGAATTTACGAATTCGTATCCCTAATGTATTTAACTTAAACGATCTTTGACCTAGTGTAAAGGGACATAATTCGTATCTTTGACTTAGTGTAAAGGGACATAATCCATGTCTGTTAAATGTGGACATAGATGGGCATGACATTGTATCAGCGTGACTACACTGTTAACGTTTAAGCCGAACGGTGCAATGAAAAGTTGTTTAATAAATACATAAACCCTTGCACATACCTCTTATATACAGTACATGTTTGTCAGTAGTAAAGTGGGCCACCCTAGCCTCAATGGGAATTATCATTACAGAGACCCCTGGGCCACTCTAGCCTCAATGGAAAATTAACATGGAGAAAAATCGTGGGCCACTCTAGCCTCAAGGGGAATTTAACATGGAGAAAAATCGTGGGCTACTCTAGCCTCAAGGGGAATTGAACATGGAGAAAAAACCCTGGGCCACTCTAGCCTCAAGGGGAATTGAACATGGGATTTTTTTTTTTTAAAAATTCTTCTAAATTTAAATTTAAATTTAAATTTAAAAAAGGGTAGGCAATTGAAAAGTCATTCTCTTTTCGAGAAATATGGCTGGCCCTGAAAAGGGCCTTTGGGTTTATGTTAATATTAATATTAACATAGATGGCATCTGTCACATCTTCTTCTTCTTAAACTCCTTCTAACTGCCGGTCCATACACAAGTACCCTCTTGAGACATCCTTGTCTTTCTATGTAAACTCTCCTCATCCATAGACTAGTATCTGTCCTATCAACAACAGTCCACTTGGACCTGACATACATGAGCATGTCCGTCCTAAACATCATGGAAGACACAAGGGTGGATGACTCAACTGTGGTCCACATCTTGAAGCGACGAGAATAGGTGAATCAATGCAGTGAATTGCGCTTATTTATAGGCACAGGAAGGATTGAAACGGATTGAGTTCATTCACCAATTCGAACACGCGTTACAAAATTCAGTCAGCTCGCATCCAATCCGAAGAGAGCAGTCTGTGACGTCACGTGGTCTATATAGATTCGTTAGCGCTTGTGTGCAGTCAATCTATGCGACAGTGATTCAACATGACGGAAACTCAGAAAACGATCCATTGGGGTGCACCAGCAGGAGAGACTGCCCAAGGGAACCCGGACTTACTTTCAGAAGAGGTACATTGGAATTTTGTGGATTTTCTTACCTCGCAAGAATTTGTTCCGGAACCTTCGTTACCTTCTTCATTACCGCAAGTGGAGAATTTTAGACAGAGACAGAAAGAAGAATTGGAGAAATTTATACAACGACAAAAGGAAGCGGAACAAGCTTTTCTCCTACAGCAGCAGCAGCAGCAGCAGCAAGAAGAAGAAGAGGTAAGAAAAAAGCAACAGCAACAACAGCAAGAAGAAGTAGCAGCAAAGAAACAAGAGGGTGAAAATCAAACGGCTACGGTACTGTTGGACATTTTAGCGGAGTTAAGAAGTCTGAAACAAATGTATCAGACTTCTTTATCACGACCGAAGAGAATACGACCTTCCCGAGCTAAACACGTCAACCCTGTGACTAAGCCTGCCGTACCTCCCTTAGTGATTTCAACTCAATCATCATGATCAACGTTACGCAGTTCAGAAGTAGGCCTTGGCCGTGGCAAAGGCTTAAGGCAGTTAAAGTTGATTGGTTAAACTCACCCCTACACCAAAATAAAAAGGCCCTTTTCAGGGCCACCCACATTTCTCGAAAAGAAATACAATTTCAATTGCCAATAACTCAAAAAAAAAACAAATGAACAACCCATTTTACCCTTATAGTACGTGTCTTTGTATGAGTGCGTGAGTGTAGCTTCTTATTTTAAAATCAAAACTCAAAGACACTTACCTTATATCATTCATGTATTCTTTTATCCATTTTTTACAATCCAATTCACAATTCACAACAGAACACTTTAATTAAAAGTTCATTGACTTCTTCTTTCTCCTTGTTTAGTCTCTCTGTTTTTTGAATTTCTTCACCTTTTTTTCCTCATTTTCTTCCCTTCTTCTTTTCTTCTCCTGTTTCTTTGCTTCTTTTAAATAGAATTGTCTTCTTTCTTCCTCTTCTTCCTCTGAAGAATCCCTCTCTTCTTTCGAAGAATCCCTCTCTTCTTCCGAAGAATCCCTCTCTTCTTCTGAAGAATCCTTCTTTTCTTCTGGCTCCTCTTGTTTCTTTTTTGGGCAATCTGGAGACCAATGTCCTTTTTCTTTATAATAATAACAGGTATCTTGACTTTTGTCTTTTTTAGCCCCTGTTTTTTTTTCTTTTTTGACGGTCTGGACACTCTGAAGACCAATGCCCTTTCTTCTGACAGATATAGCAAGTATCTTGACTTTTATCTCGAAAGGAAGGAGAGTAGTCCGTCGGCTGGTCTGAAGAGAATTTTCTAATGACCCCTCGCAAAGCTCTGACGAAACGTTCCATCTGGGTAGTCTCTTCCATCGTTGTGCTCGGTTTGAGAGTAAAATGAATAGTGAAAGGACAAGACTCACACCCTTTTATATTCGCTGGTTTGCCATGACTATAAATTAGTCTATGGTGTTTTAAACTTGAGTCATTTGACGTTTTGCACTCAAGATGAAACGATCCTATGCAATCGAGAAGAAAGAAGAAGAAAGTAAGAGGCAGAAACGTGATCTATCGCCTCGTACCAGGGCTGAAATATTGGCACAAATTCATGCCAGTGATTTTGAAGAGGACATGAGTGAACCAGAATCCGAACCCTCTAAACCAAGTTCACCACCCTTAGTCAACCCTGAAAAGTACTATTCCATTCGAGAGACGGAAAAGCGCTCCTCTAGAAAATTTAGAACCACGGCTTACACCTACACAGTGAAGTTTAAAGATTTCAAGGCCGACGTACCCTTGGAGAAAGCAGAAGGGTTTATCACCGAGATGTGGGATTCTTTGCTCACCGCACTCAAGCGACAGTGTCAAGCCAAAGAAGACGATCGCTTGACACTATGTTTGGATCGAGTTTAGCAGACCCGCAGAACTAACCTCTTCCAAAGTCATGGACAAGATTCAACACGTACAAAAATCTAATGACCAGTTTGACATCACCGATGGTAAAGCCACACTGAAAATGGCCCACGTCTCTCCTCCTCAAGGAACTGGACGCTAAAAGATGTTATTGGTGGACGACCTTCGCAACACCAAAACAAGTCTCGTCCGAATTAACAACCCTCAAGACCAGATGAGTTTAGCTCGAGCCATCGTGGTGGGACGAAACTATGCCAACAAGAACGACACGGTAGAATGGAAAAGAGCCTGGAAAACTATTCGACAATCGGACCGAGCCAAACAACGAAACGAAGCAGAACTCCTGTTGCAACAAGCTGGTCTGTCCAAAGACACACCCTGTGGCATTCCTGAGATGCAAAAATTGCAAGATGCCCTAGCTCCACGCTACACCTTGAAAGTGCACCCTCAAGAAATGCGCGGACTTCTGTTGTTTCGAGGCCAACATTTTAAGGACGGAAAATACATTCATGTCTATTATCACGATGACCATTTCGATACCATTACCACTATCACCGGATTCGTGGGATACAGATATTACTGTGAGAAATGTGATTATGGTTATAACAATCGAGAGCAACACAAGCATTGTGGATGGAAATGCCCAGGATGTTTGGCCTCTCCACCCTGTCTGAGCGAAGAACCAGTGCCTTGTTCGACTTGTCTGCGCACGTTTGTCAGCCCTACCTGTTACCAACAACATTTGAAAACACAAGGTTCACAGAAGAAATGTGCTTGTCAGCTCCTGAGATTGTGCCCTACCTGTGGACAAGGCATACTTACCAATAATGCCAAGGCACACGTATGTTCAGGAAAGAAAAAATGTCACATTTGTCACCACATCGTGGACTTGGAGCACCAATGCTACGTGCAAAAATACCCACCCCCACCAGAGAAAGAGGACGGTCACAAGAAGAAAGGCAATTTCATCTTTTTCGATTTCGAATGCATGCAAGAGACCGGCATTCACATTCCTAATTTCTGCGTGGCTCATCGAGCGTGCGAGAAGTGCATTCAAGAACCTATCTTCAGTCATTGCCCTCACTGCAGCAAGATTCCTGGAGGACGTGAAAAAATCTTTCGAATACCGAACACGTTAGCCAATTTTGCCCAATGGGTCTTAGATCCCATCGATAAGACGTGAAGCCAAGAGGACATCGAACGTTACGGAGATTGTCATCGTCATGCCACAGTGATGGCTCACAATTTCTCCGGATACGATGGACAGTTTCTTCTCAGATACTATACGGAACAAGGCACCGAGCGTCCTAAAGTGACTTTGAACGGAGCCAAAATCATTTTCATGCAAGTGGGACAAGTGCAGTTTAAAGATTCGATGAGTTACTTGGCCATGCCTTTGAGTCGAATGCCTAAAACGTTTGGAATGACAGAAATGGCTAAAGGGTACTTTCCTCACTTTTTCAATACGGAAGCCAACCAACATGCCGTTCTACCCCATTTACCTGAGGCTCACTATTACGACCCCGACAACATGCGTACCGAACAACGAGAAGCTTTCTACGCTTGGTACCAAGCTCACGCCTCGGACCCTTTCGACTTTCAGGAAGAAATGTTAAAGTATTGTCGTTCCGACGTGGACATTTTACGACGTTGCTGTGAAAAATTTCGAGAACTGTTCATGGAACACGGAGGGGTCGATCCACTGAAAGAAGCTTGTACCATTGCCAAAGCGTGTTCCTTAGTGTACCGCCAACGATTCATGCCTGAAAAGACCGTGGCTGTCATCAGTCCTCAAACGACCCACTATGTCAAACGTCAATACTCGGTCAAAGCCCTACGTTGGTTACATTACTTGTGCGACAAGGAAGACAAATGGATTCAGCATGCCCGCAACGGAGGGGGCGAAAAGACCATTGGAACGTATTCGGTCGATGGCTGGGACTTAGAAAAGCCCAAGATCGTGTACGAGTTTAACGGTTGCTTATTTCTGTTACCCTGACCGTGACACTAAAAATCAGTTTTTACAACGGACCATGGAAGACTTGTACCAGGACACTTGTCAGCGACGCCTAAAGTTAGAACAGCAAGGATACCAAGTGGTGGAAATGTGGGAACACGAATACGATCACCGTTTGAAAATCGATCCCGAGTTTAAACGTGTCGTGGAAAGTTACCAGTTCATGGACCCGCTGAACCCGAGGGATAGTTTGTACGGAGGAAGGACCAATGCCACCTGTTTGCTGTACCAAGCCGACGAAGAGAAAGGAGAAGAAATCAAATACTTGGACGTGTGTTCGCTGTATCCCTACGTGTGCAAATATTGTCGCTTTCCTGTAGGGCACCCGCAATTGCTGACGGAACACATCGACCTGAAAAACATTCGACAATACGAAGGTTTGATCAAGTGTAAAGTTTTGCCTCCCACGAACCTATACCATCCCGTCTTACCTCACCATTGTCAAGGCAAACTGATGTTTCCCTTGTGCCGTACTTGTGCCGAAACGTGCAACCAGGACCAACCTTGCCATCACAGCCAGAAAGAACGTGCCTTGACGGGAACCTGGGTCAGCGTAGAATTGTTCAAAGTTCTGGACATGGGATACCAACTGTTAGAAGTGTACGAAATTTGCCACTTTCCCAAGACACAACAGTACCACAAGGGTGATCCCAGTCAGAAAGGCATTTTCGCTGACTACGTGGATGCCTTTTTGAAACTGAAACAAGAAGCCAGCGGCTATCCGTCCTGGTGTCACACTCCCGAAGACCAAATACAATTCAAAGAGAAATACTACGAACAAGAAGGCATCTCTTTAGACCACATCGAGAAAAACGAAGGCAGGCGATCGTTTGCCAAAGTGATGTTAAATTGCTTGTGGGGTAAAATGGCACAACGACCGTGTTTACCCAAGACGGAATATTTGACAGAACCTTCCCGCTCCTTCCAGATGATTCACGACAAAACCAAATACATGAAACACGTGGACGTCGTTCGAGAGGATTTGATCTTGGTCAATTACGAAGAAGATCTGGACTTTGTACAAGACGACCCCTTTGGAAATGTCATCATTGCGGCTTACGTGACAGCCCATGCTCGCTTAAAATTGTACGAAGCTTTAGAACTGTTAGGGGAACGCTTCCTGTACTTTGACACGGACAGTTGCATTTACATCCATCACCCGATTCAACATCACCCTGACATCGAAGGAGACCGTTTAGGAGCCTGGACAGACGAGCATCCCGACGACAAGATTCTAAGTTTCGTCAGTGGTGGTCCCAAAAATTACGGCTACGAATACCGTGACAAACAAGGAGAAGTGCACACGGAGTGCAAAGTGAAAGGACTGACTCTGTATCATCGTACCAGTCGTGTGGTCAACTTTGGGGTATTGAAAGAAGCCTTGCAATCGGGAGAGGATGGAAACTTTAACGTGACCACTCACCAACCGAACTAGATTGTACGTGTACCCACTCACTACATCGTCAGTCGACCCCTGGAAAAAATCTATCAAATCGTGTACCAGAAGAGAGTGAGACTTCCCAATCACTTTACGTTGCCGTACGGTCACGTCGGTATTGGTCTGTATATAAAAAGGAACCCTAGGTAAGATCGATAGTTCATTGTGACTACCAAGACCGAGCGAACAAGATGAATACTTTCAGAGAAACACAGAACAAGTTGTTTAGAAAGGCACAATTCAAGTGTGAGGCTTCGGAAGTGGAATGCGATTGTGAGCCTTGCGATGGGTACGATGCTGTACCTTGTGACCTGAGTGATGCCGTAAAGCATCATGGGAACTTTAGTGTCCCTGCCCCTATCATGGAAAGGGATGCTGTGCGTGTCAAACCTGAGGGATGCGAAAGTGATCCTGCTCGTCCTCTTGGATATTTTACTGGGTTTCGTTTCAAAGGGGAATGTTCACCTTCACGTCTACCCCCCTACGGATGTCATCCAGCCCTGAGCAAACTCCTGTCCATGTCACTCAACCCTCATCGAAACGAACCTGTGAAAGACGAATATTCGTTTCCTGTGCGTTTGTCGGAATACTGCGACTTTGAAAATCGTCTTCAATCGTTCAAAGGAAAATGGCCTAAGTATCTGGGAGGACCGACCCCCGAAGAATTAGCCAGAGCCGGATTTTTCTACTTGGGCGAAGGAGATAAAGTCAAGTGCTTCAGTTGCGGTGTGTCACTTCACCACTGGGAACCGCAAGATTCGGCCTACGTAGAACATGCTCGATGGTCACCGAATTGTCATTACTTACCCTTAGTGGGACCGAGACATTGAAGTAACTTACCATGTCGTTGACGAAGAAGAAACCAGACTGGTTAGGAGTCAAATGTTGGACATCACCGAGACCAGTATTTAAACTTCATTTCAAAAACGATAGTGAATCATTACCTAAAGAACTGCAAGAGAAGATTTACAAAGAAGTTTGGCAAGGGTTTGCCAGAGTGAAATCTCAATGGGTCACTGTAGAACTTTTGTGTCGAGAAATTCATAAGAGGAAAGTGAAAAAAGTCAACCAGTGTGTTAGATTTCTTTGGGTCAAGGGTGCATTCATCCTATTATATCGCTTTAGACCGTTTACATCAAAAGAGTTCAGTGACATTCTTGGACGTTACCCTGAATGGCAGTGGTCAGAAATTACTCACTATGTGGATTACTTTTGCTCTCTATGAGAAGATTGTGAATTGTACGGACTGACCTATTCATGGATACTTTACAAGAGAACATTCGTGCTTTGCCTGTGGAATTGAGAGAATGCATTTACCGAGAGCTGGTCAAAATACAAGTCAAACGTAAAGAACAATTGCATCCGTTACGTCACCAGATCTTTAAGCACTGGTATCTGAATGGTATAAGAGAACTGATTCGTCAGAAATTGTTTCAGTGGTCAGACCTTGTTCAATACTTCCAGGCCCCCGATGATCCACGTGTTGATCATTTTGGTTACTTCGAGATTCACCTAGAGCAACGCATTGAGGAAGACGAGGTAAAGGATTACCAACATATTTTCCGTGGAATCTACTTAGCGGAAGAGGAAACTTCTTATCGAAATCTGAAGTTCAGGTTACAGTATGCAAGATTTACATTCCCAACTCGAGAACGAACATCACTGGCTAGAAAGTACGTGTATTGCTTCCAAAACAAAGAGACTATAAAAACAGGCTGCCATGCCACGACTTATGTCGTATGTAATCCAACAGATTCCGTGGAAGGAACTCAATGACCATATTCAAACCGTGGATCATTACCATCGATTATTACAAGAACTGTATCCATTCAGTTTGGGTCGACAAGTGGTGTGTGTCTTAGTGACTTGTTTTCTGGGATTTCGTTTACTAGCTGATTCTTTGTGGACTATTTACGATCATTACTTACCATACCCCCATGGCCTTAAATGGTCACGAAAAACTCCTTTTGCTCAAAGCCTTGCGTTTTCATCTGGATACTTCTCGACCTCAACAGGAAAAAAAGATTCGTCAACTTTTAGCTACCCAAGACGTGTATGACGATGTGTGTGTAGCTTGTGACTTACATCCCCATTGGACAGATGTCCGTGCCTGGAAAGAATGGGATTTTGAGGCTTGGACCCAAGAAGTGGCCCAGTATGCACGAGAGTTGTTCAAGGAAAAAAGTTACTTTTCAACCCGTGTTAGTGACGGTGCCAAAAGAACCCGTCACCCAGGACAGGACTGTCGTGGACAGGCCTGAAAGACCCTTTCGGGAGGACACTTGTGTGACCTTACCCCTACTATAGAACTGGTTAGAACATTACCCAAAACATGTGGTTGTTGTACAGACACTTGTGTTTATTCCACGTTCATGGTTATCATGTGCCTTTTATTCTTGTACTTAAGCCTTTGGCTTTTATGTATTTTTGTCTTTCGTATTCATGTTTGAAAAAAACAACAAAACAAAACATTCAATAAACGTGTTCTGAAAAAGTATATAAACTCTTGTCTTGTTTGTTTTCGTGTCACAAGTGACATTCCTCACACAATGGCTACCTCTGCTGTCTCTGCTCCCTCTTCCTCTACTGTCAAAGTCATCTACGAACACTTAGATCGTGCCAGTTGGGAGGCTTTGTATCTTCGCCATCCCTTTAACATGCTCATTGCTGGACCTAGCGGTTCAGGCAAAACCGAATTCGTCAAACGTTTGATCGAACATAAACATCATTTGATCGATCGGCCACCTCAACGGATCGTGTGGTGTTACAAAGAGTGGCAATCGGCGTACAACCTCTTGCGAGAAAGTCAAGGCGATTCCATCGTGTTTGTGGAAGGCATTCCTAAAGAAGACGACGGCATCGTCTCTGACTCCCGTCAAACCCATTTGGTCATTTTCGACGACATGTTAGGAGAAGACGAAGAAGAAGTTAAACTGTGGTTCACGCGCAAAGGGCATCACCGTAATGCCAGTGTCGTTTACATCACCCAAAATTTGTTTCAACAAAGTAAAGCCCATCGCACCATCAGTCTCAATGCGCATTACGTGGTCTTGTTTAAAAGCCCTCGAGATAAATCGCAAGTGCAAGTCTTAGCCAAACAGTTAGGGACGCCTTGGCTGACTCAGGCGTACGACGATGCCACTCAAACGCCACATGCCTATTTACTCCTCGATTTGAAACCTACGACCCCCGAGGATTTGCGATTTCGTACCCACTTGTTTCACCACTGGTGCCAAGACGGAGGGCCTGTCCTGTACACGTCTCCGTCCTCGACTTCATTTCACTCCCCATCAAAAAATCTATAAAAACCTCAGACCCTTTTTCGTCTGTCTCACACAGTGTGAACATGACGTCCCTTCAGTCGCATCTTCCCGTCAAATTGATTCGTGCCTTGTATGGCATCAGTCGAGAAAAAAATCCACAAACACGAGCTCGTGTCTTAGAAGCTAGTCTCAAAGAAGTCTTACGATGGTTCACGGTGACGGCACGTCAATTACTCCAAGGAATCATTCAGATTCCTCATCAAACCAAACGCTTTTTCGATCGAAACAAAGTCGCTTTGGTCCAACTGGCCGATCCCCGCATCGACACTCAAACCAAAAAACAAATCATTTTGAAACCTGGAGGGAGTGGTACTCTAGGAGGGGTCATCATTCGCTCACTCTTAAGATGGGATCCTAATGCCCCCAAAGTTATCCCCAAGACAAAAGTCCAACGAAGCCCCAAGAAGAAAAAGGAAAAGACCAGGTCCCCAAAGAGAAAAACTTCTCCAGTGGCGGGACCCTCCTCTTACCAGACACCACCCCGGAAAAAGAAAAGAAGCCCCCAGAAAAAGAAACAGAGAAAAAGTCCCCAGAAAAAGAAAAGTCCACAGAAGAAAACTAGTCGCAAGAGAGGCACTTCGGCCAGGACGCAACCTTACACACGCAAACCACGACCTGCCACGGCAGTAACTACGTCTCCGGCATCCTCACGTTTGTCCACTTCTCCCTTGATGTCACCAGGAACTGAAGAGTACTTGGAGACGTTGATCACACCAAGAACTTCTCCGTTGATGACCCCCAAAAGAACTTCCCCAGTGGCAGGACCCTCCCATTTAGCGGCAGTGGCTGCTGCTCACAAAGTACCTTCTCCCAAAATCAAAGTCCATGAAAGATCGGGCATGTTACAAAGTTTACTGGATTTGTCCAAGCAAGAACTGGCTCGATTTAGTCCGTTACGTACCCCTGCACGACGTGTCATGCCTGTCCTCAAACTGATACGACGTCAAGACAATCAGTGGCGACGCGTTCCAGTATAAAAAAGGCCTGTGACCAAGTAGGGTATCAGTGTTTTTTTGGTGCTCCTGAAGACTCAAAGATGTCGCCCTCCAGAAAACCCCAAGGAAAGAAAAGGAAAGGACTGCCACCACGTTTAGCCAAACATGGGGACCTGTTATCTGTCCTGTCCAAAGCTTCTTCACCCCTACGAAAAAAACTCATTCAAACGGCCTCCAAAGAGGTCATCGATACCGTGTGCGAATGTTGTTTGAACGTTTTGAAAGGCACGATCCCTTTGTCCAAACACCAGAAACAATGCTTAAGCAAACATCGTCACGTTCTTTGCCAAATGGTTCGAAAGAAAATTCCCATTCGTCAAAAAAAGAAGATGTTGGTCCAACGTGGAGGCATTTTGTTTCTCTTGTTAGGCCCCATACTGAAAGGAGTCTTGGGAACCATGTTGGGAGGACTGGTGGGAGCAAGATAAAAAGGCCTTCGGAAGTCCCAAGATCTCAGAATCGACCCCTGACAACCCCATGGAAGGACGAAAACTAGCTTTAGTGCCTTACAAACGATGGATGGAATACCATCGGTGGCAAGAACAACGCACCCGCATTTACCTCCCAATCCCAATTTGAGCGAGATGTCCCAGTTACAACACGAATTGCAGTCCTTGATGGATCGCCAAGATTTGTCCGAAACAGAAAAATCGCAAAAGTACGGTCAACTCTTGCAACGACTGCACCAGAAAGCTTTAGACGAAACAGCTCTACCCACTCTGAAAGATTTTAAGACCTTGATGAAAAGTTCAGCACCATCACCAGTACCAGTGCCAGTTCCACCACTACCAGTGACCAAGACAGAAAAAGGAAAAGAAGAAGAAGAAGAAGGGTTTCAAACTCCACCAGAAAAAGTACGCAAGTTAACAACACCACCTACCTCCAGAATTGGATGGATTAAAAAGATGATGGCCACCCCTTCTTCATCACAAGAGAAAAAGAAAGTGAAGACAGAAGTGAAGACAGAAGTGAAACAAGAACCGATATCCCCCGCTCAGACATCCTCCTCCTCTTCAACACCTATTGCCGGTCGCACACGCAAAGCATTGCAATCCAAGAAAATATCCCAAGAGAAAAAGAGTAGCCTCTTCCAAGAGTGGGTGCCTTATTAACACACCAACCAACACAAAAAAAATAAAAAATGGAAAAAGTCTTAGCCAGCATTTACTACGATCCCTCGCATCCTGCAGGTTACGCAGGAGTTCAAAAATTGTATCGTGCTGCCAAAACTCGACTGAAAAGTCTCCGTTTACCTCAAGTGCAACGATGGTTACAAGAACAAGCTACCTACACTTTACACAAACCCATTCGACGCAAGTTTGCCAGAAGTCGCACCCGAGTGGAAGGCATCGATCATCAATGGCAAGCCGATTTAGCCGATGTCTCTCATTTGGCCAGCTACAATCGTGGCTACAAATATTTGTTTTGTGTCATCGACGTCTTTTCCAAATTTGCCTGGGTCGTGCCCTTTACTTCCAAATCGAGCAGCGAGTTAGTGCGAGCCTTGCAACGGGTGTTGAAACAAAGTGGTCGTCACCCTCTTCGATGGCAAACGGACAAAGGCACCGAATTTCTGAACCAAGCTTTCCAAAACGAATTAAAGAAACGTGACATTCATTTTTTTACCACCGAGAATCCCGAAACCAAAGCCAGCATCGTGGAACGTTTTCAACGCACTTTGAAAGAACGCATGTGGAAATATTTTACGCATCACCACACTCTGAAGTACATCGACATCTTACCGCACCTGGTGCAAGCGTACAACCAATCTTACCATCGAAGCATCGGACGTGCCCCGCAAGATGTGACTCCCGACAACGAAGTGCTGGTGTTTGAGCGTCTGTTTGGTACGTCCCCGACGAGGGCTGTCCCCAAGAAAAGTGGAATGTTGGCCATAGGAGATTGGGTGCGCATTGGTAAAACCAAACGCACTTTCGACAAAGGTTACTTACCTAACTGGACGACCGAATTGTTTCGCGTCACTGAACGAGTGCATGGCCGTCATCCTGCCGTCTATAAATTGGAAGACATGAACGGAGAAGTACTCAAAGGAACGTTTTATTTGCCCGAGTTACAACGTGTCACCAAAAAAGAAGACGACGTGTACGACATCGAAAGCATTCTCGAACGCAGAACCCGTAAAGTGGGCAAACGACGTGTCAAAGAAGTCAAAGTACGTTGGAAAGGATATCCACCCAGTTTTGATTCTTGGATCGACGCTTCGCAAGTCATCGACTATAAAAAGAAGTGACCATCATGCCCTTTCACACAGCAGACGCAGCTACGTCGACCACTCCTCCTTCCCCTAGTTCTTCTGTGCAAGATTTACAAAAACAACCCTTGTGGGTGTGGTGTGGAGAACGTGTGTCTAAAACGCAAATCGTCTTTTTCTGCCAAATCTTCGTGGTGTATTGTGTCATCGGGGCAACCATTGCCAATTTGAGTTTGCAACAAGGAGACAAACAATTGTGGACCATTTTATTGAGCAGTTGCATCGGTTACCTGCTTCCCAATCCCTCCCTGAAATTCACCTCGAACGGGAACCACGGGAACCTTGTGTCCAGTGCCAGTGCCAGTCACCACTCCAACCAGAATCACAACCCTATTTTAGACCGAAACACGCCTCTGACGTCCAGTAACCCCTCGGACAGCCACAGAACTCTGGAATTATGAGTCACGAAAACCAATTTTACTTAACCTTACCCAGTGACAGTTCCATGGAGGTGTTTGCCCACAACACGTTGTGCTGTTACACGGCCAAATTACCTCAGGCCATCCCCTTAGATCACGAAGCCCATTGGGAAGTGGCTTTAGTAGAAATGATTCACCCGACCCAAGTCCTCAATGTCGTTCCCAATCAAAATAAATTTGATGTGGAAGTTCATGACGAGCAAATGCAACAGTGGATGGATAGCAATATCAAATATGAGAAGAAAACCCGTACACAAAAGTACACCACCTATCACTTGTTTATTACCCCAGGCTATTATTTTAGTGGTCAACATTTGGTCAGCACCATTACCTCTAGGTTCAATGTCGTGTTTCTGAAAGCTTTGCAGCATGTCAACAAAAGTGTCACCATGGAGTACCACAAAGCAGCTCGTCGCTTCTTGATGAAATTTGAGCGGAGTAAAATCGTGTCCATTTTATTTTGTCCTGAATTGTTTGACATGTTGGGCGGAGACATGGACATGAGAATGGCCATGGTCAAGAAAAACGAATTACCCATCGTTTACGACAACGAGTTTTTTAGCAAGTTATTTCGTGCTCCGGTAGAACTGAACCAAGGACTGAATTTGATGTTTGTGTACTCCGATGTGGTGGAGTACAACGTGGTGGGACACACCTCTGTACCGTTACTGCGTGTCATTCCTTTCAAAGTGGATTCTGCCACGAACGCTGACGAGGAAGGTGGAAACACTTACCACGTCCACCGCGAATTTGTCCATCCTCACTATTTGCCTGTCAGCAAGTCTTATTTGGACACGGTCAACATTGCTATAAAAGGAGATTTGGGACAAAATATTCCATTCACCAAAGGAAAAGTCACGGTGAAGCTCCATTTTCGAAAACGGTTCTCTCACGACTCGTAAGTAAGTCATGTATCCAGTGTACCGAGGGGTTGCTCGACAGCGAGGACACGGTTTAGGAGATATGTTAAAATCGGCCTTTCGTTCGGTGGCCCCGGTGTTGAAACCGATGGTGACACGCGGATTGCACGCCTTGAAAGATGCGGCACTGAGGCAAGGCAAAGAATTTCTCCAAAATGTCATCATCGACAAACAAAACCCTAAAGAAGCCTTCATGAGGGCAGGCAAAAATGTCTTGCTGCAAACGGGCAAAGACATTTTGGGCCGACGAGACACACCTATAAATGCCCTGCACGCTACCGAATCAGGGATTCAGCTAGGACAAGGCAGAAAGAGACGACGAAGAAAACACCCTTTCACCAGACTTCAAGCTAGAAAGGCCAAGAAAAGAAGAACCGTTCGAGACTTAGACGTTTTCAATTATTGAAACACAGATAAAAAATGATGCACCGAGAGTCTTGCGCTTGTTCCAAGACGGAACTGGATCTATTTGCCATGCCCCCCACCATGATGACGATGCAAGAATCCCAGTGGGTGGAATTTCACCCCGTCTCCTCATTGACAGCCTCAGCTCCCATCGAGTTTGAAATCAAAGGACAGCCCGAAGATTACATCGATCTGAATAGCAGTTACTTGTACTTGAAAGTCAAAGTTGTCGATGAGGACAATTCGACCCTAGATGGCGATGAGGTAATAGCTCCCGTCAACAATTTCTTGCATTCCTTGTTTAGCGGTGTGGACTTGTACTTGAACAACAAACTGGTCAGCAGCAGCATGGATACTTACCCTTATCGAGCGTATCTGGAAAATCTTTTGACGTACGGAATAGACGCCAAGAATACTCATCTCAATGCTTGTGTGCTGTGGGAACCTGACGAAGCGGGCAAGTTTGACACAACTGACAATGACGGCTATGAGGAAAGACGAAACAAAATAAAAAATGGACAAAGTTTAGAACTGATGGATCGTTTACATCTGGACATGTGGTTGCAAGAGAAATATTTGCTAAACGGGGTGAATGTTCGCCTGAGACTGAATCGTAGCAGTGCCACTTTCCATTTGATAGGTACTACTGTTTGCAAAACTGTCATCGAGGAAGCCAGGCTCTACGTACGCCGTGTGGAAGTGTTACCTAAAGTGGGAAACGACATCAGTCAGACGTTGAGCAGAACGACCGCCAAGTATCCCATACGACGCGTGGAAGTGAAAACGTTCACCATTCCCAAGGGACAGCGATCCATGATCGAAGATCATCTGTTCCAAGGACAGCTACCCAAACGTTTAATCCTTGGTATCGTCGAGAATGATGCCTTCAGTGGAGTTTTGGGTAAAAATCCTTTCCACTTTCAACACTTTGGCGTGTCCAAGATCGAAGTCAGTCGCGATGGCAAGACCTTGTGTACCAGACCTTTCGAACATGACTTTGAGAAGAAGAATTACTTGAGATCGTACTTGTCCCTGTACGAAGCCACCGGCCAGTTAGGAACCAACACCAGTCACGGCATTACGTACGAGGATTAAGCAGGAGGTTATGCTTTGTGGGCTTTCGATTTCACTCCAGACCAAGGCAGCGACGAGGGACAGAAATCAACAGTTTGAGAGAAGTCATCCTAGATTACTAGAAGCCATGGAAGACTGTTATCCCTCTTTACCTAGTGGAGAAACTTTGGACATGAAATGTGAGGAGACCGTGGAAAAAGAAGAAGTGATCATGATGAAGTCGAGATGGCCAGAACAAGAAGCCCATTTAGTCTCCTGCTTTGCCAAACACTTGGCTGAAAAAATAACATAATTGGTCAAGAAAAATTGCTATGGATGTCAAAACGATCATCCCAGTCAAATTCAACACGATAAATGCCTAATGTTAAGTCAAGAAGAAAAATTGGATGAGTATCTGGACGAAGCTTGGAGTCTCATCTCGAACAAAGACGTGTTGCATCAGTTGTATAAAGACTTGCGTGAACATTCTTGTCCACCATTAACCACTCAAGAAATCCATCGTATCGAAGCTCTCCTGAATCAGAGTGAGAAAACAGAACGAATAACCGTTTATTCGTCAGACGTTTTCAAGCAAAAAGTCAGGATCGAATTGACGACTTATTATTACCTGTGAAGAAGAAAAAAGCACACACAAATCAATGGATACCTGGGAACTTTATTACCTTTTGAACCACAGTTCGTATACGGCTTCTTGGAATCCTGTCGTCTGTGCTAAAGATGAACTCCCTCATCGCAAACCTCAAGACCATCAAGCTTACGTGATCAACACGGACGACAGTCATCTACCAGGAACCCACTGGGTAGCCGTCTACTTTCCTCAAGAAGGATGTGTGGAATATTTCGATTCGTACGGATTGCCCCCTTTGGAAGACGATATCATTGACTTTATGAGAAGAAATGCTCAAACCACTCGATTCAATAATGTGAAATTACAAGGCACAGATTCCTTGGTGTGTGGACAATATTGTGTGTATTTTCTGCATCATCGCAGCCTGGGCTATTCCTTAGAACATTTAGTGACTCATTTTGATCCTCGTTCTTCTACTAGAAATGATGTGAAAGTAGATCGATGGTTTTGTGACCATTATGCTTATCTTTTGTCTCAAGCTAGGAAACGTAGTGTCCATCAATGGCCTAATGATTTCCAACAGTGGAAATCACAATTTCATTCACAACGTTGTCAGCCCTGTTTAAAGTAGATTGTCCATTGAGAAAAAAATGTTTGTGATTTGAAAAAAAAATTGTTTGATGTTATAGTGTTGGATTCTTGTTAAAAATGTTAGAGTTGTTGTTTAGTGTTAAGTGATTTTTGAATAAAAAATGTTGTGTTTTGAAAAAAAATGCCTTTGTCTTTTGTTTAGCTATAAGAATGTTGGATTGATGCTCTTTCATTTCTTACTATCCCTCTCATGACACTCATTGAACGTTGCGACTCGAAAATTGTGTGGGGGATGTTTTCCTTCACGTCCGCCCTTTGACTTTAAGAACCGGGTTGTTTCCAGTCTAACCATCCATTGTCGACTCATCCTCCTACGAAGATGTGCTCCAAACTAGCTAAGCTCAACGAAGCCTACGTGAATTTGCATAGGGTCAGACACAGTCTGATACCGAAGCCAGAAGAGATAGAGAACGTGAGAATGTTAAAAGTCACTGAAGACCTGATAGAAGAGCTCTTCAGAGAAGAAATGAACAGAGAGAAAGAAGAATGGACAGAGAAGTACAGACTTCAGAGACAGCAGCAACAGCAGCAGCAACAACAACAGCAGAGGCAACAACCTGAAGCTGACAGAGGCTTTGTCGATTGTCGTATCGACACCAAAGAGTTCTTCTTCTCTTTCCGAAGAAGCAGACCTATTGCCAGAAAGTCTATCCTCAGAGGACATCGCATTCTTAGAAACTAAAAAAGAATGCCATAGCAAACAAAAAAAAAAAAACAGCCCTTTTCAGGGCTAACCCAATACTCTAGAAAAGAAATAACAATCCATTTGCCAAAGTGTGTAGGTAGAGTAGTGTGAAAATAAACACTAACTCTTTTTTCAAAAAAATATGAGGGTATGTGTATAGGATTGTGTGTTTGTAAGTGCTCAAGTACGTTGGTGTGGATAGTAGATTAAAATCATGTTTTTTTGGTGTTTGAGGTGTATATTTGGGGTTAGATTGGATTGCTTTGCGTATGTAAATAGTCTATTGAAGTGATTTATAAAAAATTTTATAATAGTGATGGGTAGCATAAAAAAGTGAGTGAGTGTTTCTTTTAGGTCCGCGCGTTGTTGTTTTTTGGTCATGATCTAGGTAAGATCAATTTTACGTTTTTAGGGGGATGTTTTCCTTCACGTCCGCGCTTTCACTATAAATTGAAACTCGCTGGACAGTCTAGCTACCCTTGTTGATTGATCAACAATAAAAAATGAGTAGCAGACTTGAAAAACTTTTTGAACTCCAGATGCACCTGGAGTATGCCAAATGCCTCCTGAACGAGCTGGCTGCGGAGGCTCTTGTGGAAGAAGCCAGGATAAAACATGAGGAGGAAGAGAGAAAAATGAAAGAAGAGGAGGAAAGAAAGAGAGAGATCAGGTGTCACCCTATGATGAATCCTGTGTGCAAGGTGACACCTAAAGCAAGAACATCTCCCCAACCTGTAGCTGCACCACATTTACAACAGGAGGTAAGGATGCCAATTCATCCTAGAATAAGAAATAGAAGAAGAGAAAGGGAAGTCTTCACTATTCCAGAAACAGAAGATTGGAATAGTGAAGCCACTCAACCAGCCTATGCGCTTACAGCAACAAGGGTGAATTGGCAAGGAGACTGGAGTCGAAGATGTGTGTGTGGTGCCAGACCAGGAAGGTGCCAGCATTAGATAGGTGCATCTGGAGTTAAAAAACAGCCCTTTGCAGGGCTACCCAATCTCTAGAAAAGAAATAACAATCGATTTGCCAGTGTGTGTAGGTAGAGTAGTGTGAATATAGACACTGACTCTTTTTTAAGATAGTGTGAGGGTATGTGTTTGTGTGTTTGTGTTTGTGTTTGTAACTGCTCACGTAAGTTTGTGTGAATAGTAGATTATGGGTTTCTTTATTGTTTCTTAGAGGGTATGTGTTTGTGTTTGTGTTTGTAACTGCTCACGTAAGTTGGTGTGAATAGTAGATTATGGGTTTCTTTATTGTTTCTTAGCGTATGTGAAGAGTATAGTTTGGGTTTTATTATATGAAATGAGAAAAGTGGGGGATGTTTTCCTTCACGTCCGCGCGTTGTTGGGTCATGATCTAGGTAAGATCAATTTTATGTCTTTAGGGGGATGTTTTCCATCACGTCCGCGCTTTTCGTATAAGAACCCACAGTATTCGTCGTTCAGACCATTCTACAGAGAAGATGGCTTCTAACCAAATTGACAAAATGCAAACATTGCAAGACGTCCTTGACAATTTAGGAATGATGGAGCAGATGTTAATAAGACTCGTTGAAGATCACTATTCCTATAGTCCCCATCGTGTAAAGATGGAAATTAATAACTTAAGAAAGGTAAAGGACATGATAAGTGGTGTCATGAAAGAGATAAAAGAGGAGAAGGAGGATGAAGAGGAAAGGATAAGAATACGCAAATGGAACGAAAAAATTGAAAAAGAAGAAGAAAATGAGAAGAGGAAGAAAGAAGAGGAGGAAGAGAAGCAGAAGAAAGAAGAGGTGGAGAAAAAAAAAGAAAGAAAAGAAGAGAAAGAGTGTAGGAGAGAAAATAAGAAGTTGGTGGAGAAAAAGAAGAAATTAGAAGCAGAAGAAGAAAACCCAAAGGCCCTTTTCAGGGCCAGCCATATTTCTCGAAAAGAGAATGACTTTTCAATTGCCTACCCTTTTTTTAAATTTAAATTTAAATTTAAATTTAAAAAAAATTTAAAAAAAAAAATCCCATGTTCAATTCCCCTTGAGGCTAGAGTGGCCCAGGGTTTTTTCTCCATGTTCAATTCCCCTTCAGGCTAGAGTAGCCCAAGACTATTTCCCATGTTAAATTCCCCTTGAGGCTAGAGTAGCCCACGATTTTTCTCCATGTTAAATTCCCCTTGAGGCTAGAGTGGCCCACGATTTTTCTCCATGTTAATTTTCCATTGAGGCTAGAGTGGCCCAGGGGTCTCTGTAATGATAATTCCCATTGAGGCTAGGGTGGCCCACTTTACTACTTTTGTCTAATATCTTTCCAGACTTACAGAACAAAATATGATATGATGTGGATATATTCTTTGTTAAGACAACAAAGTTAGGTTTGGAAAGCCATGTATGTAGTAAGTAGCGGTAATTTTGTCACCGTGGATAAATCGATAAGACATGAAATTGTCATATTCCTCGTTACCAGTTGTTTATTGGTGATCAATTTCACTTATTCTTCATTTATCATTATTAATGCTATGAGACACAGCCTGCTTCAGGATCCCAAAGATTGTGTAGCGTAATGTTTTCATCAAAGTAAAAGGACAAACAATACATAGTGTGCGCACAATATAGCAGACGATGGACTGGTCGCTGATGCCAGCTTGACCAATCATACATCTATTTAATTAAACCAGGGTGGGATTTTTTATATATATATATATTAGTACGACCCAATTCACATGTATTTATTGGGTCAGAAGAATTAGTTGATATCAGCCAGATTCTATCATATATCAGTTTTGATCTTCCACTTTTAGCATAATCCCTTAGCTGCCCGGCAGTAGATGATAAGAACAGAAATGTCATTGGGTAGCGTTCACGTATTAGCACTGCTTCCTGTTTGGTAAACACTGTTCAATATTTTTTCCCCATGTAATTTCATGCACGTTAAGTGTACTACGTGCTATCTTTCATGCAACTGATCGCACCTTAGCTGTGTTCCAAGTATGTATTCAATTCACTTTAATTTGTTTTCTATCATAGATTCAATGCAGCTCAATGGATCTTAGTTGTGTCCCATTATATATCCGATTCATTTTCAATAAATATCCAATGCAACTTAGCTTGTTCCATTATATATTCAATACATATTAATTTACCATAGCCGTGTTCCATTGTATATCTAATAAACCTTAATGCACCTTAGGTTTGTTCCATTATATATAAAATGCACTTTAGTGCACCTTTGATGTATATATATATTTTTGAAGCACAAAACAACGGCAAGTTACCTCCTTACAGGACAAAGCCGGAAACTGCCTCACAGAAGAAAAAGATATTCTGAAAAGATGAACAGAGTACTGCGCAGTTTTTACAAAACCCGAGCCACAATAGAATCAGAGGTACTGAACGTCCCTCCATCAACTGACAAAGACAACTACCCTATCATACGCGAAGAAGTAGAAGCCGCAGTGAGGTCACTGAAAAAGTGTATGTCAGTAGCAGTGGACAACATCCCAGCAGAACTAATCCAGGCTGAGGAGAAGCAATGATTAGCGCCCTCACAAAGATCTGCAACAAGATCTGGCAAACAGGAGTATGGCCATCGCCATGGACCCAATCACTGATCATCACCCTTCCCAAGAAAGGAAACTTTCAACAGGGTCAAAACCTCCGTACAATCAGTCTTATAAGCCATCCAAGCAAAGTCATTTTAAGGATACTGCTGAACAGACTAAAACCACAGGCTGAAAAGATCATTGCCGAGGAGCAGGCGGGCTTCAGAGCAGGGCGCAGCACAACAGAGCAGATCTTTAACCTCAGGATATTATGCAAGAAGTACCTCCAACACCAGCAAGATCTCTACCACGTCTTCGTGGATTTCAAGAAGGCATTTGACAGGGTAGGGCATGCAACCTTGTGAATGACCATGAGACTGTACAACATCAATGCCAACCTCATCACAGTAATAGAGCACCTCTTTGACGAGGCCACCAGTGCAGTATTTTTCAACGGCAGCATAGGGTACTGGTTCAGAACGACAGTCTGAGTCAGACAAGACTGTCTGCTCTCTCCCACACTATTCAACATCTTTCCGGAGTGAATCATGGCAGACGCGCTTGATAAGCATCCAGGGACAGTCAGCATCAGAGGCAGAACAATCACCAGCTTACGTTTTGCTGATGACATTGATGGACTAGCTGGAAATGAGCAAGAATTAACTAGCTTAGTAGAGAGCATTGGCAAAACCTATGATGCCTATGCCGTGGAAATTAGTGCAGAGATGACCAAAATGATGACCAGCAACATCAAGGGCATCAGTACTGACATCAGTGTCCAAGGTACAAAGCTAGAAACAGTCCACAGCTTCTAATATTTGGGGGCAACTGTAACAGATGAAAAATCGAAGCCTGAAATACTCTCCAGGATTGCACAGACAACAGCAGGCTGACGAAACTGAAGCCTATCTGGAAGGACAAGCACATCGCACTCAGCTCAAAAGTCAGACTGCTGTACTCACTGGTGATCTCCATATTTTTCTATGTCTGCGAGTGATGGACCATAAGAGCGGACATGGAGAAAAGGATACAGGCTACAGAGATGAGATGTTTCCGAAAGATCCTTGGCGTCACATACAAAGACCATATCACCAATGAAGAAATACGGCAAAGGATAAGACAAGCCATTGGGCCTCACCATAACCTCCTGATGATAGTGAAGAAACGGAACCTGCAGTTGTATGGGCATGTCTCATGATCATTAGGACTTGCCAAGACAATCCTATAAAGCACTGTACAAGGAAGAAGAAAGAGAGGCAGGTAAGGAAAGAGGTGGGAAGATAACATTCGAGAGTGGACAGACTTGACACTGAGCGACTCACTGAGAAAGACGGAAAATCGAGAGGAATGGAGGAAGCTGGTTGTTAGGTCTTGTGCAGTGCCCCAACTATCTTCCAGACTACGGGACTGATGATGATGATGACTGATGACCCATGCCTTATAATCTCTAAGGAATAAATTAGATAGGCTGATAAAGTTAATTTTTCATATTAATTTAACTTGGTCCATACTCCCCATGGACTAACATGTGAGTTAAAAGGTAGAGAACTATTATTTTATCTCAGAAAATCATGATGACCATGGCATATATAAATCCAAACTCTAGCAATATTTGTATATAAGAATCTCAGAAGAAACTGGCAAGGATACTTGATGGAAACACGTGGTTATTGAAATATATTTTCTCCTGACAATGAGTGATTAGTGCAGGATTACAGAACGATACAAATGAAGCTTCCCCTCGTGTCATCAACAGTTAATATTGATTATTACTATCGATAGCACCCCTCATGGGTATTGTAAATATATTCGTTCGTAAGACATTATTTTTATCTTATCTCTTTGTATATATATGACTCAAAAACCTTAACAAGTATTGTTCAAAAGTGAATCAGTTTTTTTCTTTTATACAAAACTGCTTTGATGCATATGTATTTAAATTATTTGTTTTTAAATTTCCACGACTGCGTCAACTCTATTCAATTAATGATCCCTGTCTGGTAGAAAAAAATTCAGAAAAGTAACTGACTTGTTTTCATTGAACACTGTTATCTATTGCATTTATTCCACTCATTTTATAGTCATTTAAGTACATATCTAGTGTGCTTAATTCGTCTATTTCGCATTGTGAATATTTAATTATTATTTATATTTTACATTACAAACTCCTCGACCTTGATGAGATACAAAACAGCAATTTGAATATAGTGAAAGGTTGTATCTGTGTAAATTCTGACCACCCCTACCCCCGCGTTGAAATGTAATGAACAATGATAGAGATGATTCTCCGGTTTAAATATATGTAAATTCTATGACTGTCTTTTTATAGTATTGCTGAGTCGAACAGTGATTGCTAGTAATATCGTTCTTCATACGTCATTACTTACAATAACAATTCCAAAAGTATAATTATTTGCTCTTTTTTGGTTTCGTTATATTAATTATTCTAATATAGTTAAATTTATTATTATTTGTTTAATGTTCCAGACGGTGTGGTGTCTCGTGCATATTTCGCTATGGTCCGGTAACCCCAAGACGTGCATTCTTTTTCAGTTACACTATGATCTGGAAATCCCATCATGCGTCTTCTCGTTCAGTCTTACAATGGTCTTATAATCCCGTGATCTGTAGTCCCGTCCAATGTCAAATGTTCCAGCAATCACAAGATATACACTACTGATTTTGACACTATATATATACTGCTCCATGGACATGCGCATAGATTACCTGTGCGTTCTTGTATTGTGTATCATACCGTATCGTTGAAGGAAACTGTCACGTACAGTAAATGTAAAAAATTCACGGAATTACTTGTGTAGACCCAACAATGTGCTGGAAGAATAAGCCAGCCGTTTTTAGTAAGTACATTCTTTCCCTCTGTAATGTTTGTGTCTTCTTCATAGACAAAAACATTCATTGTATTGTCTGTTTATTCTTCATAGAGAAAACCGTCAGTTTTATTGTCTGTTTTCTTTTGCAATCCAGTGATGTATCGTGTTACCAATAGCAGCCAAAAATCTATTGACGATATCGATTCCACATTTTCTCTGAATACTACACCCAGACTTGTATACTTTATGTTATGGCAGGCTTTCCTCAAACAAAACTCTTTATTCTTTCATTTGGAAGACTTAATTTAATTGATCAGTACTGATTGATTCAGATACTTTAAATTCGCTAGGAATAACACGCGTAATTTTTGGACAAACCCGTGAATTGAGCATAATGCTCATTTCCAGTTCTCTTCTTAGATATATTTCAACAAGGCATAAATGCTAAGGAAATAAAATGATAATGAAGAACTGTGGAAATATATTAGAAAAATGGAACCCGTTTCCTTATCAAAACCGTGCCGTAACCTATCATAACAAGTAGGGCAAGTAATGTAAATATGATAATCCAGAATAGGAAAATAGGCATTGTGTTGTGTTACGTGTAATTATTTTTGTTATAATTATTTTATATTTCGTGTCAATTTACTGGGGGGCCCTGATTGGCCGAGTGGTCTAAAGCGCTGTCCGTTACGGATCACTGCCATATCACCTCAGTCTGCGTGGGTTCGAGTCTCGGGTTCGGCCAATGTGGGTACGTGAGAGAACTTGCCAGTAGCTTCTCGAGGGTCGGTGGTTCCTTTCCGGGGATTTCCCGGGTTCTTCTTCCACTATTAATACTGGCCGCCATGTATAGCCTATCGTGTGCTGAAAAATGTCGTTAAACCCTACAGCAACAACAACAACAACAACTGTCAATTTATGCAAATCAAGGAAGAATATTTCAATATGTAACATGAATGTAGATTAACTTTATGCACTTTTAATTGATTATTATTTTGATTGATTGACGGTTTGCTTAAATGAGCAATTCGTTTTGCCTGGTACCCAAGCATATGGAATGTCACGTATGCTGTATCTCCCTGGTATGGCTATATTTTAAAGTTTGATCAATATTATAACTGTAAACTTGATTTTTTATACATTTCACCTTTACCACCCCACCCCCCTTGGACTCCTCGTGAGTGGTCACATTGTTTAGGCACATTCTGTCATGCATAATCAGACACTTTTAACTCAGTGTAACAAATCTTAACGAGACACGCAGATGTACTCGTACACGTATTTTGATTCAGATAAAAATTGTTCACTTTGGTTTGCAATTTTCCGTGATTGAAAATATTGGCCAAGGATACGTAAGTATAAATTAAACGCATCAAATAGTGTATTGAGATAATTCGAGCATACATATATATTCAATGGAGAATAATGGAATATAACTTAATTTACGTCAGGTTTGTATTTGACATTGTTATTGTTGCAAAGATCGGAATGAAAATATTTGTAAAAATTCAACGTCAATGCAGTATTTACTGAAAATAGTATAGATTATGGAAGGCGTTGTTTGAAATGCATGATGGACGGATGGTAGGTGAATTTGATTTAGAAGCATTACACTTAAATATTATGAAATGATTCCATGTTTTGACAATGCTGCTCATAAATATTGTTTTCTTCTATGATTTATGGACAAACAAGTAAAGAAAACAAATAATTGTGTTCATAGGGTATGAATGCCCTCGCAATATGATATAATCCTTGGTTCAGACTGCAAGGACAAATTTCACAGTCAACCGAGGGCGATCTCAGTAGAATATATTGCATTTTGCCAAACACTGAACCCTATATCAATTGTAGGTTCACACGACTACACACTTCTTAAATTATTAATGACATTTCTGATTCAAGCACAGCCTGCCAAATCGAACCAGTGCAATAACGCAATTAACTCAGACATGTCATATGTATGGTCTCCAGACCCGACGGAGATCATGTAAAGTCCATCTTACGACAAGTATTATGCTGATTTGCATATACGCATATGTACATGAGAATAGATACGTGGATGTGAACATACTCTCCAGGAAAATATGGCATAACACCATACACCGGCATATGTGCAATATCTACCCAACTCAAAAACGTCTTCGAACGTTTTTGTCTATGCTGGAAAAAGATGATCGATGTTAATTTAACTGAAATTTATTTTGAAAAAAAGCCAACACAAATGTCGATAATTTTTCATTAAAAAGTTGAAGTCTGTTCCATAACTATCTTCTAATTTTCTAATTTTCTCCTTGTATATTTAGATAACCGCATCGTATACAAACATATCGCATGCAGATGATATCGAGGAGTGTACATTTGTTTTTGAAAACAATCATAAAGATAACAAATTATTGCGTGAAGGTGTTTGCAAGATAATAAGACACACCATGGAAATAATAATTTTTAATTTATCTGTACAAATTACATCCAAATAATTGTTACGGTAATGGGTAGTCATATGGCTCCTTCGTGATTTTCCCTTTTGATGAGTAAATTAGGAAAAAGATTTTCTTGAAAGTGAAAATTTTAAACCCACTATTTGGTTAAGATTTTTAGATAACGTATTTCTAAGCTGGAGCGATTCAGGTGAAAAACTTCACAAAATAACTGATCGCTTTAAAACTTTTCATACCACAAATAAATTTGCTTTTAATGCATCCAGTACAAACGTATAGTTTCTAGATGTAAATGTGATAAAACCCCTTTTAATACTACCCTTACAAATTCTCTTATTATAGAACCAAATATCAGCCAGTATTTCTAATAATAGTATCATCATCGAAGTAGTTTGAATATTAGTAGCATCATTCCAGTATTTCGAATATTAGTATCCTCATCCCAGTATTTATAATATTAGTATCACCATCCCTGTATTTTGAATATTGGTATCCTCATCCCAGTATTTATAATACTAGTATCACCATCCCTGTATTTTGAATATTAGTATCCTCATCCCAGTATGTATAATATTAGTATCACCATCCCTGTATTTTGAATATTGGTATCCTCATCCCAGTACGTTTAATATTAGTGTCACCATCCCTGTATTTTGAATATTGGCATCCTCATCCCAGTATTTATAATATTAGTATCCCCATCCCTGTATTTCAAAAATTAGGTCATGTACAGGCACGATACACCATATAGCCAGGCCAAAAGATATCAGCGTTTCATTTCACCAACGTTTCATTTCAGACAATTGTCAATTAAACACAGTATTTGAATGAACTAAAAGCATATTTCCAAAGCTAGAACTATCCTCTACAAGTAATTGATTCTGCTTTGAGCATAGATAGTATTCTTACTCAAAATAAAGCCTCAGGTCTTACCCGAAACGATGCTATAAACACAGCATAATGATAAAAGAGAAAAGTGTGCATTTAATTTGTTTCATAATAAAATATAACAGTTAATAAATATTGTAGTCTTCTCAACTTATCAAATTAAAAACAGAGTTAAAAGACTTTACAAAGCATGCCATCTCTTGCTTATAGAAAACGTTGGAATTTGAAATATTGCTGTTCATCACAGAACATATAACATACTTCCATACTCTCAATGTACAACAAATTAGAGAAGGTACCTATTTTGGTAGTTTAAATATTGTTAGGCAAAGATAGCATATCAAGTGATGCAATGTAGTTGATAACCAGTACAAAATGTAGCATTCAATGTGTCGGACAAACACTTCAACGGGATTCTAAGAGAATGAATAATCACCTCTTTCATATAAATAATAGTATGGCTACTCGGATCCCCTCTAATGTTTCTAATGTTTCAACAAATTTAAATACAATTTATCACTCTTTGCATAATATGTCTTTCTTGACACACACACACACACACACACACACACACACACACACACACACATATATATATATATATATATATATATATATATATATATATATATATATATATATATATATATATATATATATATATATACCACGTCCATATTTAGACGAATCACAAGCATTTGTACAATGCTTTTCAAATGACACAATGTTAGTATTTCTCTCTATCTTTCTCTCATATGAAGGGAACACAAATTGAAATAATATTTTATCTGATTTTATTTAAATAGGCCAGTACTCACATAAACACATAGGTAATTGCACAATACAAACAAATAAAATTGTGGAAAAAATATGAAAAACACGACAATTTTCTTAAGCACATGAAAAGAACAAACAAATGTCGAACCAAGACAGGAATCATTTAATATCTTTTTTTAAAAGGGTGAGGAAACCGGACTAAATGTGTAATACTTCAGGAAGAGAATAAAATCCAGATTTTTTAAAATTAGGCCTGGGGATGGAACCAATGGAAACCTGCAAACCGGGATCAAAGCCAGTAGGTCTCCATAAAAAAGAAGGAAGACACCAAATCAAAAAATGCTATAGGCTTAAATAAATAGGTCACTGTATCCAGCAAGCGATCACGTGTGTCAGAGATTGATTAAGATAAATGCATTAAAATATTAAACTAACAACGAACAGTACAAAACTAGTATCTAACTAGCCTGAACGCTTTCGACTATCTAATGAGTCTTTTTAAAGGCAAATACAAAACATTGACTACATACATACATACATACATACATACATACATATATATATATATATATATATATATATATATATATATATATATATATATATATATATATATATATATATATATATATATATATATATATATATAACAAATAGGTTCTAGTATAGCTAGAGAGATGTTCACAATAATTAAAAAAGGGTTGGATCCATGAGAATTTATCATTTAAACTGATACTAAAATAGTTTTCTTTACCCACATCAGTGTATCCCCTAGGGGTGCAAGACTGAGAATCAAAGTTCTCATTGGTGTCAAAACTGGGGGTCAGGCTCAGTTAAAAACTAACTTTGGTATCAGAACTGGGGGTCAAATTAAAAGTTTAGGGGTCTCTGAAGCGCAAATGAGGGTAAAGGGAAACACTGCCACATAATTAATTACTAATGGGCTATATTCTAGGAAAAAGGACACTCGGGGAAAGGGATGTTTCATGCTAAAACGTTCATAGGCTCAGTATGGAAATCTATGGACAAGGGGAAATATAATATTAAAATTAACAAGATAGGTCCTTAAAATGACGTGGGAATGTAATGTCAAAAATTCCATAGCTCTATCATTATTATGTCATTCTTTGAACACTTCTAAACTTGTTTGTATAAGTCATATTATCCTTATGGGTGGTGTGCGTATGAACGTTCGTATGTGCGTTTTATGTGATCGTTTATATTTATCATGTTTGATGGCACAGATGTACGTACGTGTGAAAAGTTTGGAAATTAAGGAAAGTTTATGCTTTGAGAATAAAATGGTTAAACTTCCATTTGATCCCGTTTTTATTCCTTGCTTGCGTTGGTGAGTTGATGAATTGCAGTTGGTCACTCAAAGGCCGTGTTGGTAAGTAGATGAATGGCAGTTGGTCACTCGAAGGTCGTGTTGGTGAGTAGATAAATGGCATGGCCGTGTTGGTTAGTAGATGAATGGCAGTTGGTCACTGAAAGGCCGTGTTGGTTAGTAGATGAGTGGCAGTTGGTCACTGAAAGGCCGTGTTGGTTAGCAGATGAGTGGTAGTTGGTCACTGAAAGGCCGTGCTGGTTAGTAGATGAGTGGTAGTTGGTCACTGAAAGGCCGTGTTGGTTAGTAGATGAATGGCAGTTGGTCACTAAAAGGCCGTGTTGGTTAGTAGATGAGTGGTAGTTGGTCACTGAAAGGCCGTGTTGGTTAGTAGATGAGTGGTAGTTGGTCACTGAAAGGCCGTGTTGGTTAGCAGATGAGTGGTAGTTGGTCACTAAAAGGCCGTGTTGGTTAGTAGATGAGTGGTAGTTGGTTAGTTAGTAAAATGAGTGTGTCTTGGTTACAAAAATGGTGTGTTGGTTAGTAGGTGTGGCTGTTGGATTTGTGTTGACTTGGTGATGGAGAATACACAGTGCTGACTTAAATGAGTAAGTGTGTTGCTGTTCAATGTTAGTCAGTAAATGGTTGGTTCTGGTCAGTTAATATGAACGACTTTTGGGATGGAATACTGCACGACCTTGGGAGTGCAGTATATCCGTCCGACAAAACGAGTTCATATTTTTCCATACAAAGGCAGTAACCTTTTTATTATATGCTCATTTTTTAAATTCTACCTAAGGTTTAATTATATAACACAATACACTACAAGAAACAACATAAATGAATGTATGTCGCATTCCAAACTAAATACACAAGCGCATATTCATCATTACACAAATCAACATTATTACTGCGCACATAACTCCGCCCAGATAAATTTGAACTTAGTCGACCGCTCGACATAACTTTCGAAAGAAAATGGCGTGTCTAGTTAAAATTGAAATTTGGAGTCATACTGTGAATGAATTGCAACAACTTTTCCATTTGATCTGGAATAAATAGATTTTGGTTTTTTCTCGATTTTAGGAAATTTCGTGATTATTGACTGGATTTGTATGTGACGATCCCACATGAAATACATGAGATTTAATAAGCTAGGGAGAAGCGTGTTGACATCTGCAGATGTGTTTCTGTTTCTGTCATTGAATGTTTGAAATCATAATGTGGGAAAAATATGAAGTCTTTCAATTGCAATTATCAAAAAGAAGCTATGGAATTTAATGCTTATTTCATTTTGAGTGCAGTAATAAGGATGCAGTTGCATTTATCATCGAAATTACAGCACAATTTCGAAATGTGTAATCCAGATTGAAAACCTATGACATGGCTCATGTAATTCGGATTTGCAGAATTAAGAAAACACATTTTGTGGAAATTGAGGATGTAAAACTGTAAGCATATTTTATTTTACCATTCTTATCACCAGCTAAAGAAGAGAGTATATGACTTGTCACTTGTATGTTATTTGTAAGGACATTATCTTGCGTCTGTTATATAATGTAGCTAGCCTAAATCCGTAACATTGTATCAACGCGGAATGTGCCAAAGCAGCTGGTATGTGGCAGTCCACGAAACATCTGTTTTAGTTATTCAGAAACAAATTTAAACAGCCACAACGTAAAGAGCCTCTTACTCGAGTGTACATGATTTGTGTACAGAATCAAACGTGCTGGCGTCTGCGTCCATTGTTTGTTTACAATAGAAAGTAGTTCCTTTATGCACGTGAATGCTATATGTGTATTGTCGCGCGAGTTCAGTATTGGGTAATATTGAACGATTCTGACAATGTAAAGTTAACGGGGAAAAAAACTGAGCATATAATAAATGTAGTTTCAATATTACTGTTCTCCTTGTCCTCACATAGTCTTATCACGTTTTTCGTATATAACATTGTTGGCGTTACCATTCCCTTTGTTTCCACGTGTCATTTTCTAAACCATACTGCCATTGTCCCGAGAGTGTCATAATATTGCTAAATCAATGAATTATTTTAATATTATATTTGTGCCTAGAGTATCAGTTTTGTACTCAAGACTCTAAACCATTTCTAGGGACCGTGAGAAATCTCATAGTAACTTTAACAATACATGTCCCATTGTCTGCAGAATGTCATCCTTTATTAAGCCTATGAACGTGTTAACACTGGATTTCTCCTTGTCCTCAAAATGTCATTCCTGTTCCGAGTGTGTATCCTTGTCCTCAGAATGTCATTCCTGTTCCGAGTGTATCTCCTTGTCATCGTAATATCATTCATGTTCTGAGAGTATCTTCTTGTCCTCAGAATGTCATTCCTGTACCGAGTATATCTCCTTGTCCTCAGAATGTCATTCCTTTTCCGAGTGTATCTTCTTGTCCTCAGAATATCATTCCTGTTCCGAATGCATCTTCTTGTCCTCAGAATATCATTTCTGTTTCGAGTGGATCATCTTGTCCTCAGAATAACATTCTTGTTCCTAGTGTATCTTCTTATCCACAGCATGTAATTCCTGTTCTGAGTTTATCTCCTTGTCATCATAATATAATTCCTGTTCCGAGTGTATCTTCTTGTCCTCAGAATGTCATTCTTGTTCCGAGTGTATATTCATGTCCTCAGAATGTCATTCCTTTTCCGAGTGTACATTCTTGTCCTCAGAATGATATTCCTGTTCCAAGTATATCTCCTTGTCATGAGAATGTCATTCCTGTTCCGAGTGTATGTTCCATTGATACTCAACGGCATTATAAGTTCAGTAGCATTGCTAAATCCAAAACAGCGAGGTTCCGTCATATTTGCAACAATGAACAAGGCTTTCGTGATGCTATGTGTTTTACGTAGAACTGCGAGAAAAGTCACAAAATCAAGGAACTTTGGGAAATAAAATGAGACATTGAGAGAAACAATTATAAGCGACCATACACAAGAGAAAATCTCATTAATTCCAGTTGTATTCGCCTTCCTTCCATCAAAGTTTGCTTGAGCCAATTTACTAATTTTCAACAACGAAAGTTTCCTAAAGCATGTGGAACATGTACGTCAATTACAGTGTGGAACATGTACGTCAATTACAGTGCGGAAAATGCAAGTTATTTCTGCACGTTGTCTTCAGCTTATGAAGGAAGTAAAATTAGAAGTTGCATATTAGTAAGATCAAAGCTACCGATTATTGATAAACGTGGATGGAAGCCTTGAAATCAAACCACGTGTTTCATGTGATACGCAAATATGATTTATGTGTGTATTTTCTCATCTATATGAACAGTATGTAGGGGAAGCCGAAATAAATTTAAGCCTCAAGATGTTAGTACTTTATTTTACTGACATAAATATGCAAAGAAAAAAAATTATATGAACTTTTTTGTACAAACTGGATTCATCGTTTAAGAGCTGAAATTAATTTTGAAATTCCATCGACCACATAACCATGATCGTACTGTTGTGCATTTGTTATTTGATTATTTGTTTATTTTTTATTATGTTTTATTATTAAAAGTATCTATCTATCTATCTATCTATCTATCTGCTTACCTACCTAGTGGTTAGAGCAGCCGCCTCGGATGCGGTAGGTCGCGGGATCGAACTACAGCCGAGTCATACCAAAGACGCATAAAAATGGTACTAACAGCTACCTCGCTATGCGTTCAGCATTAAGAGGTTAGTGTTAGGACTGATTGGCCTGGTGTCAAGATAATGTGACTGGGTATGACATTGTGCTACATGTCTGCAGCATGATGACCCAGTGCTAGATATCACTACAATCTGCAACTTTGCAGATATCTCAGCGATATGACTGAAAAATTGCTAAAGCTTCGTGAAAAATCTAAAGTCGCCTTAAGGTGAAGAGGTTGCCATTACTACAAAATCGGATGTAGATGCCAGCTTTGTCATCACAGTCTTCTGTTGCTTTTTGGAGCATCATGCTGAAGAAAATTGAGAACAATGTGGGGACTAAAACGCAGTCCTGTTTCAAGCCATGTACGATGGGTAAGGTCTGTGACAGGCCATTCCTTTTCTGACCTGATCAAGCTGGTCTTCGTGTAGCTGGATAACCATGGTAAGGAACTTTGCAAGACAGCCGAGCTTTTTCAAGGATTTTCTACAGTCCAGTTCTACTCACCGGGTCAAATGCCTTCGTCAGCTCCACAAATATGATGTAAAGTCCCTTTTTTCGTTCAAGTAATGTCTACTGGATCTGTCTCAGAACGAACATAGTGTCAGTTGTGCCCCATTTGGCTCTGAAGCCACATTGACTCTCTGGAGCATCTTCTTCTGCAATGGTGGGCACCTGTCTGTTCACCAACACTCTAGCAATGATTTTGCCTGCAATGTAGAGCAGAGTTATCCCACGGTAGTCTGAGCAGTCAGACTTTTCCCCCTTGTTTTTGTACAAGGTGATGAAGACAGCATCGCGGAGGTCTTGTGGAAGGTTCCCTAGCTCTCAGCAGCAAACGACCTCGTGGAGTTTGGTGTGCAATGCTGGGCCTCCTGTTTTCAATATCTCTTGTGGGAAACAATCTTTCCCAGCAGTCTTTCCTGTCTTCAGCTGTTCTATGGCTTTTACAGTTTCTTGCGGAGTGGGTGCCTTATTGAGTTCTATATTTTGTTGATGCTGTGGGATGCGGTCAATAGCTGCATCCTGGACTTTACGGATAGTGCTGAAGAGGGAGTGGAAGTACTCTGACCAGCGGGTCAGGGTAGATTCCCTGTCAGTGAGTAACTCTTGGCTATTTGCATTCCGTAGGGGGCTCTGTATTTGGAAGGAAGGACCATACGCTGCTTTAAACTCTTCATAGAACCCCTTTTAGTCACCAGTATCAGCGTACTGCTGTGTTCTTTCGGCAGGCTTTGTCCACCATTTATTTTGTATGTCTCTGAGCTTGCACTGGAGGGAGCTGCAGATAAGGCGGAAGGCTGTTTCTTCTGTGGACAGGATGGTTAAGCGATCTGGGCTTGTCACGCTGATTTCTTTACAGCAAACAGTTCTTGAATTTCTTGGTTGTTTTCATCAAACCAGTCTTTTTTAGTAGTGAATCCAAGGATTTCTTCTGAGGTTTGCAGAATGGGAGCCTTGATGTGATTCTACATCTTTTCCGGAGGTAAATCTAGCTGCGGACTCTCTTGAAAATCTGCTTTGACGTCTGCAGACAACAGGTTTTTATCTGGAGATTTCTTCTCAGGGTACCTCATTGTTCTCTGGGCCTGGGCCTGAAATTGAAGTCGAGCTTACTTCGGACAAGACGATAATATGTGTGGCACTTTGCACTTGGCATCACTCTTGTATGGAGAACATCTTTTGTGTCCCTCTGGCGTACTATGATGTAATCCATTAGGTGCCAGTATTTTGATCTAGGATGCATGCAGGTCGTTTTCAGGCTGGTGTTCTGCTGGAATAGAAGAGGGTTTTTGTGATGGTGAACTGTAATTCTCAACAAAATTCAAGAAGCAGGCGCCCATTGTCATTGTAGTTATCAACGCCAAGTTTTCCAAGAACGGTTTTCCATGCTTGTCAGTCTCGGCCCACTCTGGCATTCAAATCTCCGAGGATGATTACTTTGTCGCTCTCTGGGACGCTCTTGACACGTCTGCGCATGTCAGAGTAGACTTTATCCTTTCCAGAATGATCTGCCTAGAGTGTTGGAGCATATACGCTGAGGAATGTGCTGTGTTGTTGGTTCCCTTACGGGCAACGCATGGAAATGATGCGGTTGGTGTGGCTAGTGGGAAGGTTTGTTAACTTGGTGGTGATTGAATACTTGACTATAAAACCGACTCCTGAAAGTCGTTTTTCAATCTTTGGTTTTCCTGACCAGTACATGGTGTATCCAGTGCCGAGTTCTCTCAGACTTCCTTCCTCTGAAAGGCGGACGTGGCTAAGTTCAGCAATGTCAACACCAAGGCGAGAGAGTTCGTGTGCGAGTAAGGCAGAGCGTCGTTTTGGTTTGTTGCTGTCGGTTGAGTCTAGTATTGTTCTGATGTTCCAACAAGCCAGTTTTAGTCTTTTACCACGAGGTGAGGCAGGTGGGGAATGCATTTATTTCTTCTTTTCTTGTTGTATTGCGACCACGGTGGAAGATGATCGTTGGCTGCGACAGGCCAACTGGGGACGTGGGTGGGGGTAAGGAGACGAGCATTGGTTAGACCACCTTTTCTACGCCCGTCTCGATGAGGAGCTAGCAGTGTTGTCCCTAGAAAAGGCTGCTTGGTGACTCAGGGTGCTGCCGGATGATGGTGTCGTCTCCGGATCAACATCAGACGGCCAAAAGTATGAGTCGCCTTGATGTAGGATTGGGACTTCAGCTTCTATTGATATCTTTCACCTGCCTTTTTCGCCTTTTTCCCATCTATGCAGGGCTTGATAGAGTCATATAGCTGTAGGGGTAGACGTAAACAGTTGACAGTAGACAGTTGCTTCATACCTGCGCAAGGAAGCCATTAGGTGGAGTGCAGTCTGAGCAAACTGGCCCCACTCTTTAAACATGGGGTTCATCTGCCATAGCCCAGCAAGCCAGGACGGTGACAGCGAGGTTTTCATGCCGTAGGTTTTATCTCCGTGTTTTCCTCTCCTAGGCAGATGGCCAACAATGGGTGAAGAGATCTGCCTAACCTGCTAGTTCGAACCATACCTGGTCGGCCATAGCCGACATCCACTAATACATATAGTGCGCCCTGGTCTCGAAAACTTGGCCGTTGATCTGTAGAGACGTTCCGCCCTAGCCAGTGACTTTCCTGTAGAAGGTCATACGCTATGTGATGTAGTGTTAACATCATCCCCTTAACGTCGTTTGGCCCGCCAGCAGAAGCGGTGTACCGGGGTAAGCTGGGAATGATTTCTTCTTGGAGGCAGACGTGAGAGATTTGGGAGATGGATGAGGGCCAGTGCGTCCGTCCACTCAGAGAGTGCAGCTGCCAGACAACAAAGGTACTACCTCAATCCTGGGCCCCCTATAGGATACTCATATATATATATATATATATATATATATATATATATATATATATATATATATATATATATATATATATATATATATATATATATATATATATATGTCTGTCTGTCTGTATACCTATATATCTTTCTCAAAGTTTTTATACATGTACATAAATATATATATATATATATATATATATATATATATATATATATATATATATATATATATATATATATATATATATAATTGACCGCATAAAATTTACAAAAATAATTTATTTGATGGATAGATAAGGCGAAACCTTGATTCCAAACCTAAATAACTACACGAGAACGTCGACATATTTACTGAAGTAAGGGTAGACCGATACATGTGTCCTTTACGGTATGTTGATATCAACTTGCCGTGGATAGACATGTGAATATTGCAACTACAATCGAGGAATACATACATGAACTATTTTCTTGTAGTATCTGCACTAGAAATTGCGCCAGAAACAATCATTCAGATTTACACGTAGTGTGCAATACCCTGACAAAAAATCCATTCACACAGCATCAGCTATTTAATTTGTAATACAATCATATTCCACACAGATATCTGCACTGCACTGTGTAAATATGAAACTGGAAATGCTATATTGACAAAGTGGAGTCAATGTTTGGTTAGGTTTTGTTAAAGGCTTCAACTGTATGTCAATGCATGTAAGTACGATCCTCTGCCATTTCTTGTGTCGAAAGGTCTAGCATCAATCAGTTTATCCATAGGTCTCGTATCAATCAATTTATCAAAGATCTCGTATCAATAAATTTAATGTATCCATAGATCTCGTATCAATGAACATATCCACAGGTCACGTGTCAATCAATTTAATCATAGCTCTTATATCAATCCTTGTATCTATAGGTCTCGTATCAATCAATTTATCCCTAGGTCTCGTATCAATAAATGTACAGATAGGTCTCATAACAATCAATTGATCCATAAGTCTCGTATCAATCAATTTATCTATAGGTCTCGTATCAATAACTTTACTTGTAGGTCTCGTATCAATAAATGCATCCATAGGTCTTGTATCAATAAATTTATCTGTAGGTCTCGTATCAATCAATTTATCCATAGGTCTCGTATTAATAAACTTATCTATAGGTATTGTATCAAGCAACTTATAGATCTCGTATCAATCAATTTATCCATATGTCTCGTATCAATAAATGTATATTTAGGTCTAGTATCAATACATTTATCCATGGGTCTCGTATCAGTAAATTTATTTATAATTCTTGTATCAATAAATTTATTTATAGGTCTCATAGCAATAAATTTATCCATAGGTCTCGTATGAACCAAATTATCCATATGTCTCGTATCAATCAATTTATCCATAGGTTTCGTATCAATCAATTTATCCATAGGTCTTGTATCAATCAATTTATCTATTGGTCTCGTACCAGTAAATGTATCTATAGGTCTCATGTCATCCAATTTATCCATAGGATTTGTATCAATCAAATTTATCTATAGGTCTCGTATCAATGAATATAAATATAGGTATAATATCTAGTATAGGTATATATCTGTACCTTAGTAGAATTAAGTAATTTGACAAATTTGAATATATTCGGAACTCGAAGTAACACATCGCAAAATTTACAAATTGTTTGATCTTGTGGGGTGCTATGAGGCCTCTTCCATCTCCCTGATACAACATGTTAAATATGGGCAGACATCCTGATTTTTGAAAGAGGTTTTCTAGGTCTGGTCAATTTTACTAAATAATCGTTAGAGTCAAGATTTTGCGAAATATTTTTATATAATCTTGCTCTTGAAGATTCAGTGACACTAGATTGCCAATTTTGATTAATCTGGACACTTGATTGCCAGTTTTGATTAATCTGGACACTTGATTGCCAGTTTTGATTAATCTGGACACTTGATTGTCAATTTTGATTAATCTGGACACTTGATTGCCAGTTTTGATTAATCTGGACACTTAATTGCCAATTTTGATTAATCTGGACACTTGATTGCCAGTATTGATTAATCTGGAAACTTGATTGCCAATTTTGATTAATCTGGACACTTAATTGCCAGTTTTGATTAATCTGGACACTTGATTGCCAATTTTGATTGATATGGTCACAAAACAGTTGCTTACCATAAGATAAGAAATGTTATGCTCCCAACATCTTTATTTATCCATACTTCCCAGACTATTGAATAAATTCTGGACTAATAATGCCCACGTTTTCTTTCTAGGATGGTTTTCTGTGTCAGTAAGCATTAAAACGTGTGTGTGTGTGTGTGTGTGTGTGTAAAAATTAAGAATTGATGAATTTATTGTGTCATTAACAGCTCATATTACATTTGAAGGCACATTTCCAAAAGGGAATATAAAAATAATTACCCATTAAAAATAATGCCATTGAGGCTGTTCGCTGAAGTTTGTTGAACAGGTGTGAAATAACCTCCTGTTTTAAAAACAATTATAATATATTAAAATCTGTTAACAACCTCAAAAGTCTTTGCAGGAGAATAAATAACCCCCTGCTGTAAAAACAATTCCAATATATAACAAAATTTTAACAACCTCAAAATATAAGTCATTTACAAGAGAATATAGAATCATCTGAGATTCTTCCGCCCCTGCGGAAATTCATTTGTTTTTAATTTGTATTAACTTTTTGTCGCAACTTATCACAATTTGTACTCAGAGCATGTAGTCCTATTTTTAGACCCTGTTTTGTCTTAAAAGAATTAAATTGGTCAAATGCGCAGAAAACATATATATATGAACTCGTGTGTAGCAGACACATTCGCATGACAACCTAGTAATTAATTCTCATGTATCTACAGTCATTTCGGATTCCTATGAAAGAAATCAATGTATATAGGATTAATTATAGATAATTATAAATATACACCAGACAGAACGGACAGCGCTATTCCTGGAATCTATAGGAGATAACAGTAGGCAGAATTAATATTTAATACGAATGATACTATCATACAGGTTGGAGAAATTCTAATTCGTACTTTGCGAGCGTGTATGATGATACACACTAGAGCATATGACACCGACTCATTTGCATCATTGTTTGGTGATGTGTGCATAGTCGTAATGCAATATGGACCGATGTGTGCTGAAAAGGCGATGAGTGCTGTTTACGCGCGGATCTGGGTTCAAATTTCCTTCGAGTACGAATTAAAAATTCTCTAACCTGAACGATAGTAATATGTGTATTAAATATTAATTCTGCCCACTATTATCAAGTATTCTTCTATAGAATCCATGGATAGCACTTTACGTTCTGCCTAGTGTATATATTTATAATTCTGTGTGTGTAATATATATATATATATATATATATATATATATATATATATATATATATATATATGGTGTGCTCATTTGTTAAAACGTGAAACCATATGCACTGCAATAATATACTATCCATAGCTGTAAAGATAACCAATAGATATAAGAAATACCCAATAGATATAGGAAATACCCAATAGGTATAAGAAATGCTAACAACCTGTATTAGAATTCAGACATGTCTAGGAAATATAGGTAACGAAATGTATACAAGAAATATATAAATGATTAAGGAATAATAAGGTGAAAAAGAACAAGTTAAAAGGCCACATATAAAATTGTTTGACATATGGAAAAAATGTGGTACAACAATACATTTAAAATGAAATGCATACAATATTTTTCTATATCTTTATGATACATGGTTAACAGGGGATAAAGCGAGGAATAAAACACAATTCATTTCATCCGAGTATGTTTTAACTGCTACAGTGTGAATTTACAAAACAAGGCTTAATCTTAGAATTTAAGCAGTGTAAGAAGGAGAGAGACAAAATAAACATATTCCAAGCGTGGGCAGCAGTAGAACATGCTAATAACACACCTTACCTCTACAAGGTATGTAAGGCAAAAATAAATACAGACTTAATTAGCTCATTCGTAATACCATTGATACAAACTGGAGAAAATTTAAATATTTTTGTTTAATATGTACAGATTTATATGTCATGATGTGGTTTTTAGAACTTATACTATAAGGAAAATAAGTTAAGGGATTTACAAATCTACTTGCCGAATTCTCGGGACAAGCTCAAATTCGGTACGGCCAAGTTCAAGTTTGCAGTATACCAGCCTATTGGCAACTACAAAAACGTTTTGGACATTGTTGTCTGGGTAAAACAAATAGAACACTAGTTTTGTGTGAGGTATTTTACTGACAGGGTAAACAATTGCTTTAATTTCTACAAGTTGCATCCTCAACGATCCCTCAATAGAACATAGATCAGCACTTCTATTTCTATGTAGCACATTCCCTGTTTTTCATCGCTGGCTACAGTTTTGTTTCATCGACTGTATGTGTCATTTCCATATTGTAGTCAATGTTATTCTCGAATTATCACGCACATCGCCATATTTTGTGAATATTGTCTATTTAAAGCAAGTTTTACAAATAAAGAATGAATATTTATATTCCAAAATATCAGTTGCATTTCAGTGGTAATATATCTACGTAACCTGGATTCGCCACCTTTCATGCCCCATGTTTTCCGCACGCATTTAAGTTTTTCGACTTTTATGGTGACTATGTTAGACTTGTTAGTAATACAATTAATGAGACTTCATTGAAAAGTGTGCTTGGAAACAAAAGGCAGTCGTCTCTAATGATATATCTCCCAGAGGATTTTACTGATGTTTTACGAAACTATATCACCCACAAGCATTGTTTATGTTCTGTTGTTTACGTGATACCTGCATGAGACCGAAGCATTTACTGCATAGTAAAACAATACAATACTTAAATGGACAAATATGAGTGTTCTGAAATCGTTTTGTTATCGCACGTGACTTTACGTATCAACTCTTGCTCCGCCATTAATGGTTATTCAAATTTTGCAAAAATGATTGCAGAGGCTTTTCGCGATGCACATTCTAGAAAGTAGGGTCTAAGAGTTGGTGGTTGTAAATAAGAAAATCCACCATGGGTATGATGTTTCTTGGCTGAAATATATCGTAATTTTCTATATCAAACGCCTCTCCGTAATAATGATTTAACCGTATATTTTGCTATTTCGTTCTTCTTAGTGGGCCACGGATGCAAATGTGAGAAAGTTTGTCATTAATTTCCCGTGAGTCATTGATTCTTTTCTGGGTTTTCCCTTGGTTCTTCCTCCACAGTTATGCTGGCCGCCATGTATAGCCTTTATTGCGCTGAGGAATGGTGTTAGACCCTAAATAACACAATTCTTCGTTTAATCACTGATGTTTGAAGTTTATGCAGAATTACAAGTGGCGGTAACTATTTCCTTTTATCCATTACCTTCGAAATTCCCTCTTAAGACCACTCAACTGAATGCTACACAAGTTTTTTGAAGAAAAGTATCACTTATTGAAGGGATTTTAAAATGGACATACATCATTGTAAATGCGAACTTTACCTCTGAAAGACAGTTTGGTTGGAAAGAAGTGCAATGTAAACAATTAGTCATTGCCTGTCCGTCCGCGCTTCCTCCAGCCCTTAAATGTGTCTGAGCAAAACGATATAACTCGTGCTGAACACTCAAGACTGACAATCATCGCTTCAAAACATGTCATTGTACATAAATTCAAAACTGCTGATAAAAAGATAATTTCCGGATTTGTATTAATGAGACTTAATCTATACAAAGACAGACATTTTGTTCACACATTAAGCATTATTTTGTAATTTGTATGAAAAGTTTTTCTTGACTACGGGAACATGCCATGAAGCCATTTAGCACACAATTTGAACACAGCCTCAAATTTAAAATAAAATGTGAATACAAACTCAAATGTAAAATAAAACTTGAACACAACTTCGAATGTAAAATAAAATTTGAACATAACTTTGAATGTAAAACAAAATTTGAACACAACCTCAAATGTATAATAAAATTTGAACACATCATCAAATGTAATATCAAATAACGATTTCAATAATTTTGCTTGGAATAAATTTAGAGTCATCATATATTTAGGTTTCTCCTTCTATCAGTGTATCAGCACCAGGCTTACTCCAATCATAAAGAACCTATCGGATTATGTGATTTACTCCAATCATACAGTACCTATCGGATTATGTGATTCACTCCAATCATACAGTACCTATCGGATTATGTGATTTACTCCAATCATATAGTACCTATCGGATTATGTGAATTCATTCAAGGGCTTGACTATTTCAATACTTCTACAGTATTTGGAGAACCTTTCAATGAATTCACTGATACATGTATTTTACATTCAAGGGATTACCTTAAAGTAAAAACATTTGGATTTCGATCTTTGATTCTGCAGTGGTGTTAGCGCTGTAGCAAATAAACAAATCAGAACCTTCATTCGGAACACCGTTGGAATACTTTCGGATTAGCGAGAAAGTGATAGTACAATTTAGGATATTCTTCGAAGTCATACAATGTAATCTGTTTTTAATTCTTTTTATTTTGTTTAATTTTATATTTTAGAAAAATAAATTTATGTTTTAGAAAAACGAATGCTTGTTGGGTTTACCTTGCCTTGTCGCTTTTAATAATTACTTTTTGATATCAAAATTATCGATTACTCGCATAGTCTCTAAAACCAGAAATATCCCCCTGTCGGCGTATATCATACACTAGTTATACATTTTTGGCTGTGACATGTAGAACATACATTTCCTTGTTTCGAAAAGTTTATAATAGTCAACGAGATATTTTTTTTAGTATGATACCAGATTGAATTGAATCTAGCAAAGACACAGACACACACATACACGCAAATAATAAAACTAGAACACAGCAAATCAAAACAGTAACAGACAAGAAAAACCGCAAGCAATAGAACCAAACGACAAAAATGCCCCAACAACAACTGAATGAGATGTTACTTATAATGTAAATCGATGATAATTTAATCCCCGACAACCTGGTTCAAACCCTTATTATCATCTCTCCTATTTTAAAACGTCCACAAACTCTACTCTGATGCTAATACAGAGTTAGTCAACATATGCAAAGGAATAGCATCGTTCAATGTACAATTCATAAGCAAATATCACTAACTGCATTATTCGTTAAGGGAGATCATCAATACACGGATTTATAAACATATGTGATAACTGTATGGAAATATAAACATATAAGATTACTATATTGTACATCGACACGCAGTATGGTGCATTAGATTAGCACGAATATATGGCACCGAACTTTTAGGTGGAAAACCTAAAGCAGTGCTGTCCAATCCGCGGCCCGCGGGCTGATTTTAAATGGCCCGCCAGAACTCGAGCAGCTATATAGTCGTTGCTTTTTAGTTTTCTGCTGCGGACCTCAGCTTCAAGAAAAAACATTTTTAGTGGCTCGTTGTGTCAAGAAGATTGGACAGCACTGACCTAAAGTATTGTTTGTCGACATATATGACACAGCTATCTCATGGCATATGGACAACGATAAAGAATACTTCCAATCGTCCGCTCATGATGGCCGTTTGAGGAATGATCTCGTTTAGTCCATCCCTCCACGTCTAGTGAAAGATCCTTCGGCAATCTCTCTACCCTACAGACCCGTGTGTCCAGAAAGTTTAACCGCCAAGTCAACCAGTCTCATCCTGTCGAAGCAACGTCACCGAAGTCACAATTGACTATTGGATTTAGATTAGGTACCCCACAAACGGCTTACAATACAACTAATGAGCCGCATAATACACGAGATATACCTAAACTGGGTTTAAGTACGAATACAGTGATATGTACTATGCATGTGTGCACGTGAAGTGACTTCGTTGCATATACAACCCCTTTTTCGTAAGAACGAGTGTACGAGATTATTAGCATAAAAGTCACGTTCGTACACGAATCTGTATCAACTAGAATCATCGTACTGGATTGTGAGAGAACTGTTCTTTCTCTTCGTTTAATGAATAAAACACAAAACTGAATCGAACCGTCTATTCATCTACTAAATGTATAAACTGAATATTCTGTCTGATACCATAACGTTATTTAACGCTGATCCGACTTTTTAGAAAATTAAAACTTCGTACCCACACATTTAATACATTATTTCCCCACATAGACACAGATAGCAAGATATAATATAGCTTTACACTTTTACACACCTGTACAGCTTGCATAAAATAGATTGTTTCCTGACAATTCGCTTATGAATTCTGTCGATATAGAGAAAAATGTCACTGCAAGTACAATGAACGTGTTCAAATCTACATCCACAGAACACTGGTAAGCGGGACCTCCACAACTGTCTTGAAAATGCCAAGACTAAAATTATACACCACGGGAACGCCGTACGCAGCAATGAAATACAATATGCATTTATTTTCACATATAATACGCAGTGTATATTAGTATACACAAATACGTGACAGTGAATATGTTATTAAAGGTTAATGTTATTCCAAGAAAGAAAAAAGAATATTATTATTATTATTATCATTATTATTATTAGTATTAGTAGTAGTTGTAGTAGCAGTAGTAGTAGTAGAATTAGTATTAGTAATAGCATTATTATTTTATTATTATTATTATTATTATTATTATTATTATTATTATTTTATTATTATTGTTATTATTATTATTATTATTACAACTCTAGATCTTACAATAAGTAACGGAAAAGAAGAGCAAGCAACAAATGGAGTAATGTTTTTAAACTATTGTCTCAAAGTTAAAAAGTGAAACTTTAAGATTAGTTTACATTACTGTGAATTAAATCCCAAATAATCCTAAATGCCTTATGACAAGTTCAAAAATATAAAATGTTTCTAAAAAATTCTTATAGTCTTGAAAGTTTTGATATGTCACGTTTTCCTTAGTATACCGCATTACTAATGACAAGGATACAAACTATTTTTAGTGTCAGTTTTCTTGAAAAATACACAGGTATCCAACGTTTTGCACTAAGTGCTTCTTATGGGTTAAATGAGAAAATAGACCGACCCGGGCTTTATCAGTGTTTGACCCTTGTTTGGATCCTGAAGATTGTGCATAAGATGAATGTCCATAAAAATGAAGATTGATGTTAACCGGCGAGGTTTCGTCACGTTATCGTTTAGCAAGTCTCACCGTCGCAGCTAATCCATATATATACTAATTAGTTTACACTGTATAATTTGGAAGGTACTTTGATTACTCGCGAGACAAATCACAAAGTAAAATTATCACTGCGTTAGTTTCAACGCAAACTTAAAATTTAAAAGTGCCGTTATTCTGTAATAATAAGGATGATGATAACGTTACTAGTATTACTACTTCTACTACTACAACTAATAATATTACTAATGCAAATATTAATCATTTCCATCATCCATAATGGGGCCCCGAGTGGCCGAGTGGTCTAAAGCGCTCTCCGTTACGGGTTACTGCCATCTCACCTCTGTCTGCGTGGGTTCGAGTCTAGGATTCGGCCAATGTGGGTATGTGAGAAAGCTTGCCAGTAGCTTCTGGTGGGTCGGTGGTTTTTCCCGGGTTCTTCCTCCACCATTAATACTGGCCGCCATGCATAGCCTATCGTGTGCTGAAAAATGGCGTTAAACCCCAGAACAACAACAACATCATCCATAATGCTCAAACAAAGAAAACGAAAAGTAAATTCTTTTAAATAAATCTTCATTTCTCGAAACCAATATATAGATCTTGCTTTATCGAAAATTTCGTTTTTCCGTTGCAGTGAGACCATTTTATTTTTGTTAATGGTTAAGTAATAAAACACTGGATCCATCTAAATTTAGCTATCTTATTGGTGTCAGACAATATTTAGTAAAAAAAATAACAGTTTCTAAAGATATAAAGAAAAAGCAAAAGACTACGAGCTACATTACAACTTCGGTCAAAAATATTGTCAGGTCCTAAGCGATTAACACAGAATTGTCCTTTTTGTAATCTCCTATCTGCTTTGGATAAGCAGATGGCATGTTCAAGTCCAACCATTCTCAAATGGTCTTTATGTCGGGTTACATTAAGAGAAATATTTCATTTTTATTTGCATTCGTATGTCAAAGAAAAGAGTCCCTCAATCCTGTGTAAATTTCTTTCAGTGTTCCTCTTTATATTGCTCATTGAAAGTATTTGCTATATCAATCGTCTTTTGCGTTACCATATGAAATATGTTGTTACATTTAAAGATTAGTACTAGTTTCCAAGATCGTTCCGTGTCCCAATAAAAAAAGTATCACACATATTACAGCCATTCCATTCAAACTTGAAACAGCTAGGTTTGTCAAGATACGGTTGTCTGGATCTCTACAAAATATGTCTTTTTTTTGTAGAAGCTTCTGTCTTTCCGATCAGTGAGTTTGTGAGTTGCCGGTGAGTTACTTTCAGAATTATAGTTATGTCCATAAAAAGTTGCCTTGCTAAAGATCGACAGTTATACAGATGTATTGGAATAATCTTGAGCACATATAGTTCGACAATGATATGACGAGTTTGGCATGCTAACAGTAAATGTTAATGGAACTGCAAACAGACTATACCAATGTACTCAATGGGGACCATGGATAGTTTATGGTATGCACAGTTGAATTGAGGCGTGAATCTGCTTACATTCCACAATAAACTCGTCGGATGTGTTTGGTCGATAATTTTACGTTTGTGGACCCATAGGTTTGAAAAATTCCAACAAGCAAAATATGTTACGTGACAAAAAACCGTAATTTTAATGTGCTGTAACATTTTAATTGTCAAATTAGTTCAAGAAATAAGCACAACAACTGGAACTATTCGGTGTACATATGTTTTACTTCGATCCCTGCTACATAAACCGCATTAAGTGTTAAGTGATTGTGTGTGTGTGTGTGTGTGTGTGTGTGTGTGTGTGTGAGAGAGAGAGGGGGGGGGATAGAGACAGAGACAGCGAGAGACAGAGAATAAAGACAGACAGGTAGAGAGACAGAGAATAAAGACAAACACGTAGAGAGACAGAGAGTGAAACAGACAGAGACAGAGACAGACGGGAGACAGAAAGAAAGGGAGAGAGACACAGAGAGTAATATAAATGCGAATGAATTCACCTCTAAAACTATATTTCAGAAATATAAATGAACAACAATTGAGGAGGGACGTGAACCAATGGTATGCATGTAGCCAAAAGCTAAAATATCCATATTACCTAACAGAGACATAAAACATATTTCATTTTTGCCAAGTCATGGACTTGATAAATAGATATCTTCTGAACTGTCACATGAACACAAAATACCCGGATACAAAGATATGAGTCGGGATGGATTAATATCACGTGGTCTGCTTTTATCTTCTTGTGCATTAACACACATATACCCACCTTTCTATAATTTCGTTTGTTTGTAGTTTTGTTTTCCGCACACAATAGCGGCATTGTTAACTACTAATGCAAAATGATAATCCATCTTATTGGCCACAAATTTAAATTATTTTAAATCACTATTTCCTCAGTTGTATGTAAAGTGTTCAAAATAGAAGAAAGGTGTTAACTTGCCGGTCAATCTATTTTTGCAAGAATGTTTATTTTTTAAAAATGATTTAGAAAGACATGCTGTAGCCAATGAATGGTTTGTCATATTGTAAGTTTCATTATATCGTAGTCTCACTATTTTGTAGAATAGCTAAACTCAGGTTAATTGAAAAAAATAGTTATTTTCTCACTTTATTACCATTTCCCAAATACCTGGATTGAAATTGGAGTGTGAACTATCGTTATATTATACGTACATTTTGGATATAGAGTTTATTTCTTTCATAAGAACTTTAAGACGTTTCATAAAAAGGTAAACGATTGATGTTCATCATGTACATGCATAATAGGTCCCACATCGGTAATAATATTATTTTTGACAGTTGGTTTCAAATTTGTCGTTTCTAAACGATCACACGGCTCACTATCACTCTTATCTTGCAAACAATTCTTTATTTGTGAAAATATTTAAAACTAGGATTATTCATGCTAATTTCTGAAATGAGAAAATGGTCGGGAAAGAAGTGCATTGTAAACAAGTAGCCAATCCTTGTCCATATATATTCTCTTCAGACCTCAAAGGTATCAGAGCAAAGCAAAATAACACTTGTGATCAACACCCAAGCTGACAATCTGCGCTTAAAGAACCTTCACTACACTATAATTCAGTATGAATTCAGAACTACTATTAGAAAACATAATTGTTAAAATGTTTGTTAATATGATATAACTTATGCTAACAGAGATAGTTTGTTCGCATACTCATCATGATTTTTTTCATGAAATATATGAAAAGATCTTATCAAAAGTTTTATTACAACCTCAAATGTAAAAACAATAAAATAATGTTTCGAATAATTTTAGTCGAAATAAATATACTCTTGTCATATTTTTAAGTTTCTCATTCCACCAGTACTTCATTTTGTAAATCATCCCCACCTCTCCGCCTCTTAAAATTGTTTTGTAAAGACATACGCGCGTTTCAACCGGAAAAGCTCCCAACAGCGCCTTACCTATGCTGCCACATGAGGTCAAGAGCCCGTCTTACCCCGCGAGAGCCTCCACTGCATCAAAGCACAGATACAAAGATATGCATCAGGATGGGCTTATCTTTATTTTGCATGAGATTATGAATACAAATTTTTTTTTTATCTCAACGATTCCATCGACTGTAATAAAACATTCCATTTAGTATTCCCATAAAAGTCTAATAAAGTGGATTTTGTTTCATTCAAATGTATATAATAAGTAAGAATATTGTTGCAAAAAAATCCGCCTGCTATAAAGTACACTCTTGTGAACCATCTTACATTGACAAAATGATTGTACCGTTTCTACAACATCGATCATTGATGTAAACCAAATATAAACTTCAATAGCTTTTTCCAACAATAATGTTATCTGCTTCATGAGCAGAACTTAATGTTGTACGATGAATTGTATTAGCATTGATTTTTTGTACTGGGCCTAATTGATATGCATCTCTATTTTGTAACAGGGGACCCTGGGTGACCGAATAGTCTAAGGCCTAATTGATATACATCGCTATCATATAACAGGGGAAACCGGGTGACCGAAGTCTAAGGCCTAATTGATATGCGTCTCTATTTTGTAACAGGGGACCCTGGGTGACCGAAGTCTAAGGCCTAATTGATATACATCTCTATTATATAACAGGGGACCCCGGGTGACCGAATAGTCTAAGGCCTAATTGATATACATCGCTATCATATAACAGGGGAAACCGGGTGACCGAAGTCTAAGGCCTAATTGATATGCGTCTCTGTGTTGTAACAGGAGACCCTGGGTGACCGAATAGTCTAAGGGCGGCCTAATTGATTTGCATCTCTGTTTTATAACAGGGGACCCCGGGTGACCGAATAGCCTAAGGCCTAATTGATTTGCATCTCTATTTTGTAACAGGGGACCCCGGGTGACCGAATAGTCTAAGGCGCAATTGTTTGCAGATCACTCACATCTTAACTCTGTGTACGTGGGTTCAAGTCTCAGCTAAGCCAGTGTGGGTATGTGAAAAACAGGCCCGGTCCTAGGGCAAGACGAACGAAGCAACTGTCTTGGGCCCCGAGCTAACTCAC